>OZ007567.1:77794685-78289685 GCA_963931925.1 Onchidella celtica
GATTTAACATGGGTCTTTAAAAAAATCTGGCCAGCGGTGTTGTAGCGCCTGGCGATATTTGCTGATACTTCCGCTATAGTGTAAACAATAAGGCGTGTTTCAGTGAAAACTGGATGGTTTTACATTGATTTTTAGATTTTTTGTGCTGGTTTGAAGTTAGGTGATTTTTTAAAATCACGATTTGAGATGGATGATGTACTCAGGCTGTTCCGAGAAGCAACTGGAATACAATATGATGGAGATTTGTATGGTTTGCAGTCCACAAATTGCGACAATGATGGACAAGAAGGGGGAGGAGGAGGGCGAGGAGAGACAGGGAAGGGAAAGAGGAGAAGAAACGGCGAGGAGAGATGGCGAGATTAGAAGAGAGAGAGAGATGTGTGTGAGAGACAGAGAGAAATAGAGAAGGGGGAAGCGAGAGCAGAGATGAGGCATTAGAACAGGAGAAGAAACGAGGATAGAGGGGGTGAGTCAGGAAGATAGAGAAAGAGCTAGAGAGAGAGGGAGAGAGAAAAAGAGGAAGAAAGATGGGAGCATGACTTCCCTTTGATCCTGATCGAAATTCGGTCATATAAATTGATGTCACATAAATTTTGCTGAGTTGACCTACTTGTTTTGTTTCTTATGTCAAACTTTGTCCATTTGTGCATGTCCTGTTCACATTTCATAAAATTCTAATGAATAGTTTTGCCACAGTGATTTTTCAAAATAAGTAGGTGTAAAATATACGGAATTACTCCCCATGTTGTAGGGAAATGGAATAGAATGGCAGTGGAGTTCTTAGGGGGTAAAGGGTTGACATGTTCAGTTTTTCTGAATTAATTGAGCCCATTTTATTTATGCCTGTCATGGCAACTGTATTATCCAAAAATATTTGAATGTGCATGTTCTTCTTGTCCTTTACGAAAGATTTTAAGGCGAAGAAAGCTGCCAACGATTCTAATTAATTTATGTGATATTCAGAATGTTCCTCAACAGTCCAATGCCCCCCCTGCAGTCCGCAATTCACAAATAGCGCCTCAAGCTTCCAAACTAGCATCAGATTTGATAAGTATTGTTTCTTTGATACATATTGGTGCTTTACAAGCCTGGATGTTTCCAATCCACCAATTTATCTCTACTTTTTTTTTTAGCAGACAAGGCCATTTTCTTGTCCCAGTTATCACTATTCATGTGCAATGCTCTATATTTGTCTTGTTCTATGTAGCGGTAGTACAACGGTCCTTGTGGGACTGCTGTGAAACGTGATACCATTAAGCCTATCAGCTGTGCTACTTCTCTTATAGAGTTGAGGCGATTGTCTAAAATGGAGGAGCAATGTCTCTTGATCTTGTCTTTCCTTTTCTGAGTAAGTTCTATTGACATCAACAAAATTTATTTCGAAACCTAAATATGTTATTTTTTGCACTGGTGCTAACACCGATTTTGTGGAATGCACAATAAACCCAAGGCTTTGAAAGATATGGACTGAGTCAATGATGTTTTGTGAGAACTCTTCTTTGCTAGAACCTGTCAATAAAAGAGTCATCCAGGCATCCCGTACTTACATGACCCATGTAAAGGTGTAAATATGCATAAACTGGCTTTGTCTTTTTCGTAAAGTATCTTGGCCCTTGCGACAGATCATTAGGTAAACGTTTACTCCATCAGTTTACCGTTCCATTCAAATTTTAAGTATTTCTTGTCTTCTTTTGCTTCAAATTTTAAGTATTTCTGTCTGCTTTTGCTATTGGTACACTATAATACGCCGATACTAAGTCTACACTTGCCATCTAACAATTTGGTCTGACCAAATTAACCCTAGTCCTGCGGGAGGCCACTATATTGGCCTCCCTGCGCAATACGTGAGGCATGTGAGGCCATTAATTTGTCCGACACGCTTAACCGCGGGTCCTGCGGGAGACCACATTTTTGTATAGCAATGGTGCGTCTTGCGCTTTATTTATTCGGTTGCTGCGGCTGTCGTTTTTTTTTCCCCACACTATTTTCGTGTGTTTATCTATCCTGTCACTATATCTAAAAAAAATGGAACTGGTATCGTCGGAAAACGTTTCTTACGATGCAACTATTCGTCATACTCATGTAATAATACTGACGGTCTGAAGTTTGAACTGGGGAAAATTTTGGGGAAACTTTTACTTTGATGCTGGTTGTCGTCCACATGTGAAATGAGAAGAAAGGGGCCATGTGCATATTTAAGATGCCGTTCTACGTCTGTAATTATGAATTCCGATGTAATTTTAGGGCATGCTGCATAAGGGCGTCTGTCGGTAGGTTTTTCATCAGGGAAAACTGGGAGAAAAGTACCGACTTTGTTGTTGGTCGTTGTCTTTATTTGATGTGGTAATTAGAGAGATATTGTGTTCTTTTGATTAAACGGCTTTTCAGTACATGTATTACTGTGCTCTATGACTTGGAAATCAAATCTCTCGCTAAAACTAACATAGTAAGTGGAAGCTTTACATAGTAGAGGAGGGAGAAGGCAATGTCACGATACATGTGGTTAGTAAATTAAGCGAATCGCTTAAAAAATAATTTGTTCACCTGAATGGCCCGACTTAGGGACAGAAAAAGCGCAGAGGTCTTGGGAAAATGATAAAACATGTGTTAAACGGCATGTAAATACAGAAAATTCTTGATTTGGGGCCTTCCATTTCACAATAAAACTTACTGCATATCATCACAAGTACTTTATCCAAATATCATAGGGGTCACTTACGATTTATCCACCACTATTGCTGTTATTGCGTCCTGAAGTATACTCGATACACGTGTTCTCAAGGACCGGATTGACCCGACCGCCGAGGTTATTGGCAACACGCCAACGATCAGCTGACTGGCCGCTGGCTATCCCCGCACGGGGCATTACGTGGACGGGTTCACTCAGCGTGGAATGAGGGTTAAGAGCAGATTTAAAGGTCTCCATTTTAAATTTCTTGTATTGGGTATGTTTGTTAAACTCCTTCAAATTCAATATAATTCAGTGAGAACCGTCCGATTTTTGTCTGCAGAAAATACCAGAAATGTATTCTCCCTCTTCCTGCTGTGATTCTTCAATCATGTCCTTCAGCCAAATTTCTTATCTCTGCATTTGCAGCGTTCATTTCTTCAGCGCTGCCCAGAAATTTTTTATTTGGGCTCATTTTCTCTATTCTTCTGTTTCCTCAAGCTCTACATATATGTATTCCTTGAACCATTTGCAATATGTGTTCATCTGAAGCTAACTTCCTCCATTCTATTATGTGATTTTGTATTTGTCCAGCTTTAAATAAAAAGCCTCAATTTTAGTGTTCATATACAATGTATTGGTTGAGCGCTGTCTCTTACCTGTGGGGTATCGCTCTTTGGTGTTAATACTTGGCCCTCTTCGGCGTGTTTTACATGGTTGGGCCTGGGCGGTGGCTGCCGGAGTAATTGCCGGGGGTTGCTCTTCCCTAAAAAAGAGCTCCTATCACCCCGCAAATTTCCTGTGTAGGGACTAGGGAGTGAATCTGTGGCTAGAGTTTGACGTTAGTCGTTTTTGTTCTTGTGCATCCTTGATGTTTTGCTTCAAATTATCTCCATACAGCCATTCAGTGCTGTCATTTGTCATGTGGCAGATGTCCCTTATATCATAAGGGAGTGCAGATTTTTCGGCCATCTTCCTCTGGGAGGAGATTTTTTACTGCGCAGGGCCAAGTAAAGCAATTTCATCCAGTGAACAAGAGAGGGCTTTCTTCACCTTTGGATCTTTTAAATCTTTTAATTCTTTAGCGCTGAGCGCAATAGCCATCGCAGCCTTTATAATTAACCGCTGAACGGTTGTATGCTTGAAGTCGCCTTTCCTGTGTTCAGGCTTTAAAATTCCCTATATGTCTTTGTTCATTAAAGGCACTGCTAGGTGCGGGCAATTTTATCCTTAACTTTCTCATCTGTCATTTCCTGACTAATGCACTGGGTGACAAACCCGGCAAGCGTTTCCGGGACGAGATTGGTAATGTGGTTAGTCATCCCATATTCTTCACTTGCTGCCTAGAAGATATCATTGTCGTCTGTATCAATAACATTCTCGCTCCCACCATCGCTCATGCCACAGGAACTTCCGAGTAAGCTATTGATAACGTCCTCAGTGCCTATCCCAGCTTGTTCGGGTTGAAGGTTAGATTCATTAATTGCCGCGTGTTTCTGTTTTGCTTCTTTCTTTCCCTTTTTGGCTCTGCGTCGAACAGATTTTGAGGGGGCAGGCTGCGGTGGTGAGGAGGATGGTGAAGAAGACAAGGTAGATGATGATGATGACAAATAGGACGAGCATGCCCTTCTTTTCCTTTGCTCCAGTTTTGCCACTCTCTCTCTCTTAATGCGTCTTATTTCCTTGTTTTGGAATAAAAGTTCGTTAAATTAGGCTCTAAGTTATTTTCATCTACTGGCGCTGTTTCCTCCACTCTGTTTTCTTCATTTGCCTCTCTTTGTGGCGATTCTACTCCAGAGAGAGAGAACTCGTTTTCTGAATGGCGTGGCATTTTAATTAATAAGTTGACTGAAGCAATGATTTTCCCGTCTGAAGCGATAACAATAAGTCGGCCCGAAGCCCCAAACTTTAAGCCCTGAAGGCGATTGTAATAACAGCCTGAAGCCGATATTACCCTGAAGGCACTTGTTGTAATAATATTCCAAAGCTAATTATGAAATAGGTTGTGTGAAACTTTGTGCACGAAATTGTCGATACTAGCGAATACAGGCGAATGTACATTGTATGTAATATATAAGCTGTGGAGCAATGTTTATCCTGTTCTAGATCTGTCGCCGCAAGGCGTCTTACCGTACACTTTCCAAAATAATGTGAACCACTCACAACTTAGAATAAAAAAAACTGTAAGACTGAAGAAGGTAAAATCCAACAGGAATCAAAACCACGTGTGTACTCTGACCGGTTCGCGCGAAGTGACTCAACCTGGCACGGCACGTATCTCATATTACCAAGGAGTGCCTGGCGGCAAATGAGATGAAACTATAACTATGTATTGTGCTTCAAGTCAGTTTTAAGTATAGAGGAATGTTGGATGAACAATCCGTTCTTGGACATGTAGGCCTACTGATTTGAAGCAAGGTGAAAGATTGCATGAGTTAACCTTTTTTCCAGACTAAAGCAACCTCAAGTGGGGGGAAAAGTCCTAAGACCCCGAGCAAGTCATCACCGGTGAAACCACTCAGCCCAAGAACAGACAATGTTCCCCAAGCTGCTAAATCACCCAAGTCACCTCGCTCTGGTAAAAAGGATTCATCATCACCCAAGACACCACTACAGCTAACTGACACCAGTGTCCAAAATATCAACAACAATCGTACGCCTGAGCGGGTTTCAGGTGCATCGGTAAAGAAAGGCTCATCTCCAGATTTCCTATTTGGGTTATCTCCTGCTTCTTTCTACAAAGCTTCTGTCACCCCACGAGCTCTGAAGAAGCTGTCTGATATTCAGCAAGGCAAAAAGAGTCCTGTCCCTAAATCGCCAGGAATGTCTGCCCAGAAAGAATATGTGGGTGTGATTGGCTCGTCAGGAAAAGTAAGCTGTGATACTATGCTTTGATTAAATGTAGTTTGTTGAGGTATTTGAAACGGCATGCATAGGGATCTTTAATAAAAAAGATTATGCTGTAGTTTTTTTTTTTTTTACAGTTTATCTCATTATCTTGTTGGCCACTCTTTACTAAAGAGGAATCTCATTTGAAATAATTGTAAAAACTTCTTTGTATAGCCTTTCTGTTGTATTTTAAAACTATTTCAGTCATGCAGCAGAATTGAAAAAAAGATGAATTCATAAAAATTCAACTATTTTGCATTCTCTTCAGAAGACCCCTGGGAGCCCCTATCCAAAGACAAACACCAGTCTACGAAAAAGCATTACTGATTTGAGACGGCGCTCTATGCCTGTGTTTGAGACTGAGGAAAATTCACCCAATGTCTTGGAAAAGTTTATTGTGCAGAGTTAGTAGTTTCTTAGTATTTAAATGCTGGAAACTGTTCTATGATGTATACTATGGAACGGTGCTTCCAGTTTTCTCCAATTTGATTGAAATCGGTCATTTTCAAAAAATCAGCAGGAAATCTACCAACGAAATCAGTTGTTTTTAACTTTCACACGTCTCAAATGCAAAAAAAAAAAAAAAAAAATGCTGGTGAAAAGTTTTTGGTCATTTTCCTTTACACAAGTGGATGACTGAGTGCAGTAACGCTCTCTGATATGAAGAGTTCAAAAACAATCATTAGCAGTGTGGACAGGAAGTCAGAAATCACTCTTAGTGATCTTATGTAATTATGGAGGGAATTCAAAATTAAATCTCTGAAAGAAGTTTTTGGAGGCCTTCAAACAACTTTTGTCTGTTGTTCTTCTATCTAGCAACAGTTCGACAGCAAATTTTGATCTAAAAATATATCTGAATTTAGTCTAGTTGTACATAGAGTTTCACTGCAGTGATCAGTCGTGAGTTGTCTAGGAAGTACAGCTTGATCTACAAGTTGAAATTGTATTTCTAGAAGGCTGTTATTTAGTTTATTTACTTTATTTATAATGTATTGTGATCTGCCATCTTGATTTCAAGGAATTTGATGTTGCATGGTAGAGTTCTTTTTTAAAAAATTTTTTAAATTGATGATGTGATAAATTTTTCTTAACTAAACAAATACTGTATTTGTGTGCAAAAGATGGGAGAGTCCTGTTGCAGATGAAATGTTGGACAGTTTTTCTTGTAACTCAAGAATTCTCTTGATAGAATATGAAAACTCTGGAGCGTTTGTTTCTGAGACTTTAGCACACATACACATCTCTATCTCCTCAAAAGCGAATATGTAGAAGTTTGCTTGTATCTGTTCTGATAGAATTTGTTTCTGTGCAATAATATCAAGAGGGTTTGATGTTTATCCCATTGTTCAAAATTTTAAGGTAAAACAGATCACATGCATCTAGTTTTTGAGAACTGCCTCTCCTCGTTAAGAGGGTGCAATGGGGACAGTAAACAATTGAAAGCTCACCATTTTCCACAGTTAATGAAAGCAACTTTATCCACAGGAGAGAACAATTCACCGCAAGCTGGTACTAAGAGAAAATCCCCTGGCTTTGCTATGCCAAGCTCCAAGAGAAAGCGTGTATCGTTTGGCCCAAGCCTGAGCCCAGAACACTTTGATAAATCTTTGCCCCCAAAAACACCTGTTAAAAAAGGTGCCACTCCAAGCCATTCTGATCGAGAAACGAGGAAATCATTGCTGAAAAGAAAATCTCTAGGAAAGTCTCCCAAAACTGTTGGGAAATCAACTCCTAAACCTGGAAAATCCCCATCTGAGATTCGTTCACCAGCTGAAAAGCCAAGTCAGCCGTCACCAACAAAAGCAGTATCTCTGAATGCAAAAGCTGCAACTCCCCGAAAGCAGTCATCTCCAAAATCACCTTTGAACTCATCAGCTGCAAGGTCCCCGAAGAAATCGCCTGCCCGAAGCCCATCACCAAGAAAATTAGTGAACAAACAGGCAACTCCAAAGACCAGTGAAAAGTCACCTCCGACTCCCCGAAGGCAGTCATCTTCAAAATCATTTTTGAACTCATCAGCTGCAAGATCCCCGAAGAAATCACCTGCCAGAAGCCCTTCACCAGCAAAATTAGTGAGCAAACAGGCAACTCCAATGACCAGTGAAAAGTCACCTCAGACTCCACGAAGGCAGTCATCTTCAAAATCACCTTTGAACTCATCAGCTGCAAGATCCAAGAAGAAATCACCCGCCAGAAGCCCTTCACCAGCAAAATCAATGAGCAAAGAGGCAACTCCAATGACCAGTGAAAAGTCACCTCAGACTCCTCGAAGGCAGTCATCTTCAAAATCACCTTTGAACTCGTCAGCTGCGAGATCCCTGAAGAAATCACCCGCCAGAAGCCTTTCACCAGCAAAATTAGTGAGCAAACAGGCAACCCCAAAGACCAGTGAAAAGTCACCAGTCAAGCACAAGACACCGGAGAAGTCAAAGTCACTCTCACCCAGGGCAAGAAAAACCCCAGATGTGGTTGCATCACCTCCTGTTTCTCCAGTTACCAGCACCAAAGCATCAGCGCGATCCCCATCACCCAAGAAGAAGTCAGGCTCCTCTGTTTCATCTTCACCACTGAAACATGCTGTCACCCCGAGGAGGTCAAGATCAAGTGAACCCTCTCAGAAGATTATGTCTCCCAAACCTACCCCCATACGGTCTCCGAAGTCTGTCGACAGGACCAGGTCTGCATCGCCTAAACAGTCCTTGAAGTCCTCACCATCATCTGGCAAACAAGTGAAAACACCAACAAAAGCCACAACACCAATTAATGAAACACCTAAGAGTTCAAAGAAGCGTGGAAAATCACCAGCAGCTATTACCTTTCCAGATGATTCATTAATTATGTCACAGGACTTATTCTCACAGGTGACTCCAACTGTTGCTGAGACACAGCGGAGCCCAAGTCCAGCTAAAGGCCATGGGTCTTCAGCAAAAGGAAAAGAAAAATCACCAAAGGTTGAAAGGAAAAGTATCAGCCCAGCTGGCTTGAAACGAGTATTTAAAACCCCAGGACAGAAACAAGGCGTGTCAGCTGAAATAAGTCCAGCAGCATTGAAACGCTTGGTGAAAACTCCCAAGGAGAAGACTGTTAGGATTACTGCAGTGAGTCCAACAGGAGTAAAACGTCTGGTCAAGACTCCACGTGTGAAGAGAGCTGGTCAAGTATCAACTAGCCCTGCAGGATTGAAACGACTAGTGAAGACCCCCAAACAAAAAGGCAAGAATCAAGTGTCCCTAACAGGCATCAAAGAGCTAATGAAAAGCCCTAAGCCCGACAATGCGCTCAATGCAAGCCTTTCAGGAGTTTCAGTTTTGTTCGTAACTCCAAAAATATCCACACCAAGAAGTTTACAGAAGACGACTACCCCCAAAAGTATAAAGAAAGGCAGTGCCACTCCAGATCGTGCCAAACTTACAAAGCCGATTGACACACCAAGGCCAGTGTTTTCAGCAAAACGCAGTCGCACCCCAAAGAAATTCTTTGATGATGTACAGCCAGCAGCTCTTGCATCACCAAAACCTATGAGGCCTAAATCAAAATCTCCCCAATCAGTCAAAGCCACTAAATCTCCCAAGGTTGCTACCCCTGTGAAGCCTCTGCCGACACCTAAAGCCTCACCTTCAAAGTCTCCAAGATCAGTTACTAAGTCTCCCAAACCTACCACATTAACTAAAACTCCAGAATCCCCCAGATCTACTACCAAGGCTCCTGTTGTTACCCGAACTCCAGCAAGTCAGAAAAAATTATCAACATTCTTAGGCAGTCCTCCCGGGAAGATTATTGCCCCACCACAAGATATCAACAAAGTCGTAGCACTGCGAGCAATTCATGGCCATGGAGTGACCCCCAAGTTAGCAGCCCTGAAGAAAGTGGCAACTCCAAAGTCATCACGTAAATCTGGACCAAATATAGTTAAAAAAACTCCAAAGGTTAAAACCTGGTCGGATATTGTCAAATTTGGAGCTCAAGCCGTTCAACCAGCTGTTCCATCCAGGACAATTGCACCAGTTGGAGCAGCACTGCCGAAAAGAAAGTCCCCTATGAAGGTAAATAGTGTGCTGTGGATCTGAATATATAGTAATGCCATGTATAAAATTCATAACAGTAACCTTGGCCTATTTATCGATTCAGGAGAAATATTGTTTGATTTGAGAGATGATTATATGTAAATGCCCACGTTTTGTCAGAAGTCCTGCTGCCAGAGATACCGGTATCTCAATATTCTCAATATGTATCTCTTTAGGGAAACGAACAATCATTTTTTATTCTGATGTTTGATGTACATGTTTTGCATTCTTAGTGACAAGATGCATTAATACCAATAGACAATTACAGAATATAACTTTGAATGTATTTTCTTTTTGAAGTGAAAGAAAATTTCGTTTAATGTAAGTAAAGTACAAAAAAAAAATTAAGTTGTATGTGAAAATAAATCTTCATCAACCTGCAGTCACACTTACTGGTTTTTCTACAGAGAGCAGGAAAGACTCCTAAAACACCACGGGCCCTGGCAAGAGCATTAGCTCCGACCACTGGACATGCAGCCTCACCGGCCACCATTATTGTAGGAAAGAAAATTCAGTCTGTCAGAACTAAAACACCCAAACCACTGCCACGTAAAGGAAGGAAAAAGTCACTGGTAAGACTTTTATATAATTATTTAGCAATAGTTATTATTTTAAGGGAATGACTGAATTAATTATATTTATGCTGTTCACTTTGTGTGATTTTTTTCTTGACAAATACAAATTTTAGGTCTCTGGATTTTCTGCCTTTGGCAGTTAGTTGTTCAATTGGGGGTAAATTGTAAATCTTTGTTGTTGTTGGATACAAGAATGCCTACAGAATATCGGTAGGCAGAGATGATGCTCGTTTATTAAAAGACCAGAATTAAGCTTGATGGAAAGGCCGCGGGTCAAGTTTTTGTGGCGATCTTGAGTCTTGGGAGAGAGGAACCAATTACATTTCAGTTTACTCATAGCAGACAAGTTTAGTTTTAAGAAAACAGTAAAGACACAAAACTTACTTAAACATGGATTGAATTTGACCACAATTTTTCTATGCATTAATACTACATGTTAAAGAGGCTAGATACTTGTCAGCATGTAATTTATATAAAATACAGTGGAGAACGGTTAAACCGAAAGTGGCTAAACCAAAACTAGCGCTAAACCGAAGGCAAATAAAAATCCCTGATTTTTTTCCTCTTATCTATGTTAACAAACTAGCGCTAAACCGAAATAACCCTATGGTTAAACCGAAAAGAAAATTGCTAGATTCAGTGGCCAGTCCACTGATTTGCCATCGATCGAGTCAAGTCACTGTATCACCCCACTGCACACACACCCCCCACCCCCCCTCAAAAAATAAAAGCAGAGCATGCTTTGTTCTGTCTGGTTGTATAGGCCTACATGGGAGCGGCAGCACTGCAGTGATAGGGGGAGAGGGACATAGGCCCATAATCTCACGGGTCTGAAATCAGACTGCAGCAGACGTTACTATTGGTGCATCGATTGCGGCTGACCTTTCATGTAAAATATGTGACATGAGAGAGACAACACAAGTTATTGCGGACAGTGCATTTCATGGCATCGTGTACGGTAACGGTAACGAGATCGGCGGGATGGCGGTTCTGTACTGTCCGTCGACATGCATGCCTCCCTGTTCTGAGAGTTAGTCCACATTCGCCCGCATATCCATGCTTTGAGTGTGCCTAGTAGGTACCCCAAACCGAACCGCTAAAGGGGCAAAATCCCGTTTTGGCATAATTTTAGGTCAACATTATAAGGCTATTACTGCTGTGTATTTATGTGAAACGTTATGTATCCTACATTATAATAAAGTTCAATCCTTCCTCTGACATGATATACAGTAAAACCTCTCTATACCGCCATTCCCGCATACCGCCAGCTTTTCGTCGTGGTACGGATCTGACACCTATACAAAGTCACTAAAAATCTCGTTATAGTGCCATCCGCCAACAGTTTGACTGCTACATGTTCATAACTTGAGTATAGTAAATATTGCTTGTTATAGCGCCAACGTAAATTTAACCCCCACTCCCCACATCTACCTAAATCCAGCTAACAGTCGGAACATCACTTGGCGTCACAGTCTGTGCTTGTTACTCAAACACCAATCCTACTACACAGTCTTCGCTTTTGAAGTCCTGATAGGCCTACTGATGGGGCATGCAGTGGGAAAGATGGGTCACAGTTCAATAAAGAGTTTGCGAACGAACTTAAGCACGCGTGAGGTGATGCTTCAACTGGTTTATACCGGTTGCGGGGTACGATGCAAACAACGCACGTTTGTTGCTGAATTGTAATGTAGCATTATTTGTCGTGTTGCAATACATAATACTTTTACTCTTAAGGTGCGATTTCCCGAATAAATAAACTCCAACACACATAAACACAAAAAACAACAACAAAAAAATACAAATGAAAGCAATGTAAACTTCAAAATGACAACGGAGGTTTATGTCTAGTGGAGAGATAAGGGAGATAACTGCAATATTTTAGACATGTTAGCCAGTCCAATATTGGTAAATTACTTAATTACTTATTTCCCTTGTTCTACATAGTATTTTCGTTGTACCGCCATTCTCGTTACACCACCAATTTTCTGCTGGCCCCTTACTTGGCGGTATAACAAGGTTTTACTGTACTTCTTTTTGCATTGTTTAATGAGTTTAGCTGTGTGTTTTTATAACTTGAACAGGACATAGTTTTACCGTTTTCACTCTGAGCTGTGCATACTGAATTGACCCCCTCATAACAAAGGGTCGCGGCACACCGATCTGATGTAGCGCACGTGTTTGAAAATAACTCACACAGAAAGCCAGATAAATTATTAATTGAGGTTTAATTCAATGTATTTTTCTTCGTGTTTTAAGTTGAAATTCTTTTGAAAATCATTTGTTGAAAAGTTTGTAGGCTGAGAAACTAGTGGAAACTTTTATTGATCAGGAGCAAAAATATATGCAAATAAACCTCAGCCTTTGTATTATAAGGGGATCCCAAGATGAGACATGGGGCATGTTTGGGAGCGAAGCGCCGACTGTTTTTAGAGATCCACCCCATGCTGGATTTCATCACCTTTGTCCAACACTCAGTGCTAAGTCAATGGTGACACGGTTGAAAAAGTAAAATGAGATGCTTGTATTATGTTTGTACCCCTCGAAAAAAATTAAGCCTAATGTACACCACCTTGACTTGGATACTGAGAATTTTTAATGCCGTGGCTCAATAAACTGTCATTTTATGGGAGGTCAAAGTTGGCTTCGCGGCTGATGACACAATCACCACAAATTTTAAAAAATTCAAAATGTCACAACTTTCTTAAATATGGTGATACAGAGACAAATTTGGTATCAAAATTCTTAGCAGGGTTCATAGCGGACCTTGAAAACCTGGAAAAACCTTCAAAAACGAAATTTGTTTTTCAAGGTCTTGAAAAGCCTGGAAAACAGAGCACAACTTTGAATAACCTTGGAAAAACAAAAAATGCAATCGATTTGAAAAAACAAAAAAAATTGGGCCTAGGCGCTAGGCCTAACGGAAACGGAGATGGCGGTGTAGTCGCACAAGTTTTTACGGGCATAAACAATTCACGGACATGCATAGTTTTTGTCGCGGCGTTTTGTGGCCTTGAAAATGAAAAAGTTGACCTTGAAAGACCTTGAAAAAACCTTGAATTTTCTCATCAAAGTCTACTATGAGCCCTGTCTTAGAATACTGAGATCTATCCATTGGAAGACAAAACTTATTGGTACAGCCACTTTCCAAAATCAGTTTGGGGTACCTATGTTTAGGCCTGAGCAATCATCCATCCTCATTCTCAGTCAAAACAACAAAGCAAGTGAGGATTTGTTGAGTCTGTATAGCCTGTGCACTTGCATTATTGTGGGATATTGATTTTGGGCTGCCCTCTTGAAACTGGCATTTTTCAAGCCCCCTATCGCTAAACCGAAACTCTGTCTAAACCGAAAACAAACCCATGGTCCAGCCGATTTTGGTTTAACCGTTGTCTACTGTATTTTGCTGTTATCTTGAATTGCATAATAATTGCAAATATGCGTGAAGTGCTACAAACCATATCTTTAATTGACTTGCTAGCATGTTTTATTTGCTAGTGCTTGAAGCATTTATTTTTAGTAAATGGTAATCTTTTATGTTCGCTGTTTGTTTTAGTCTTGAATCATGTTGTCTGTCATGGTTACCTAGTATTCTTGTCTTTCCAGTGCGTTCTTTGGAAGTAAATCATATATAAATGTTTCGACACAACTTCCATCAATTTCACTGTGGAAACCCTCCCATTTCATATTGTCTTTGTAGGGTAAAGTCTCAAGAAAGTCTGCTGGAAATACCAGCTTTTCTGGGCTGGCTGAAATGTTCCGCACCCCTGAGGCAGGCATGAATGAAAGTGCTTTGTATGCTGACATCCCAGATACTCCCAATGGCCCAAATGAAATGTTTGTGTCACCTCTATCGAATCGAAAATCAAGTCCAGGGTCAAGGAAAAGCACGAATCTGGTTGGTGTGCGAAACCTTTTCACCAACAAGAAAAGGCAAAGTGATGTAAATCTGGGTGGTGTGAAGAGACTTGTGAAGACTCCAAGACTGAAAAATGCAGGCGTAAGCCCCACCGGAGTTAAACGACTAATGACAACTCCCAAAGCCAAATCAGTTGCCAGTAGCCCATCTGGTGTGGGCAATTTATTTGAGACTCCAGAGGTAAGAAATGACTTTGTTAAATATATGAGGTTTCAAGTTAAGGAGATGCAATATTCTATTCAAGTAGTAATAACAGAAAATAATGCCCTGGTTGTTTTTTTTTCTTCATAAAATGAAAGTCTTTTCTTCCTTGCTGGTATGAATATATGGGTTCATTGTCTACCCTTAGGGTAGCCACACAAAGGCCACCGAATTCGGTCACCGAGCCACTAGGCACTTTAGGTGAGAGGAATTGCACTACGTAAATGGACCGAATCTAGGTGGGCTCTGTGTGCAGTTGTTGAAATTATATAGTGCAATTCTTCTCACCTAAAGCGCCTAGTGGCTCGGTGACAGAATTCGGTGGCCTCTATGTTTGTACCCTTATGCTAGAACGAGAATAATTTTTTCGCTCTAGAAAAGCATTAGAACTACATGTACTTATTATGAAACAGTTTTATGTGAACAAGTCCGAAGCAGGGTGCGGTACAATTCACCATGGATTTATAATAATGTTGGTCCTCTCTTACGGTAGACATAATCGCAAGTGATATTATTTATAAAGACATTTTCCCCCACTGTTGAAGCAATTTGAATTTGTGATTGTTTCTTCTGCTGATCTCTGGACACTCGGGTAGAAAGGAACCCAAATACTTTGCCATGATAACAGACTTAGTAAGGAGATAATTAAGCAGTACTAACACTCCATGTATCAACAGTAAACACTATTTCTTTCTGCCTGCAGCATAAAACTCCTATGTCCACAAAAGGAAGCAAATCATCAGGGTGAGTAATAAATTGGATTTGAAGTAATTAATACATGTATAAAAAATACTATGTGCCAGGTTGTAAAATATCTGTCTTGGTGATCATTTGTTTACTAAGTTTTAAAAAAAAAATTTCATGTCTTTGAGAACTTTTTGAAAATCAATTGAACTTGTATCATAAGTCTAGACTTTAATGTTTCCTGACATGGATATTCCCACAGCTGATAGAGACCACTGTGTCATGTTAGTGATGATTATTAACCCTCACCCTGCGCATTTGCCGCCCATGTTTCCCAAGTGCTCACGCAGCATGGGCGGCAAAAGTTGGCAAGGTCAAGCTGACCGCGCCATGCGCAAGCCGTATTTTCACGCGTCGGGTCACTGACCTTTTTGAGACTCAACCACCGTGTTATTGTTCACTGTATCTCTTCTAAATCAAAGGCATTGTGACATGGACATGTTAACCAGTGAACCACTGGTCGGAATCACAAAGACTAAGCTTTCAAAGGCTCTCCCCACACTTTCAAAAGATGTAACATCAACATGCGAACTGTTGCTCAACAAATTTGCAATATTATCTCATTTTCTCACAAGCTGACCACCATCTGGAGTTGTCTGTATCTAAGAACCAATCAGAAACAAGCTCTGAAATAATCTTTGCCCCAAATGCCCACATTGCTTTATTAGTATGTGTCAATCAGGATGAAACCATTTGTGTAGGGCTTGGGAGGGCGTGGCTAGTTATCATGCTTCGTTCTCACGAAAACTACAGCTGTCAGTTTGGAATCATAAGTCAAATCATTGGTTAGAGACTGACAGACTAAGGTTTTGCTGGTTAATTCATTATCAAGCGTGATATTAGGCATAGCAGCAAATGTTTTCATACCGATCAATAAAAACCGAACCACACGGACAGTGTGTGTGGTCATCGCTTAGCGGCACGGGTCAGTGGCCCCAGCTAAGATTCTCCGTGAGTAAGGTCACTGACTGCACAATGGGCTTTACGGGTAGCGCGCAGGGTGAGAGTTAAATGTGCAGATCTTACTAAGTCTTAGTTATCCACAGCACTGAGATTTTGTACAAATAGTTTTTGATTATATGTTTCATAGCAATAATCATAAGAAATTTTAATATTTTCTCTCATTAAAAGTTTTGCAGTGGTTAATTATGGTGCATGTTATTTATTTCAACACTTGGAGTCATATCTTCTTTGAGGGAATGTAATGTTGGACATTTGATTGGAAGAGCTTTGGGATTCGCTAAAACTGATTTCACGTTGCATATACACTAGGAATCCCATATTGTATGTCACTTTTAACCCTCGTCCCGCATTGAGTGAACTCGTCCACATAATGCCCCTTGCGGGGATAGCCAGTCATCCATGCGTTCACGTCTTGCTGATAACCTTGGCGGTCAGGTCAGTTGGGTCTTTTTGAACACGTGTATCGCGTTTACTTCAGGACGCAATAACAACAATAATGGGGGATAAATCATTAGTGACCCCTATGATATTTGGATAAAGTACTTGTGATGAGATGCAATAAGTTCTGTTATTAAAAAGAAGGCCCATAATCCAGAATTTTCTGCATTTACATGCCATTTAATACACGTGTTAATTTTTTCCCAAGAGCTCTGCGTTTTTTTTTTTTTTGGTCCCTAAATCAGGCCATTAAGCCAGGCAGGCACTTAATGTACAAACCTACATGTACCATGGTATTGCTTTCTCCTTCCTCCACTATGTAAAGCTTCCATGTACCATGATGTTAGTTTTCTTAGGACACCTTTAGCAAGAGATTTTATTTCCACCTCGTAGAGTACATGCATGTACTGAAAAGTGGTTTAATCAAAGCAACGTAATATCTCTCTAATTACCACATCAAATAAAGACAACGACCAACAACAAAGTCGGTTATTTTCTCCCAGCTTCCCCTGTGAAAAACTTTCCGGCAGGCACCCTTATGCAGCATGCCCCAGTATTACATCGGAATTCATAATTACAGACATAGAACAGTTTCTCAAATACACAGATGGCCGGGTGGCCCCTTTCTTCTCATTTCACATGTAGACGAGAACCAGCAGCAAAGTCAGAAGTTTCCCTAAGATTTTTCCCCAGTTGGAACTTTAGGCCGTCAGTAGTATTACATGAGTATGACGAACAGTTGCAGCGTAATAAACGCAATTGGACGATACCATTTTGTTAGACATAGTAGGGGTGACAGGGTAAATAAACAAGTGAAACACGCAAAACTAGTGCAAAAAAAAAAAAAAAAAAACGGTGAAAAAACCATAGGCAGCAACTGAATAAACAAAACACGAGGAACAGCGTTGCTGTACAATATATTGGCCTCCCACAGGACTCGCCCTGCAAAAAGTAGGCAACAATATTGGCCTCGCGTGTTGTGCGAGGAGGCCAATATAGTGGCCTCCCACAGGATGAGGGTTAATTCAAAATAAGGGTCAGTGTATTGTGGTACTTTATAGTCTTGTTGATGAAAACTACGTGCTTATGAAATTAATTTTTCAGGAAAGGAACTGTCAGAAGCCCACAAGCAAAGACTTCATCTTCTGCTAGATCAGGTATAGATTTTTAAATATTTTTTTAAAAAGTAAGGTTACATGAAGACATCTGCCATATGAAGTTTACAATTAGATAAGTGAAATTTACAGTGATCTTCAAATTTTTTTTGTGGGATTTGAATGTTTTTTTTGTAAATTTCAAATCTTGTGGTGAGGTACAGTGATGAAGAAAAAAGCAAAAATAATCACTTCAATGTACTGAAACTAGACTGCGAGGTATACTTTGATTTTTACTGCCGTATTACATGTTTAGATCTAACACTTTCAGCCCGCATCACATATTGGTGTGCGATCAATAAATGTTCCCACTCGACTCATCGCTCACCATTGTGCGGATCAGTTTTGTTCATCTAGTGCACTTTCCTCATAAGTCAAAAAATAAGGTCACAATGATTTTTTAGACAATGTCTACAAAACCCTACGTACTCAGAAAAAAGGACACGATTTCCTGTTAGGTACTGTGGGAACAATCCATATTCTGAAGTCACAGGCTGAAAGTGTTAAGTGATCGTAATTATTTCCTATAATGATCGATTATGTCCTTGAGGTGGTCTTAAAAATTGGAACCCGCAACTTTCTCCAGGTACCAGAGGCAGAAAACGCCCAGCAGCATCCCCTGGCAGAAGTACTGGTAAAAAAGCCAAACTTTCAAGCCCTGCTGAGGAATCAATTGATTCAGCCGTTCAGCAATCTCCTGCCAAAACCAGAGATAGTGGAAAGAAAGGTGCCCAGCTCACCCCAGGTAAACGGCTGTTGGGCAGGAAATTGACAGCGGCCACGCAGTCGCCTGTAAAAACACAAGTCCGCGGCAGACATGCAAAAGTTGCTTTTGCATTACCAGCTAAAAGTCCAACTCCAGCAAAATCTCAGCCCAAAGGAAGGAAAGGCAGAGGAGCCAAGACTACTGCTGCAGAAGTTGAGAGTAATGCAATTGATCCAGAACTGGCAGCTTCACCTGTGGTATCACGCAGAGGCAGGGGAGTTAAAGTAGCTTCTCCAGCTAAAAAACCATCACCTGTCAAACCTGCAGCAACAAGAAGGGGCAAGGCAAAATCCCCTGCAAAAGCAGTTACACCATCACCTGCCAAACCTGCAGCAAGAAAGGGCAGGACAAAATCTGCTAAAGTATCCACACCACCTGCCAAACCTGTAGCAACAAGAAAGGGCAGAGCAAAATCTCCTGCTAAAGTAGTCACATCACCTGCCAAACCTGCAGCAACAAGAAGGGGCAAGGCAAAATCCCCTGTTAAAGTAGCCACACCCTCACCTGCCAAACCTGCAGCAACAAAAAGGGGCAGGGCTAAATCCCCTGCAAAATCAGCCACACTATCACCCGCCAAACTTGCTGCAACAAAAAGAGGCAGGACAAAGTCCCCTGCTAAAGTAGCCACACCCTCACCTGCCAAACCTACAGCAACAAAAAGGGGCAGGGCAAAATCCCCTGCTAAAGTAGCCATACCTTCACCTGTCAAACCTGCAGCAACAAGAAGGGGCAAGGCAAAATCTGCTAAAGTAGCCACACCATCACCTGCCAAACCTGCAGCAACAAGAAGGGGCAAGGCAAAGTCCCCTGCTAAAGTAGCCACACCGTCACCTGCCAAACCTACAGCAACCAAAAGGGGCAGGGCAAAATCCCCTGCTAAAGTAGCCAAACCTGCAGCAACGAGAAGGGGCAAGGCAAAATCTCCTGCTAAATTAGCCACACCATCACCTGCCAAACCTGCAGCAACAAGAAGGGGCAAGGCAAAGTCCCCTGCTAAAGTAGCCACACCATCACCTGCCAAACCTACTGCAATGAAAAGGGGCAGGACAAAATCCCCTGCTAAAGTAGCCAAACCATCACCTGTTAAACCTGCAGCAACAAGAAGGGGCAAGGCAAAATCCCCTGCTAAAGTAGCCACATCACCTGTCATACCTGCAGCAACAAGAAGGGGCAAGACAAAATCCATTGCAAAGGCAACCACATCACCTGCCAATCCCGTGGCAAGGAAAGGCAGAGCAAAATCCCCTCCTAAAGTAGCCACACCATCACCTGCCAAACCTGCAGCAACAAGAAGGGGCAGAACAAAATCCCCTGCAAAACCAAAATCACCCATCAAACAAACAGCAACTAGGAAGAAAGAAAATGTTGCAGCAGAACCCCAGGAACCTGTTGTTGTTGGAACTGGTCAAAAAAAGGCAAAAGGTGAGTATACGTTAGGATATTTCAGGATTCAAAAAGTTCCATGGAAAATTTTCAGTATTGGAAAAGCTTGCAATTCAGGCTGCCAACATTTTTTCTTTCTTTCTTTTTTTTTCCCCCCCCTGGCAATTTAAAACTCGCTTATTTGTTCTTTCATCAATTGGAATAAAATCTTTTTCCCATTTCAGTTTTGGATGTGACATGAGCATCTACAAAACAGATTTTTATTTTTTTCCCCCCAGATTGTAATATAATATTCATTGAACTCAGATCAAAGAAGGAAAAAAAGAGCTAAACCTTGCTGATGAAATGGACATGACAACTCCAGAATTGCATGTAAAATTAGAAGTTGAAAGGTGAAGCACTGTAGTAATGAATGAAATCAAGGACAGAGATGGCATTGATATGTGATGTGGTGCAGTATTCCAGGCCTTACATCACAGTGGGAAAACAAATAATAGAAGGACAAATATTTTTCTGGAAAATGAATGCCAAGTTGCTTTCCCAAGCTTTTACAATTTTGCGGTAATTCTGAGAGTGTCTTCATATGGAGAGAGCTTTTTTATTTCATTTGTCCTCTCTTCTTCATTTTTGCCTTTTCTTCTTTTCATGGAGGAGGAAAAATAAGAAGAACTAATCAAAGATATTTAAGATCAATGAGTCTCAAGCTAATGTGGTACAGCATTTTTCTTTCATCACAGGAGCTGGGAAGCGTAAAGCTGATAAAACAGAGACAGCATCTACCCCCAAGAAAGCCAAGATCTTGTTGCCAGCAAAATCACCAGCTAAAGGGCGTGAATCTAAAAGAGGCGCGGCAGTCAAATCTTCGCCTCTGAAAACCCAGCAAGCTGCAGCGGTCACTAAAGGCAAGCAAAATCAGCCCAAGACAACAGCTGTTGAATCAGCCATTTCTCCAAAGGCAACCAGGCAAGGTAAACGGAAGGTCACAAAATCTCCAGCAAAAACACAGCAAGCAACAAAGGGAAAGAGCAAAACTGCATCCACTACGACCATCACCAAATCAAGCCCTTCTCCAGTAAAATCAGCCAGAGCGAAAGGTGGAGCTCGTAAAAATGTTGCAAAATCACCAGCAAAGAAAACAACACCCGTTGCTGCCCGGACCAGGCGACAATAATGATGCCAGTAATTAAGTTACTCATTTGTACATATGAATGCAGTGTTTACTCTAAGGTTTTTAAAGTACATGTACACATTTTATGGAACAAAAGTGTCTTATTGAATCGCCTTACTATGTACAGTTTTGAATCAGCTGCGTATCGTATAGGGGCACTGCATTTGTCATAATTTACATTTTTAAAGATCAGTTGTCTGCCATTTACTTTAAATCTGTGTTCATTTGCAATAGGACAGAGTTGCCATTTTACAGTGAATAGCGGCCGCCCCCCATGTATGTCTTTTTTAAGGACTCCTGGGTTTCCCATAATTTTTTTTTACGGTTTTCAAGTTGATAGTCCCTGTCTGGAAACTGAAACCTTTTTCCATAAACTGAACACATTGTTTAATCCATTTTATCAGTTTTCTAATTTAACGTACAATTGGGGAATTGGTAGGGAAAAAATAGTGGTGGGTTAAGGTGAAGCAGTCTTAGTCTCTATGGATTGTAGATGCATAATAGAAATTTGTCCTTTATTTTTTATTTTTTTCCATCTGCTGAACATGGATTTGGATGGAATTAGTTTCCTCTGTAGGTGTGCAAAATGTTTTTTTCATTAGTAAAATTTGGAAAGCGGTTATAAATGACAGTAAACGCTGGTGGTCACATGGAATTGACACAAACAATGATGAAACACGTCCTACTTAAAAGATAATTTCCCACTTTGACACAGAACACATGCATGCCATACATTATATCTGCAAAATGCAAGACAGGTTGTCCTGTGCACTCTTTTTAGCACTACCGGTATTACTTTATTATTAATACTTGTTCTTGGCAGAATGTATTGAACAGTGCTTGAAACTTTCATGGTCAGTTTTTGTCACAATTTAGTCTTTCTGAACATTCCTTATTTTGATGCAATGTATACACCATAAAAAAAAAAAAGGAAGAAAAAAGATGTATCGTGATTTGTTTTTTATCAAATAATAGGTCTCTAAAGATTATATCAAAAGTCCATGTCATCATATTACAGTCACACATCAGCCACATTAGGACAGACTGCTGGTACATGTTATCACTGTCTTCACAGCTGATGTGGAAATTACTGAGGACATTAGCCTACATCAAATTTCAAGTTTATATAGTCTGAAAGACAGCAGAAACTGGTGGGTCAGTTTGTTTTAATTGAATTCACAACATGTTATGAAGAGTCAGACACCATCAATCCCTATTCTAGGCAAAAGAATTATTTACACATGGGCTCCATTCCTCTACTGATTCAGCAACTTAGTTTGGTCTAGTGGGCGGTGCAGGTTGACAGATTTATTGCCCAGTAACCAGGGCCTGTACCAGGACTGCCCGTAATCCGATCCGTTTTTACCTGTGCGGGGCTTGCTGGATCCTCACTTGAGGATTAAAATTTAATCTCACTCTCTTGTTTCTTTTTCAAGTTTTTGCGATCGCCTTGTGTGTTTTGTGAAAGTATAATCGATGAGATAAATTGATAAAGAAACAGATAAACAATTCCTCTTTACAGTGATATAAGTTTTATAAGGAGAACATTTCAATAAGTCTTTTAATAGACACTTTTTCTTTATGGATCGCGATTAAAAGTGCTTGAAAATTTAGGCATGGTTCCTTTTATACTTAATTATCTAAAAATTGCGAGATATTACAGTATTTAGTTAACCATCCAGGGATAGAGGAACCTATGCCTAATGCAGACCTGCAAAAATTAAATGCATCTACTTCTTTTGCTGCCTACAGGAACTGTTTTTCCCTCCTAGGGGTTAGTTGTTAGTTCCATTTGAGGAGAGAAAGTGTTTGTGGATGTGTGAGAGAGAGAGAAGGGGGAGATAGGGAAGGTACAATGAACACTTCTATGTTACTCCTTTTATGGAAATTTATATCATATTAATAACTGGGTGTACTGCTCTCTCTTTCCTACTTCGTCTCTCTTTAGCTTTCCTCACCTGTCTCTTCCTGAATCTTCTAGTTTTTGATATATCATCTATTAATGACATCATTTTATAATAGCCTTAAGTAAGGGATAGTTCAATTATTGATTTTCAGAAAAATCGGCTATAATGGAACATACACTGTTCAGTCACACTGATCTGATCAATAAACTCTGTCATGTTTGTAGCCTTCGTGTGCAGAGCTCTGCTGGTGTTAAGGCAAATAAGACCAAGAGACTGTGCACCATTTCGTTCAGAATTACTTATCTACTTTGCAATAGATATCACTTCGGACGACAGCAGGCATTCTGCAAAAATATGCCAAAAATGCATAGTCCGCATGAGCAAGTTGAAGCTAAAGCCCATTACTGCCACACAACTTGAATTAGCCAAGAAAACGGTCCAGGATGTCTGGGGTGCATATTTATTTATTTTGGTAATATTAAGTACAACTCTATCATTCACACGAACTAGTTACATAGACGGCTGACTAAATGTCATGTGTTTCAAATGCTTTAATAGCTTCATCTAATCTTTTTTTAATTATATCTGTGAATAATTCCACTTTGTTATATTCATAAACAAAAAGGAAGTGTGACTGAGAATCTTTGATTGATTGAGAGAGAGAGAGAGAAGAGAGAGAGAGAGAAGAAGGGAGGGAGAGAGAGAGAGAGACAGAGAGACCAAAGGAGCGACTTTATCATGCATTTTTAAATGAAGCCACTTCAAAAGACTTAATATCTCACTTCTGAAGAAGTAGATGCAAATGGAAACTTGACAGTGTAAAGTGCTATGGTTGCCTGTATTTATAGTCAACACAGTTTGTTTGGGATATCTCGCGTTTTGTAATAATAATTATTTTGATATGAAATTGTATGTTTTTTTTAATAATTTGCATGCCTTTCTTGGAGGCAGGGTGAATTTGGCATGTCGCCATTTTTTTCACTTTTTCAGTGTCTTATGTTATAGAGCGCATGTTAAACTTTGATTGCACATGTCACATGTTGTTGTAGGTCACTTGGTTATCAAGATATTAAATTTCAAAGTTTGGTAAAAATGATGAAATCAGGCCAGTTTTGACTTCTTACTGGTCCCAAGTGCGCTCAGGTGGAACGGATGGAGACGGCCTAACCGTCAAACGAAACCCGATAGGCTTGGGCCCGCCCACAGCTCCCGAACTAAGTTGCAGGTTGGAGTCCATGTGTTGAAATAACGTTTCCTGCATTTCATTAGAAGAAATGCTAATGAACTACATTTTTTGGCAGTTGCCTCATTTCATTATCAATGATCAATATTATTTCAACTTGCTTTATGACCAATATAACAAGAGTCCACTTGTTTTCTGATGAATCATACTGTTTTGTATGTACATATTTTATTCATTAGTTATCAGTAGGAAAGATTTCATTTTTATGCATTTTCCTCATTCTGTTCTTCTGTTTTGTCTCACAAATGCTCATAGATATTGTGTAAGAGATATTGTGTAATTTGTGTCACTGTTGCCTTTTCCCCATTGGTCCAGTAAAATGTATTGTCATCATTGTGTCAACACATATCACCACACATCAGCCTTATCCTGCGTATCATTTTCTTAATGGAATGTGGTCCTGAATGAAATCAAAAGTACAATGCATTTACTCATTTGTTGTGCTGTCGACAGTATGTCGCTTTAGTACTGCTTTATTCCATCTCCACATGGGCACGTTTTGAAAAAATCACGTTACACCTAAGTTCTGGGGTTTAACTTTACAAAGTGTCAGATCATCTTATTAATAGTAAATACTTTGAAAGTTAAAGTTTACTCCCAGAAGTGAGATACCTCGATGACAGAATACTTTTATACCAAACTGACAGTAAATCTCAGTTGTTTTTTTTTAGCAAAGTGAAGAGAGAATAAAGCAGTACCAGGGCGATGAAAAGCGATAGTTTATTTTGTGCTTGCCATTTTTTATACTATACCACCAATGTGTGTTCAGTAGATCATTAAATGACAAAGGTAAAAACCAGATTAAAATGTTAAGAAATTCCAGAATACCAGACTTCATTACAAGACAAGTAAATTTCAGATCAGCTTTTCAGAATGAATTGAGAGCAGTTTACAAAGATAGCTCATTGTGAGTCATAGTTTTTTTTTTCAATACCTCCATTGTTCAACTTCATGCACAAAAAGCTCATTGCCGGTCAAACAGTTTATTTCACTCCACTTATTAGCAAATATATATGTAAATATGGCTTTGTCACATA
This sequence comes from Onchidella celtica, assembly GCA_963931925.1. NCBI lineage: Eukaryota > Metazoa > Mollusca > Gastropoda > Systellommatophora > Onchidiidae > Onchidella > Onchidella celtica. The sequence goes on from OZ007567.1 coordinate 77,819,802, forward strand.
TTTTTATGATGCATAGTATTAGCATGCTTTCTGTAATCATATATATGTGAACTATCACTTTTTGAATCACATTAATTCTTAATGCTATGATTTATTTTGAACTAAGATAATGGTTGGGTGGTTTTTGGGTGTAGTGAATTTTTAATAACAATGTTTCACATAACATTTATTTTAAATTTTGTCTTCAGCCATTGTTTTTGAAATGTTGATTGCCATTGTTGAATGTTATTATGATCTTATAATTAATGTAATGTGTTGAGCCAAGAAAATATTGGTTACAATGTTTAAGAAATTTATTTTGTCAGCAATACTTCTAAAAAGTGGGGCCGTCATCCTCGCTGATATTGGCGTTTAAGGGACCACAAAACTGTGGGGATGACTAACCCTGATTTTAATAAAACATTTGTAGTCAAAATATTTTTAGATGTGAGAAAAGTTGTGTTTCCCAAGCTTTCTTTCTTCAGTGTTCAGCGTCCTAAACAAATACTTTTTGGGTGGGAATACTGGCAGCAATAAAAATTTTAACATTTTGATATTAAATGCTGAAATTGGAAAGACAGAAATACAATAGAATTTTCAAATTGAATTTGTAATTTATTTATAGATTTTCTGTTCTGTTCAGTCATAAATTTTATACTGCAGTTCATAGATCTATAATCAATTGTGGTTTGAATTAATAATTTCTGACTGAGGTCTTAGGAGCATGTTGACTATCATTAGTTTGACAATATGCATCATTTTATTTGATTTAACTTGATTATAAATATTTATTCAGTTGCCTTATCTGTAATGACCAGTTTTTATTTTCATTTGAGCTGTAAAACTTGGTACATGTATATTTTACAGATCAAACAGAAGTACTTGTGTAATATCAAATTCCAGGAAGAAATTTACTGCTTTGTTTTCTGTGAATGAAACCTTGCGTTGTATCTTTGTTATGTTAGCCCTCCCTGGGACTTCTTTTCTCTTTTCACCTATTGGTGGAGTGAAAATGATTTGGGGGGGGGGGGGGGGCACGGCACATTTCAACATTTGTACATTATAACAGTCTCTTGAAGAAGTGCTATAAAGTTAAATTGTTTAGAAAACGGTATGATAGCTGTTACTACATAACTTCAGGAGTTGGCTTGTAAGCAGAGAGAAATAGTGCACTAGAAACATTTCTCTAAACTTGAAAGTTCAGTAATACCTTAGACTGCTGTAACTTCTTCTTCTGTGCAACTGGCACCAAAATTTTTATTTTCAGATTTACGTTTTGTGATGCAAGCTCCCTATTTTTAATTTTTATCCAAAAATAGAAGCTGAACATCAGTGAACATAGAGATAAGAATAACTAGCATAAAAGGGAAATAGTAATTACTAATAGTTTTGATGTTGGGTTTATAAAGGCCTGTTCAGATCATCAGGGCATGAGATTTATTTTATTTATAATAATTATTTTTTGTTTTTGTTATTGTCACCCACCGATTTGTACATAGTGTTAGCTAAATATAGATTCAGAACATTCATGTATACTGGTGTTGAATGGCTTGGGCAAAAACAGGTGTTATTTGTTAGATTGGGAGAGTACATTAGACAAGTTCTTGGAAGAAGTGTCTGTGAAAATGCTGTATACACTTGAAATCTCTGTAAATCCAGATATTGGCCCTTGCGGAATTGTTTTTTAAAACCCAAAGGTTAGTTTATTGGTAAAAGTCAAGAATCTTAGTGCAAATATTGGGTAGCCAATGAATTGATTTTCCATCATGATTCTTTATCAAACAAAAGTAGTTATGGCTTATGCCATTGTAAATGGGCAGTTTTATGTTTTAGGCCACTGAAAATGCTTTGAAGGCATTTTTCTTCCTTTACTTGAAAGAAACAGCAAATGTATCCATATTATTATTATTATTAATATATTCCTGATTCACCTGGACACTACTGCCTTCATTAAAATTCCTGAGATAAATAGTTGCTTTTGTTATTTAAGAAGGTATTGGATTGGAATCCCCAGGGCAAGAGATCAAGAGGAAGGCCGCGCGGAACGTGGAGAAGAGCCAGAGAAAATGATGTGCAACGAAGCGGAAAGACTTGGAATAATGTAAAGAGACTGGCCCATGATAGAGAGGGATGGAAAGTGTTTGTTGGTGGCCTATACCCTGATCCAGGGTGAGAAAGGCAATGATGATGATGATGACATCAGATCTGCCAAATATCCCTTACTTTACATGTATTTAAAGGAGCGTCAAAATATGGCAAAAAGAAAGTTGTATGAAGCAAAGCCTCGCACCTAAAATCATCTGTATAATTCACAAATTCTCCTCCTTTGACGGCAAAAGGCATTTTTATAACCATCAGGCCATCTGCAGTTACCAAATACACTGTAATGAATTACATGTATTGCATGTAGGTTTCAAATACGGGGGGGGGGTGTTGCACTGAAGTTTGGATTTTTAAAAATTGGTTTTGTTTTTCAATTTATTTGAGTTTGGTTTGTGTGGTTGACTGCTTGCCCCCGATTCCTTTTTTTCATCAGCACATGACCTGCGGCGAGAACACTTCATGCCGGCTGGTGTAAACTACTTTGCGTGATCGCAGCTAAGTTAGAACTTAGAATACAGGAATGCCTGCTGCAGAGGGTAGAAAGTGGCGGGGCGAGGCAGTGATTGGGGATCTACGCGGAGGGCGGCTTTTATGCTTGTAACTTGTAAGAAATAGTATAGAAACAGGACCCCTTTCTGCTTTTTATTTTTGCCATATTTTGACTTTCCTTCAACTACAGCCTTGCTGCATCCCTACAGATTCTTTTTTAAAAATATTTCGTGAACTCACTACAAATATAGATCTAATTCTGTATTTCGAATTTATGTAAGGACATGAGATATTATTACATTTATTATTTTTGTTCGTCTTTTCAAAAAAAAAGGAAATTTCTGTTAAGGGACATGTATGAGGATAAAGTCCAGTCCAGTAAAGTTCAAGTCAGTGGTGATGGTGTGCACATAATGCTAACACAGCTGATAATATACCTAAAGTACATTATTATAAAAACCACAGAAAAACTGGGGTCGCAGCAAGGATATCTAGGCAAAGTCAGAATTTGGCTTTGCTACAATACTTTTTTTTTGACCGAGTTGTTCAATCATATGTTGAAAGCAGGGAAGCTGCCACAGGACTTCAAAGATGCTTCAATCATCCATCTGTACAAAAACAAAGGGGACAGCCAAGTCTGTGACAACCATCGGGGAATCTCTCTACTTTCAATTGCTGGCAAAATATTGGCAAGAATGCTTCTGAATCGCCTTCTTGATCACCTCTCGTCAAATGACTTGCTTCCCGAGAGCCAATGTGGCTTTCGTAAAGAGAGGGGAACGGCGGATATGATTTTTGCTGCCAGACAGATTCAGGAAAAATGCATGGAACAAAATAAAGCGCTGTATATCACATTTGTTGACCTCACAAAAGCATTTGACACAGTGTGTCGTGAAGGCCTCTGGAAAATTGGAGGGCGGCCCTTACCATAGGCAGCAAAGCATGGGAAGCTGACAGGGTCCAGCAGGCTATCAAAAAAAGAGAACGGCGCAAGAAAAGGCCCAGTGGTACTGAACCAACGGAGCACTCTTGTCATTTATGCGGAAGGGTCTGCAGGGCAAAAATAGGACTTATCAGTCACATTAGAAGCCATAAGTCATGAAAGAACAGTCTTTCTATTCTGTCCTCTGTGTCTTTTAGTTCTCTTTATTGTCCATGTGTTGAAATTCTCAACAATTTCTGTTCTTTATTCCTCTGGTGTTGTTAAGGTCATCATCATACCTGATGGACGAACTATTATTATATTGTTGACACTTGGGTGCTGGTCTTCCACACGATACACAACAGTTGAACTTTTTACAGTTTTGGAGAGGTGCAACAGAACTTATGAGACCCGGTATAAAAATACATGTAGGCCTATAGGCCATAATTATACGGGTAGCTCTACATTGTAAGTGAATGGCTTCACCAATACAAGAAAAAGAAGTCACATAAATTACATGTACGTCCTTGATATAGGGTAGAAGTGATTGATACATGTACTATTACTACATTCACGTGGGCATCGTGACGATCCTGTATTGAGTCCACAAAAAGTGCGTAATGAGTGTTAGAGATTTCATTATTGTCACATTTTTTTTGTGTAGTGTGAAGGAATTAAACAAAATGCCACAAAAGAAACGGCAATCGGTACAGGAGAAGAAAAAAAAATCCCTCAACTTGACCCAACTCCCTGTACGCGTACCGCGATCATGTATCTATGGTCGAAAATATTTTAGTGGAAAGTGACTGCATGTTCACGTTAATACACATGTACTTTGTACTTAGTAAGTACACAATAAAATGGACTTCCGTCGTTCAGGGATGACCATGAACTTTTGGTCACTTTTCTACAATAATGGCATGTGTCAGACTGTGATGTTTCCACTTTCTCTCACTCTTCCTCTCACTAACTTTCTTCTGACACCAGCCGTGATAGGCACGGCACAAACACACTATCTCTCTTCTATAAGTTATAACAAACGATATCTGTATTGCTTATCTATACAATAATTATTAATTCATTCAATAATAATAGGAACATAGGTCATACAATTTCACGTGAATTTCGATGGAATGAAATCAATGCAAATCAGTACATGATAATTAAAAGGCTTCCTAATATTCAATTCCTAGCACATTTTATAAAACACATGGGTACATTCAGCATAAGGAAACCTCTCCTTTAGGGGTGTATGGCGCTATCTGGGCACTGGTTCTTCCTCTCTACTCTGGCTTGACTGCGCAGTTAGATCAACAGGTATCGGCAGGTACCAATAGGTCGGGAAACCAAGAAGCCACGATGTCGTTAATCAAAGTACAAGAAGTTGAGAAGCCAAGAAGGTGTTGTTCTTCCTCCTCTGTAGAAAAACAATCGCAACTTCCTAATCTACGGTTGGAAGGCATGACTTCCATACTTACTCAATGACGGATATTCACCATTAATACTTTTAACCGCTGACACTGTTGTGTTATCAGTCAGGCTGCAGCTCCCATACTCCATAGGCTCCCATATAGGCAATAGAATAAACGATCAATACAGTTTTAATGATATTTACACGTTCCCCACGAAGAATAACGCTCTCTCTAACAGACCCCATCCTATAAGGTTTCGTAACATATATGTAACGGCGTTTCCGTGACTCTCTCAGAGGCAGTAGTTATACCAAAGTAAACCCCCTAGATTTAGGTTCTACAATTATGAACATTAAGTAAAATACACATGCATCGTACAATTAACTTACCACTCAGCAACAGCTCAAATGCCGACAAGATACCAAAGATACCACGCTCTGACAAAGGATGTTTGCGGGTTCCCTGACCCTCCCCACTCACAAGACTAGTACGAAGTTACAGTTGCAGTGGTGGTCTCCTCTTCGGCACGAAGCTGGTGAGTGCTCTCAGCGGTCTGAAGTTGGAAGGAGCGTTCGGGGATTTATACCCAGTCAGGTAGCGTCCCAAGACGCTCACCGAGTGTACATTAGTTATCCTAATAGCCACCCCCGTCGACTCCACGTCAAATACTATTGAAGCATCTCTACCCCCCCAAGCAATTCCCAGGTGATCTGATCGTCAAGTACGGCGGTCAAGTAAACACTACCCTTTTCGGGTGTCAAAGCGCTTCAGTTGCATCCCATACTTTCCCCCTCTGGCCTACAATAACTCTGTCTCCCCGCCGTCAACTATCTTCCCACGCTAGTTATACCTTGCCAACCTGTCACCCTGTTACACAGACTTAACGCCAAAAGGCAACTGAGAGTTCCTTGCATTCCTGGGCAGGAAGGCTAGTTAATACAGAGAATGAAGTGCGCCACCAGGAAAATGTAACAATACTCCAATAGAATTTATTAGAATCGTAGTGGCACAAGTCATCAACTGACAGGAAAAGAAACACTTTTTTCTTAACATCTCAAAAGTGGCAAAACTGGCTTATGCCATGAGCTTGAAGCAAAGCAGCGACGTTTTGCCATGTTCAGGCTGTTTTGACTGTCTGCTCTTATGGATCAGCGTCGCCTGTACACATACATGTAGTTGAACCGTCTCGGGTTGAATGAAGTATGATATTGTACATAGGTAGGCCAATGCGGGGGTGGCAGTGGCAGTCTTTACCGCAATAATTTGCAGGGGGCTTAGATCTATTGTGGTTGTAGCTGTCTTTTCTGTGGAACTGTTTGTCCTCCATCTCGGTCGTCAACAATAATAAACAAAAGAAACCATAGCTTCTGAAATACAGTTTTCTTGTCGTTGTAGTGTAGCCCTCCCCACGCTGTCTGTCTGTCTCCCTCCCTCTCAGTGTTTTGTTTTACACGTACTTCATTTAGAAATTTTGTCTCGCCAGGGCCGGATCCAGACCTTTAGAGGCCCTAAGCACTAAAGATTTTGGTGCTCCCATATAGGCCTACTGTATAATTCAAAATACAAACAAAAATAAACAATGGGATCATCATCATTGCCTTTCTCACCCTGGATCAGGGTATAGGCCACCAAACAATGGGATAGAATTTATAAATATTTTAATTTTTCATTTATTGTGGGGGGGGGGGGGGGTTGTGGATCCTTCTTGAGCTGCACCCTTTGCATTTTTGCACCATATGGTCCATGGTTAATTCGGCAATGAAAACTTCCTATGGTGCCCCCTTTCCCTTGATGTCCTAAGCACATAATTATTTTGCTTAGTGGCTGATGCAGCCCAGTGTCTCGCATTATATTATTATGATTGTAATGTCAGCGCATTAAAAAAAAAAATTGATCAACGCCGGGACTGAAACTGCCTTGCCTTGTCGAACCCCACCCCTAAGTTACAGCCCTCCCCCCTCCCCAAACTATTAAAAATTTGGTTCATTTCATGAATAGGCCTACATCAGCAGACCAGTAAACTTATTTTAGTAAAGAAATTTACTGCTAGATGTCGCGATTGGAGTCTCATAATTATTTTGTACAATGTTCCGCTGGACAGTAATTCTTCCACTGCTGTGCTAACCGCATAAGCAGACATGCCACTGTACTACTATACATACAAGTATTTAGGTTAATGAGTTACACTTGATTTACAATGCCGCTGGTGCCTGTCCACTTCCGTAGGGCTTCGCAAAAACGCAACAACTGCTTTTTTTCCCCGCCACTGTAAATAGAGTAAGTTTGTACCTAGCCCGACTGCGCCTAAGTACTACGACGACAGCAGCAACAGCTACTATCGGTACCATATGCTCTAACTAATAATAATACAACATGGTACTGTAAATTTTATTCAGAAATGTGGCAGAGAGGCCCAGCCAGCTATCTGAATCTTCGAATAGGATTCGCATTCTCTCTAAATCTAAATGACCGGGCATATGGTTGTAGCCTAAGTTAAATACAATGTACAGGTATCAAATTTGGGATCAACTGTAGAATTGTTGCAGATATGGGATGATAATATGTAATACATGTACCGGTAGGCTTAACCCAGTGGGCCTGACCCAAACAATGAAACCGGATTTATTTTGCAACATTGAACATAATAAACTCACTCCACCGTGCACTTGCGAATCATTTAAGCCGGTATGCCCTTTGTTTAACCGCATTGTATTTTCACATAGACTGGTTTTATTTTTATTTGGTAAGCGGGGGCCCAACAGCGTGGGGAAGGGAAGGGCAGGGTGCGCCTGGATGAGGCATTTGGAAAGAATTTTTCTGCAACCGCTTCCGGTAGCTATGACGTCCTAGTGAGTAAGAACAGTAACTCGGTTCGCGGAGTAGAGAAGTAGGAAATCAGATCGTAAAAGGTTACAAAGGCCGAGGATTTTCGAGTGGCGGACAGTGGCGATAAGGTAACGTTGATGTGATAGTAAGAGTACATGTGTTAGGACAGGGAATATGTGTGTAATAGAATAAACTATGGTGACATTTTAGTCCCGTATGGGTTGAAATTCAGGTCTTCGGCGTGACCTACTTTCTTAGTTTGCTCACGACCTTACACTTCTATTTGTAGCACTTGTCGCTTGTAGTGGAAGACCGCTCACCAGTTGGTCTTTAGCCAGAGCTTTGAGGCCGCCCGTTTTGTGAAAGAGCAAGTGTACAATGTTTGTTTGTTTGTTGTAATGGCCAACCATTGCTCTATAAGTAACAATTTATTGTTGACAGGAAAGGGGATGTCTAGCAGCCCAATAAATTAGGTAGATCTAGTCTAGATCTAGATAGGCCTAGTGCTAGACTAGAATCAATTAATCGGGTGTAAATCTCCCATTTCTTCGTTTCCGACATGAAACGGGCATCCGAGTCGAGGCAAATTGAAGAATAAAGCGTTGCCATATTTATATTAATCCGATAGGACTAAAAATTCGCCGAGAAATATAACATAATAGAAATGATTTGGAAACAATTCAGAATAGTCTAAGATCAGATCTTTGTCTAGATTACTGCTGAGAATAATGGTGGTGAAGATTAGGGCCTTACTAGATCTAGATATATCTAATACTTTCAAGTTTAGTTGTACAGTGATCATGATAATTGAGACAACAGGACTTAGGTTTCTGAGTTTCCTAATTTGCTCAATTCTTTTGCTACAAGGGTATCACAGTAGCATATGGTGCAAGACCTTCAGTCAGTTTATTTTGGTCATTACATTAATTATAAAGTGAGGTAGTGCAGTGTGATCAACCTTACACTACAGGTTGGATTTAAAACTGTTTCATTGATTTGATTACTCAACATTGGATCTACACTAGTTCTAAGTGAACTAAGAAAATCACAGCTGTTTCTTCAAGTCCTGTGTCTTTATGCAGCTCTTTATGCAGCGATGATCACTAATGATAACACTGAATGAATTCTTGCTTGATTGTGTTCGGTGTCCACAGAATATAATTTATGACAAAGGTGAACTGTCCTGGTTAAAATCATGTGTTTTAAAAATTTATTTGTCTATAATCAACGACAACTGAACATGATGCTGAGCAATGTGTTTGTCAGACGTAGGCTCCATTATAGTTGTACTATGGAGATATAGGGAAAATCAGAACAGAAACCGAATGAGGTTTTATCCCTGTGATTGCATTTTTGCGATATCAGTTGCTGTCACTTGTGTCACTTTAAAAATCATCAGCGATTAATTCAGTCTGATTTTTTGGGCGTATATATATATCCTCATTTTTGGATCAGATTGTGGTACTTTAACCCATACCCCGCGCGCTACCCGTAAAGCCCGCTGCCCCGCCAGTGACCTTACTCACGGAGAATCTTATCTGGGGTCACTGACCCGTGCCGCTAGACGATGACCACATACGCTGTCCACGTGGTTCAGTTTTTATTGATCAGTATGAAAACATTCGCTGCTATGCCTTATCACGCTTGATAATGAATTAACCAGCAAAACCTTAGTCTGTCAGTCTCTAACCAATGGTCTGACTTATGATTCCAAACTGACAGCTGTCCAAGTTTTCGTGAGAACGAAGCATGATAACTAGCCACGCCCTCCCAAGCCCTACACAAATGGTTTCATCCTGATTGACACATACTAATAAACCAATGTGGGCATTTGGGGCAAAGATTATTTCAGAGCTTGTTTCTGATTGGTTCTTAGATACAGACAACTCCAGATGGTGGTCAGCTTGTGAGAAAATGAGATAATATTGCAAATTTGTTGAGCAACAGTTCGCATGTCGATGTTACATCTTTTGAAAGTGTGGGGAGAGCCTTTGAAAGCTTAGTCTTTGTGATTCCGACCAGTGGTTCACTGATTAACATGTCCATGTCACAATGCGTTTGATTTAGAAGATATACAGTGAACAATAACACGGTGGTTACGTCTCAAAAAGGTCAGTGACCCGACACCTGAAAATAGGGCTTGCGCGTGGCGCGGTCAGCTTGACCTGGGCGACTTTTGCCGCCCATGCGGCGTGAGCGCTTGCAAGTCAATAATAATAAAAAAAATAATAATGTATAGCATTTATATAGCGCATATCCATTTAAAATGCTCTATGCGCTTTACAGAAACAACATGTCAACCACAGAGCAGAATGGAGCTGCCTGCGAAGCGCTCAACACACTGCTTCTTTCTCTCTCCCTGTCTCGCTCACTCTCTCTCTCTCTATCTCAGAGCAAATTGTAACGCAGCCTGTTAGGCGCAGTTAACAACTCACAACAGTTCACAACTCACAGCAGTTCACAACTCATATCAGTTCACACAACACACAACTCAAATAATATTTGAATATTTATTAATAACAATATATATTTAATAATGAATAATAAATTCTGGCGGGGGGGGGGGGGGGGGGTCGGTGATATGGATAAATTTTAATCTATTAATTTCAATTTTCAATTTTGCCCGGGCAGCGGCCTTTCGGCCTGCTCTTTACGATTTCCAACTGCCAAGGTATCTTTAACGTGCGCAACGTGCACACGGGCCCTCCGAATTTTTTCGTCCTTATCCGAGAAGACTAGGTACTCGATCCTACCCCCCAATAGGGCCAGGGACTTGAAAATATGAGAAAAATCCAATTTCCAACATGCCTGCACTGCCCGGGTTTAGAACCCGGGACCCTTGGCATGAGAGGCGAGCACCTTGCCTCTAGACCACCTTGTCCCCCAATACCGACTATTGCCGCCCCGCGCAGGGTGAGTGTTAACCAAGATTAATAAATCTTATGTTTGGGGAGTTTTAGTCAGTTTTCAGATTTTGTGAATTTCTTGGGTCCATATTATTAATTATTAATTACTTAAATATTTATAGAGAGTAATAGTGACCTATTTAAAATTGAAACAAACTCCCTTAGGACTGTGCCCAACTGAAACTTTTCCTTTCCTTAAATGAATCTCATGCCAGTGATAACGGGTTTGAATATAAATTGGTAATAAATTTACAAGTTCTGTGATTTCATCACATTATATCTTTAGTGACAAGTTGTAAATGTAAGATCCCAGAATGAGTTTTGAGAAAGCACGTCTGAGATCCCAGGATTAAGCTTCAAATTGTACACAAGGATTAAATTCTGAGCTGCGAGATCCCATAAATTATAACAGTATGTGTTTAAAAGATCGTCTTGAGAAAATGAAAGCTGAGAGTTAGTGTGTTCAGGCCATTGTTTCTTTACAAATTAATTTTGTCGGTGTAGAACAATACTCGTAACCCACAAATACATTGATGTGGCTTGCAGGAGCCTTGAATCTCACTGACCATTTTATCATAAAACTGATAGGACAAGTCTGAACAATAGGAAGACCCAATAAATGAGATTTCTAATCTGTATCAGCCTCTGTTATTAACTGTTAATGATAGTGAACATATGTTTACTGGTTATTCGAAAAGTGCGTTACTAAAGTAAAATTATGCAGGTTTTTCAGCCATTTTCTTGACCCAGCAACGATATTCACGAAGAATGTTAGCTTGTATTATTTTAAATTTAAGCATTGTAATGGTTGTGATAGTAAACTTAATGGTTAATTAGGCAAAGCAGTGTTAAAGAAGTGGCTTTTTAATAAATTAAGTCTTGAGGGTGTAAAATTTAAGAGTTATCCACTGGGTAACTGATAGTGATATCTAGGCAATGAGTGAATTGACCAAGCCTAAATTTACTGATGTCACTGTGATAGTGTTTACAATGCTGTGTCTGATTTGATATAGTATCCTGTATTTTTGCAAGGATTGGTTTTAATTTTAAATAAATGTTCATTTGAGGGAGCAGCTCTTCAACATAGACACCAATTCATGTGAATTTAAAGTAAGTTAAAAATGATGATTTTAAAGTTGTGTTTGCTGGTTATGTAAGAAGAATGTAACCTAGATTTGTTGATTTTCAAATTTTCATGGGAAGTTTTAGTTGGTGGTTAAAATGCAAATTAAGTTGCTGCTGGGAGCAGTAAAGGGAAGTTCAGTGAGACAGCACAGTCGTAAGCCAAAGGAAAATCATTACACTTATAATCTTAATTTATGGCACACCATAGCAAATTTGGGATTAATTTGAAGTACTACGGATGCGTCTCGAGTAAGAGTGGTGTCAACGGTTACAGATACTCATGAAGATCTTCATGTAATATAATATTTTAAACAGGCCACTTGTCATATTTCTGCCTGGCTCATTCAATGTACAACAATCACACTATTTTCAAATACATGTACTTGCCATTTTACTGACATACCGGGTTGTATTACTAGTATGGATAATTAAATCATGTATTTAAGCAGTATTGGAGAGCATATGATATGAGTTTGGTTGATGGCAGTAAAAACAAGGTCGTTAAAATTTATGAGGATGGACACTTCGGTGGAGTCATACAACCACAATAATAATCATTTTTTACACTATTATTGATAATAATGGGACATTTATTGTGAGGGCTGTGTCTTACCAGTTATTTTATTGTTCTTTTCATTAATTACAGAACAAATCAAAATGAAGCTGGGGTTATTAATTCTCACTGTACTTTGCAGTGGAGCCTGGTCTCAGAGTAAGTATGTATACTGGGCATTCTCTTGTTGTGATTGCTTTTCTTCTTTTTTTTTCATAAACAATTGCAAAGTGTCTGGAGACCTAGAAGCGATTACTTTTATATGTATTTCAAACTTCAGTTGTGATTTCATAAAGCAGTATTTCTCATGCTGTGCCTTGCAAAAAAAAAAGAAAAGAAATGGATCACAGGAATAAAAATGTGAAAATAACTTAAAAATTCAACATTTTAAAATGAAAATGAAACAGAGTTAGTAACTGAAAAAGTTGCATGCAGCTGAATATTATTTGGAAAAAGAAAATCCCCCCAAAACATTACTATTAATATTATAAATGGTAAATCAGGCCATATAATTAAATTTATTTAATTTAGCGGACATCTTTCTCCATTTCTATCACTTTGCTTGTAAACTATAGTTTGTAATATTTATTTCATTAAAGTTTGTGTCATAAGCAAGAGCATGTGGGTATTTACATTGTTTGTGAGATGTAAAATGCAAATATAATGCAGGAAAACGAGAAAACTGGACATATTTTAGTTGGCGGCAATTACATCAATGGTTTTACGTGATTTGTATCTGTACAGTCAGGGCCACCATATGCGTAACAATATGGAAGGGTTAATGTAAGAAATAACTATCTCCAAAAATACCCTTATACATAATAATGATAGTCATTTCTTGATTCAACTGCCATATTGTCTTACTTTATGTGTTTTTAAAGATAAAAATCTTGAAAATATCAAATTGTGTCTTAAAATTAAAGCAGAGGTATTTCATGGTGGCTGTACATTTTTGGGGAAGCTGTTGGTAGTAATTTTATGGCATATTTTGATTCACAGGTAATGAACCAAATCCTTGTCTGTCTTCTGATGCCCAAAAATCATGTGCAGCATGTATAGCTACAGCACCCCAGTGTGGGTGGTGTGTTGCTGAGGTGAGTCATACTTTAAGTGTAGGAAACCGGCTAGCCTCTCTGATAATTTTGTTTGGGATATTTGAAGTGGCACTAAGTATTAGACTGAAAATAAGTAGAAATTTAGGGCTGGTGAAGTATGAGAATGGGATAAATCTCAGGCTTTGCTTAGTTTTGTTTCGTTGATCATTAGTTGATGGTCAAAAAAACATTTTAAAGAAAAATTGAGTGATTCTGACCACAGAGGCCATGTTTCATTACAGCTGGCCTAGCAGACATTTATCTTTTCAGGTTATTTGTTATAAGTATGGTTTTTAGCACATTCAGGTATTTTCAGCATATATATATATATCCTTCCCATTGCCACTCCCACCCTTTGAATCCTTTTAGTTGGAACTAAGTCAAGAGGAAGATTTTTGAAAAGGAAATTGAAAAATTAACCCCTGGTCATTTGCAGAGTTTTGATCTGGTGTTTCTCAATTTCTATGTGTTTTTTCGCCTTTGTTTCTTTGCTGTATTTAACTTCAGTCATATAAGAGCAAGAAAACCTCCTGTTCAAGGCACCGAAACAGAACTTAGACCGCAGATATTAGAGGGTAGCAGCAAGAAACAGTGTAGTCCATCCTTTTTCTTTTTCTGCAGTGATTGGGGTGTATGATTTGAAATGATGGATATTTTTGTTATTTCATTCTGAAATGTAGAGTTATGAGGAGGAGAACAGACTTCGTTGTGACACGTATGAAAACCATGCCTTGGGCAAATGTGATCCTGATGACATCCAATCTCCAAGTGATGAGCTTTCAAAAGTAGAGGTATGTACCCTTTAGCAGCTGCTGTATTTTGGATGTCACCCATCTAGGAAGACAGAGGTTCACAGGACAAAAAAAAAATGATAATGTGTTTACAAGAGCAGGAAGATTTGCCATTGATATGTACAGATCCATAGATTTTATGAAGCAAACATTCTAATCAGAACCACTTTCTCAGAGGACAGATAAGTGGCCTGTTCATCATTTCCATTATGATACAGTCGGGCCGATCATCGGTCCTGTCGCCTTCTAAGGGTTAATGTAGTGTAGACATTGTAGAGATTCAGGGGTACTTGAATTTGTCCAATTTGATTTAGGTATGGACTTCTTCCGACACATCTGGACTTACAGTCAAGGTTCAGAATAGCCATGGACACTTGTGATGTGAAGTTTTAGCTGACAAAAGAATGACCTAATTATTTACGAACAAGAAACAAAACGAACAGGTTTTATACAGTGCTAGTGAAAAAAACCCATGCCATAAAGATTTCTACAAGTGGTACATTGTGAATATGGGTGTGCTTTTGATACTTCGAGAATGGAAAGAGCATAAAAAGTTTAAATTCTGTTGAAATCTGCAAAATGGTGATTCAGTATACTGAACATTGGGAAAAGGCAGTGGTTTTATTCTAGGTCTCTAAAAAGAGCAAAGATATTTACTTGTGACATGTAAAACAAGAATGATTTATGCAAGACAGACGCACTTTTCACCCCGCCTCTCTCCTGTCTTCTATTTCTCTTTTCCTAATGCCACTTTGAGGCAGATCTAATGAAGGATCTGATGTTTAATTTCATCGTGAAAAAGAAAACTGCTAAAGTCAATTCTTTCACATTGCAGTATGTTGGTAATCCAAATATTATTTTTTTCATTTCCAGAAAAGAGCATTTGTTTAAATAAAACTTCTTTGCTTGAGACCTACTGGTAATTGGAATATACTTCCTTCCATTCTTCATTGCACCTTCCTTCTTTCCCTGCTGCCATCTCCCCTTTTCCACCCCCCCCCCCCCCCCTTTTTTTTTTTCCTTCTCTCCTTTGTTGTATGTCATTTTTCTGTCAAACCGCTTGTATCTTAGAAGATTGAAGATCTCATGGTATTTTATTGTTTGTGAACAGGACAATCAGGTTCAGGATGGAAACAGACCAGAAGAAGCTGTTCAGATTCAGCCTCAGCGAGTACGAGTCAGCATCAGACCAAGTGAGTGAACTTACAAACCAAAGAATATATGCCTCTGATTTTGAAATATAGAACTTGTGGGGATGTACACATTGACATTAATATATTATGCAAAATGTAGAATTTTGTGTTGTGGTTCTGAATTGAGGTATGATAATAAATTGTTAATGTCAAGAGTAACAGGTGCATTAATGGATTAGTAACCTTAAATAAAAATGGATAACATTATGAAATGGGTTTTGCATTGCTTTTGTCCCAAGCAAGATGATGAGGTGAATAAATAGAAGAACAAAAAGGAAGATGCGGGCTAGACTTGGGTATTGGAGAATTGGTCAGCAAAGAGGCTCTTGCAATGAAATACGGACATTCATATCAACTTTTAGGAATGTAATGTTTGATTTATTAAAATAAACACCAACACTTTATTAAAACTCGTGTATAAACACAAACATTTATTCATATTGTATACTCCTTGTATCAGAACGAAGTAATCCACTGTTTTGTGGTTTGTTCTATAAGAAAAAATGCCTCAGATACCCTTCTGTAATATATTTTTAAGTTTGCTAATTTGCATATGAGTGACTGTGTTGAAAAAAGTTGTATTGAATTCAGTGGTTTCAATCTCTTTCTACTCCTACCAGACAAGCCAGTGCGAATCCCCCTAATCTTTCGGCAGGCAGCGAACTACCCAGTAGATTTATACTATCTGATGGATTTGTCCAATTCCATGGAAGATGACAAAGATAATTTAGCTGATCTTGGAAACTTGATAGGTGAGATTTTGCTTCCAAGACTGATCCATCTTATTCCAGCCTCAGTCACATTTTACAGGCCTTCACACTATGAAGTAGTTGTTCCGATCATGAATGTCACTTGTTTTGTTAAAATATTATGAAAGAAAGCAACAAAAACACTACAGTGATCTTATTATAATATGTATTAAGTAAATTTTTGCTTTGCATTACCTCTATAGAACAGATATCTGAAAGGTTAAATACAGTTCAGAAAAAAAAAAATCTTTTAAGAAGCTCATCATTTTATCACAATTTTCACAGCCGACAGGATGTCTGCAATAACAAAGAACTTCAGGTTGGGATTTGGCTCATTTGTGGACAAAGTTGTTTCTCCCTATGTGAGCACTGTACCAAGAAAGTAAGTATTATTGTAACACAGTTACATTAATGGATAGCCACAGTCAAAATCGTACTTTTAACATTGTGCGCTGGTATAGGTCTGCTACGAACTTTTATTTGGCATTTTCATTATGCGTTTAGTCACTCAGATCAGTAGTTTGATTTCTTCTAAGCTTGAGCATGTCTATGTGGGCATGAGAGTTCTGTCTAGCTGTAAGGCACAGGAATGCAAATCTGTATAAGGCAACCCACCGTGAAACTTTTTTAATTGAAGCGTGAAATATAATTATGTAGGCCTTTTCCATTTCAAAAGAACAGCTGAAGATATGGTCTACATGATTAGTTTGGGAATAAAAATCTTCCTTTAGTTGATGCACTTTTAGAAATGACTTTATTCCTCATTTTCATTTCATTTCCAGGCTTCAGGTTCCATGTCGTATGGTCACAGGAGAAGAATGTGAGGCACCCTATGGTTTCAAGAACCAGCTAAAATTAGATCTGGAAACAACCAAATTTGCAGTATGTCTTTGTTTTTTTTCCACATCTTGTTTTCTAGTACAGGATTTTTTTAGGCTTTGATATATTATTTATAGATGGATCTGCCAATTCTTAAAGCTTTGTAAAAGGCCTGAGCTGACAAAAAATATAAAGAGCTAGCACCCTTGCACTTACATCTTGTGATGTCTTTGAATCAGTGAACCCTGAAAGGTCTGGCAGTGCGTGTGCATTGTGCAATTTGTTTGGTGAACTTGAAACATAACTGCCTTTTATTATTATTAATGTAGCCAGTTACTGTCGTAAATGGAAGATATAAATAAGAAATACAGTGAATCTTTTACAATTTCTGACGCCTGATTGAATTTTATGTTAGGGAATCATGATGATGATGGTAAATAAGAAGCGTATGAAGGTTATGCATTTGTTTGTATTGCACATCATAGTTGAGGAAGAACTGCAGGTGAAGATGCAGCTTTAAAAACTTTAAGCTGGTAATCTACGAACACAGTCACTCAAAACTTTGACTGGGACATCAAAAAGACAATATTTTATTTTTACTGAATTATATTTATGGATAAGTTACCATAATTTAACCAGTACCGTTTTCATGCACTTTCCTAAACTTGTTTGAGTTATTGTATATGCAGCATTAAAAAGCCATTGCACTTAAAAATGATCTGAATATTCTGCTTGTTTTCATTGCCTTATTGCATTATGTATGTCTTGCCGATTTGAAAACTTGTGGGCATCTTGATTGTTTTGAATTGCAAGACGCTGAACATTTCGGAACAGAGTATAAAATATTTTAAAAGGCCCAGGAATAAAGTTATCATTTGAAAACTTCATTGTTGGCAGCATTGAGCGTGTTTGGTAATAAAATTATTCTTGTATGGATAAGATTGTGTTTCCAATATTTTTAATCCAATTATTCCATCATTTTATTTCAGCAAAAAGTGAGAGCAGCCCGTGTATCAGGAAATTTAGATGCACCAGAGGGTGGATTTGATGCCATAATGCAAGCTGTTTCTTGTGAGGTGAGAAACTTTTGTTAAAGATCAAGGGGAACACCCTCTGACTGTTTGGTTTCCAAGAAAATGTACATTCATCAAATTAAATAAGAAATGTGTGCTGTTACTGTTGTTTCCAAGACCTGTAAAAATCTTAAGTAGGCTAATTGATTGTAAACAAATGTAGATGAACAGTAACAGGGCTCCCACTCTTCCGCGGAAACGTGGAAATCCGTGATGGAAGAGATCACCGGTAATTTTTCCGATGTCCATTTATTACTATTATTTAAGTATTTATTTGTGTATTTCTATGTGTAGGTGTAATGTATGGTCCATTATATCAAATTTATGTGCAGAATATGGTCAGTCATTTAAAATTGACACTCCGCATAGGCGCCGCGCATGGATTTCAGATGTTTTTTTTTTCTCAGTTGAGTGGGACCCCTGAATACTCTGTGTGAAAAGTAAATTGTGCATGCTAACAGAAAGACCCTATTGTTCTCTCCATATCTTTAAAAAAATTTATTGTGCATCACTAATCATGCCCATGAATATTTTTTCAAAGGTCAGTACAACACTCTCCTTTTCTTGTTAACAATTGGACTGCTTATGTTTATTGAAAGATTTTTATGTCACACAAAGCTAACGTTTTCCTCAGGGTGAAATTGGATGGAGGCCAATCTCCAGAAGGATGTTGGTATTTTCTACAGATGCTGGTTTTCATTATGCTGGAGATGGAAAGGTCAGTCCACTTGTTGTCTGATGTAATTTTTTTATCAGAGTTCATAATACTAAACTATACTTTTGCACTATTATATGATATGACTACAATAAACTTATTTATAGATGATTCCTTTTTCTTTTTAGAAAACTCCGTTGTTTTCATTCCTCTGAAACATGTTTTTAACCTTGTCATTTTATTGGTGAATTTTAATAGGAAAGGAATAATAAAGAGCTAGCCAGCATCTTTAAATAATTTGCCATGTGTCTGCCATCTGAATGCCAACACTGTATGGGCATCATGATTGTCAGCTTTTTGCATTGTAATTTTTTTTTTTTCATATGTGTTTTTGACAGCTTGGAGGGATTGTAACTCCAAATGATGGAAAATGTCATATGCAAAATGGCATTTATACAGAGAGTTCTAACTTGGTAAGAGGATTGTGTGATATTTTATATCAATTTGTATAATTTGTAAATGAAAAATTTTTTTTTATCTGTACGTAGTGTCAGTAATAGATAGGACGTAAATTTCAGTTTCTGTTTACCCAATATCTGTCAGTGTTATTTTGTTTAATCTATGCTTTTATCAGTTCGGCCTTTTGCTGATCTTTTGTGTTCCAATACCTCTTATGGCCAGGTTTCAAGTAAATTGGAATTTAGAGATCTTTTTTTTCCCTTTTTTTTGTTTTTCCAGAATTGAGAAATAATTTAGATTGAAAAAAAAATTAGATTCTAAGGAAAAGTGATTAAGTCCTTTTTCTATTTTGCCCCATGCAGTGTAGATCACAAGGTCTAATGCAGAGACACAAATGCTGCATGTATGGTAAAGTTAATTATTAATAAATTTAAAATCCATCTGTAGGCATATTGAATTTCTAAGAACCTTTTTTTTAGATGTTCATGTTTTCTTCTGTAATCAGGTATTGTTCCTCCTTTAAACATAAATAAGAAAGGCAGTGTTTTAGGAGCATTGTTAAGTGTTATTTTGAGATCACACATTTTTGGGAAATTGGCAGTCTGTTGATGAAAAAGCTGGTATGTTTAGTGGCAGGGATCAGATTTAATGTTTGGGCCTGCTTCCTCATCAGAGTCATGCAATTATATTCAAATGCCTTAAATTGCTCACTTTATTACATTTGTCAGAGGTTGTGATTTTTTAAACTCGCTCCAAAATTTAGGATAGTCTTAAGAGTGTGGATACATTATTGTAGGCACTACTGTGCTGAAACTCAGTCATTATTTATTTATTTTAAAGTTCTTTTATTTTGTGCTGGCGTTAACATTGTTTTTATGAAAACTTTTCTCCTTTTGTAGGATTATCCATCAGTAAGCCAAATTGCCAACAAGATCAAGGAGAAAGCTGTAAGTGTAATATTTGCAGTGACGAAGGACCAGTTTCCAGTCTATGAGAAGCTCAGTCAATATATTGAAAGCTCCACAACTGGAGAGCTTGCCAATGATTCCTCCAATATTGTCAAGCTCATACAGGATAACTACGAGGTATGCCAAGAGTTGTATCTTTTGTGATGACCGAATATCTCATGATTATTGTAATGAATCAAATTTGAACATAGTTCTCTATTTCTAAAACAAAATATGAGATTTACAAAGTTCATTTGAAAATCCATCAATTTCTTACCCGCTTGCCATGAAAAAAATGGTGTATACTTGTTGACTGATTGTTAGAATATTTGTTAAGGAAAATGTCTTCTTAAGGCCTGTTTACACTGGTAGGTTTTAGGAATAGAAAAACGGAATCGAGGCCGTGGGGGAAGAACTCTCCTAGCTTTCTGATTTTTGCTTTCCGATTTCCCCCTCGTAACGCGGCTTGTTTACACTAGTCCATTTTCTGAATGAGAAGCGATGCGCATCGTTTGTTTTGGTCATGTGAGTGGCTGCACTGGGATGGACGCTCGCGTGGCGGCCGCTGGCCTCTCACTCGTCGAGCGAAGGAAATGTTCGGTTCAGCATTTCAATGTATGAATGTGAAATTAATCTGATCTTTCAAGGCTTTTATCACTCACTAAAATTCCAAGGGCTTTAGTTCTCGTCTGCTTGTTATGACATGTGGGTGATTTAGTATCCCATAGACAGCTCTCGCCCTCAAGAATGTTTGGGTAAAAGTATCTTTGATAGGTCTACCGAACGCCATTACACCGAGGCGGTAGTCACGTGACGCATAACCTTTCCGAAATCAGAATGAAAATAGGAATGGTCCTATTCCAGCGTTTCAGGGGGAAATCGGAAAGGAAATAGGAAAGGGTCGGATTCCATTCCGATTTCGGAACAGTGTAAATGCGACAGGCTTTCCGCTAGATTTCCTTTCCTTTTTTCTATTCCTAAAACCTACCAGTGTAAACAGGCCTTTACACTTTACTTTCTGACATTTTAAATGTACTTATTGTCGACATATTAGCACATGTGTTTTGATTTGTGTTTGTGGTAGTTCATTGTTGCGCAATAAAGACATAAATCATTTTACTCTTTTCAGAAAATTACATCAGTGGTTCGTTTAAGTACACAGAATGTTGGAGACAACATCACAGTGAACTATTACTCACGTTGTTTCGGGTAAGTATTTATTTTCCTGAATCATTCTACTCATACAATGTTTTGACCTTTTATCTTGAGGTAGGTCAATTATTTATTTTTTGGCTACTGCCAATAGGGAGGGAACATTTAGCTTTTCAAAAAGACTTTGGAAAGAGATTTGGTGACTGAATAAAATTTGAACGTTTTAATTCAGTGGGAAGCTGCCTGTAAGATGGTTGGTTCTCATTTTTTATGAATTGAAGCCATATTTTATTTTCTTGTCACTGGAGATAATTATGAAAAATATCATTGCCTGTGTGGTCTTGATCAATTCATTAGATATATGTAAGAGAATTGTAGTAATTTACAAGCATTAAACAGATTTGTGGAATGTGTAATGTCCATTCAACTTGCCTAAGCCACTCTGGCATACTCGCTTACCTGGCATGTTATTATTGTTATGGTTACCACAACGGGAGTTTCTATAAATAAAGAAAGCACTACAAAATCTGCTATGGCTGCCTCTTGAATCCGTTATTGCAAGCCTGTCCATGTCTAATGTTAATATAACGTCTTAGACATTATATTGGCGACGAGGATACCCGAATCTCACAATATAAAGTGGTAGAATCTTTCTTTCAACGTTTCTAGCTGTTTAAAGTACCGTAATTGAACTAGATGTAGATCTAGTGACGAGTGTGTCGAGCTATCCACAAAGCGCTGGGTAGGCCTCTATACGTGGTTAAAACGACTACGGACAGCCTTTCCTACGCCTACGTTTTTAGGTCAACAAAAGAAGAAGGTATCCATAGATCTACAGTGACATCTGTCCTCAGACTAAAAACAAAGTATGGCTAATGCACTGCCTCATTTCCCTCCTTTTAAAGTTAGGGAAGATGAACTATCAGCTGGAACCAGGTGGAAGAAGTGGCTCTCCAAATTTGAGAACCTAATCGTAGCTATGGACATTTCATCCGAAGAGCGTAAACAAGCCCTTTTGATGCACTATGGCGGTGATGAGGTATTTGACCTAGTAGAAACCTTCACGCCAGAAAGCAAAGAGTCATACACTTCGTTGAAAAAGGAGCTGGAAACATACTTCACACCAAGAGTCAACACCACGTTTGAAGCATTCAAACTGAGGAAAATGAAACAACTGCCTTCAGAAAACGTAGACCAGTTTCATGTCAGGCTGAGAACCCAGGCAGCACTCTGTTCCTTCACAGATGTGGACAGAGAGATTTTAGCGCAGCTCATCGAAGGCATCATCTCATCGAAACTGCGAAAAAAAGCCCTGCGCGATCGGCTAACACTCAATCAGCTGATTGCAGAAGCAAGAAACGATGAGTTAACAGAACAACAGACACGACAAATTGAGTCTGCAGCTGACTCAGCGTGTGCTGTGGGTGGGAAAGGTGCACACACAAAGAGAGGGCCGCCCAAGGAGAAATGGAAATTCAACTACAACAACATTAACAAAGCACCTGCTGCTAAACACCAGAGATGCAGAAATTGTGGAGGAATATTCCCACACCCACCATCCAAACCATGCCCTGCCAAAGGTAAGACGTGCATTGCATGCAACAAAACAAACCATTTTGCTAAGGTATGCCGTTCCTCAAAGAAAGTTTACGCACCAGTAAATCACGTGGCAGATGACAGCGACGGTGTGTTCACCATAAAAACATCAAAAAAACTACCCCGGACAGTAGTATCGCTGTACGACCAGGATATTGATGTCATCGTGGATACAGGAGCGTCAGTGAATGTCCTCACAAAGAAAACATACGAGAAACTGAGACCAAAGCCAAAACTCGAGCCCAGCTCTACACCCATTTATGGGTACAACACTACAGACAGGCTTCCTGTGATGGGTTCCTTTACCTCCAAGGTATTTCACAAGCAGAAACAGCGACGAACAGATGCAAAGTTTTACATGGTTGAAACTTTGGACCGATCATGTCGAAACCTTCTCTCTGGCGCAACGTCTGAGGATCTTGGCATAATTTCGTTTGCCCTCAACCTTCATATACCAGAGGACCTGTATGAAGGATTTGGAAAGATCAAAGGCATCAATGTCAAGCTGCACATTGACAACCAAGTGCCCCCAAAAGCTCAGACATACCGCAGAACCCCATATCATGTGCGGAGGGACGTTGAAAAGGAACTTCACCATCTTGAACGAGAGGACATCATCGAAGCTGTTGATGGACCCACACCATGGGTTAGTCCCATCGTCGTTGTTCCCAAAAAGTCTGGCGGAGTTAGACTTTGCATTGACATGCGAGAAGCTAACAAGGCAATCAAGCGAGAGCGACATCCCATGCCAACGATTGAGGACATGATAAATGATCTAAACGGATCAACCGTCTTCAGCCGCATTGACTTGAAACAAGCTTTTCACCAATTAGAGCTGGACAAGGAAAGCAGGTTCATCACAACTTTTTCCACCCATGTCGGACTAAGACGCTTTAAGAGACTCATGTTTGGAGTGAACGCTGCTCCAGAAATGTTCCAACAAGCTCTCAGTGGCATTCTTCATGACATCCCCGGCGTCACACACTTCATAGACGATATAATTGTCCATGGCAAGAACAAAGCAGAACACGATGAAAGCCTCAGAGAAACACTCGCCCGGCTCCGATAAAGAGGGGCAAAGCTGAACAAAGAAAAATGTTTGTTTGGTGTCCATCAACTATCGTTCTTGGGGCACATATTTGGACAAGACGGCATGTCACCAGAGCCTCAAAAGGTCAAAGCTGTCACCAACGCAGCGCCTCCAGCTTCAGTGTCAGAGCTACGATCGTTTCTTGGTATGACCCAGTTTGTGTCGAGGTACATAGACGGGTATGCTACCATCACTGAACCCCTCAGGAGACTCACCAGGAAGTCACAGGCGTGGACATGGGGAAAAGCTCAAGAAAAAGCCTTCAACACTCTGAAGGAAGCACTCACCAAGGTCGGATTAATGGCATATTTTGACCCCCAGAAACACACGGAGATCATAGTCGACGCATCTCCGTGCGGTCTTGGTGCCATGTTGTCTCAACAGGGCAGAGTCATTTGCTATGCCAGCCGTGCTCTAACAGATGTTGAGAGTCGCTACAGCCAAACAGAGGGAGAGATGCTGGCTGTGGTATACGGCGTTGAGAAGTTCCACATCTACCTGTATGGTTCTACTTTCACCGTCACCACAGACCACAAGCTCTTTTTGGCATCATCCGCAGCAGCAAACCATGTTCAGCACGGATGGATCGCTGGAGATTACGCCTCATGCCGTATGAGTTCACCCTTAAGTACAGCCCAGGCCGAGATGAGGCTAACCCAGCAGATTACCTCTCTCGTCACCCATCCACGAAACCAAGCAGAGACAACGACGGGGAGAACTTCATTCGTTACGTGACAAACGCATCGATTCCTCATGCCCTCACACTCAACGAGGTCAAAGAAGCTACAAGCCGTGATGAACAGCTACAAAACGTCATGACCGCCATCATGTCTGGAAAATGGAACGCCAAATCTGTAGCGCCCTTCAAGCAGTTGAAGGATGAATTCTCGGTCCATGATGGAGTTGTCCTTAGGCAGAGCCGAGTTGTCATCCCAGCAAGTTTACAGAAACAAGTCATCAAGCTAGCGCATGCATCTCATCAAGGGGTTGTAAAAACGAAACAACTCATTCGTGAGAAGGTCTGGTTCCCGCGCATTGACAAGATGGTTGAGGACCATCTAAAAGGATGCATTCCCTGCCAATCATCCACCACCAGTCCCAAACAACGTGACCCACTTCAGATGACACCACTACCCAAGCGTCCATGGGACGAGTTATCCATTGACTTTGCAGGCCCATTCCCTACGGGAGAATATCTCCTCATCGTCATTGATGACTACAGCCGTTTTCCTGAGGTGGAAATCATCAGTTCAACATCAGCACGTGTGGTGACACCGAAACTTAACCAGATATTCGCAAGATTCGGAACTCCCAGTGTCTTGAAGTCGGACAACGGTGCTCCATTTAATGGAGAAGACTTTTCATCTTTTGCTAGGAAGCTGGGCTTCCACCATCGCAAGGTTTCGCCTTTGTGGCCAGAAGCAAATGGAGAGGCAGAACGATTTGTTAGATCTTTGAACAAATTCGTTCATACCTGTGAAGCAGAGGGGTCTAACTGGAAACAGGAACTACCAAACTTCCTCCGCCAGTACCGAGCCACTCCGCACAGCTCCACCAAAGTCTCACCTCATGAAGCACTCACAGGCAGAAAGATGAGAACTACTCTACCTGAGGTCATTACCGACCAGACGAAACTGGCTGAGAACATCGCGGACAACGATTTGTCGGCGAAGATGCGACAGAAAGGATACGCTGACACCAAGCGAAACACTCAGCAACATAAACTACACCTAGGAGATGCTGTACTGGTACGTCAGCCGAGACAAAACAAGCTCTCACCTCCCTACAATCCAGCACCCTACATTATCAAAGATATAAAGGGGAGCATGGTGACAGCAGCTAATAATCAACATTCAGTTACCAGAAACTCCTCGTTCTTCAAAACTGTCTCAGTCCAAGAACCAGAACCTTTGGTACATGACATGCGGGAAGATGACATTGATAGTCTCCCTGGAAAACCTGAAGAAGACCAACCATCACGGTCACACGATCTGCAAAAGCCAACCCAACCTCTCTATCCAACGGGGTTGCAGGTCGAGCAACCAGGCTCACTAGATGTGGACGAGGTCCCATCCTCTCCACCATCTCCTCGTTTAAAAACACAGATAAATCACCCCAACACTGTAACTAGAAGCGGTCGTATTGTTAAACTGCCCGCCAGATACACCACTTAGGAACGATTATTATACTGAGGATTCTTACCATCGTCCTAGCATTTAAGAATTATCTCCATGATGTCTCAAGCCTAGATGACAGGACGGGTTGGATGGATAAATATGAACCCTTCCCTAACTTTAAAATTTAATTGAAATTATTTATCTAAGTTGGAGAGGGGTGTAATGTCCATTCAACTTGCCTAAGCCACTCTGGCATACTCGCTTACCTGGCATGTTATTATTGTTATGGTTACCACAATGGGAGTTTCTATAAATAAAGAAAGCACTACAAAATCTGCTATGGCTGCCTCCTGAATCCGTTATTGCAAGCCTGTCCATGTCTAATGTTAATATAACGTCTTAGACATTATAGAATGTTACACTGACTATCAAAGATTTTTAGTTTAATAGTGCAAAATAGTTCTTGTGTGCACCATTCGTGAGATCAGTGAAGTGAATTGATGAGCCATTGGTTGGTTCTGATACACAGCCAATACCAATAATTGTGTCAGTTTATTATTTTCATTTAATTACTCTTCCAGAACTGAAGAAAAGAAGACAAACAAATGTGGAAACATGAAAATTGGCCAGACGGTGAGTTACTTACATTTAATTGACAAATATTATAAAAATGACAGAAAATCTATGGGGCGCAGCAAGGATACTCAAAGTGTGGCGAAAAGAAAAAGTTGTCGAGGCTTTGCAGCATACAGTTTTTTCTTATTGCCTGATTTTGACTTTCCTTACATTTATGTAATCTTACCATTTAAATAAAAACAGAGAGAGAGGGCACTTCATTTTTTTTCTCAACTTCTGCAATTTATAATAAGAATTTCATGAGACTGGCTCATCATTAATGAAGGATAGGAAGTGAGTGCTTTTTCACACTGGCTTTATTTCATACAGGAATATCTGAACATTTTCTTTCTGTTACTTATGTACATACATACACTGGCTTTTTTTTTAATATGTAGATTTTAATTTAATTTGCAGCATTGACACGAACATGGAGTGGAATGTTTATTGAGTATGACTTGAAACAGCGTAAAATTTCTTCACCCAAAATGGATTAATATTGTTTACAATTGTTCAGGTGACATTTGATGTGGAAGTGACTGTCACAGCATGTCCTGCTGACAGAAGGCAGTGGCGAAGAGAATTTTCGATAAAGCCAGCCGGTTATCAGGAGAAGCTAACTGTAGAGCTTGACCTTATTTGTGAATGTGAATGTGAGAAACCAGAAAATGAGGTAAGCAGATTTTGTTTCAGATGTCAACTTGTCAAAATTATATTCTGAGTGAATATTTGACAATACAGCTCATGAGTCACCAGTTGTGATAGAAAGTAAAATAAGATCACAGAGGTGGGACTTGAATACATGAAAGAATATTCATAACAAAAAAATTCTACATAATATTGTTTGGTGCCAAAATTGACAAACTTTGTTAAAATTTAGGAATTTAATATAACTTCTAATAGTGTGTGATGTCACATTTTGTGTAAACTATGCCAATTACATCAGCAGGTTTTTTTCTGGTGACATGTTATTTCAGTTTGCTGGAGACAAGTGTAGGAACTGCTTATGGCTAAAAGATACGATTTAGGCATTTAAATTGACATTCGTGCCCAAAGCATTTTTATGGACAATAATGATGGGTCTTGAATAAATATGTATTAATATATTTAATCCTTGTTTTTTGCAGGAAATCAGTAGTCCCAAGTGTTCCGGTGGCAATGGTACCTATGAGTGTGGAAAGTGCACATGTAATCCAGGCAGATATGGAAAGTTCTGTGAATGTAAAGCTGATGATATTTCTAGCAAGGAATCATTGAAACAATGTATTGCGTAAGTTGAACTGTAACCCTTTTTAGTAAACTAGTGGTAGAATTTTGATTCTCTTTTAATGTTCAGTTTCACAACTGAAAAAAAAAAAAAAAGATTCACACAAGTATTGATTTGTTTAGAAATGAACTCCACAGACCATGTTGAACTTCTTGAAATATATCTTACTGCTTCATCGTTTCAAAAGATTCATTTACATAACGGAAAAAGTATTCAGCTACAGGGTAAGAAGAACATGGCAATAAATTGCGACTGAAGTATGAATGGGTTAAAAGCAGTTGTCCAGAATGGCAATACTGTAAGTAGCGATGCAGACTTGTGTAACTGGATGAATGTTTTAATCCCTCCACATCAAAGTCCAGAAAGAGCGTGAGGGATCACAGGAAATTGCCAAGTGATAGAAAATGGAAGTAAACAGAATTCTCCTTTGTCTGTATATGAAAATAATTGTTGATGGCCAGTTGCATGTTGATGTGTAGAAGTTGGCTGTTGCCGAGACTTTCACATCCTTGCACTACATATTATAAAAAGCAGATATTTCCATTGTATTTTATCATTGTCAGAATTTGGGATTCAGAGCCATGGCCGAAGTGAATTAATTGGTAGTTTTGGTTGATGTGATAATGTAACATCACATAATTTTCTGATGTCTCAAGTACAGTATAGCTAGAACGATGTTGTATTTGTTGCAGACCAAATGCCACAGTGCCATGCTCAGGAAGAGGATCTTGTATATGTGGAGAGTGCATGTGCAAAACAAGAGCCTCAGATTCAGCTCAGACATTCAGTGGGAAATACTGTCAATGTGATGACTACTCCTGCAATCATTACAATGAACAAATTTGTGGAGGTAAGTCCCATGTCTTCATAGCTACAATGTTCATTTTATATGAAAAATCCAGTCAGTAAAGGTTTGAAATTTTGCCTTTAAGAACAATTTTCTGACATGCAATAGTGTGTTATTTTAATACAAACAAGAAAAGGTTATGTCTTTTGCTCCCATAAG
The DNA here is from genome assembly GCA_963931925.1 of Onchidella celtica. Lineage (NCBI taxonomy): Eukaryota > Metazoa > Mollusca > Gastropoda > Systellommatophora > Onchidiidae > Onchidella > Onchidella celtica. Next base: position 77,848,740 of record OZ007567.1, read on the forward strand.
TATTTAAAGAAGAAAAGAAACAACAACAACAGATTTGACAGTCTTGTAGTAAAAAATTTAATAGGATCATGTTGAACTCCAAGTTGTTTTTGTTTACAATTTTTTGGTACTCGCTGAGGTAAGTGATTTGTAATATCAGTTAGCATGTGTTTGGCTTCATTGAATGAAATATCAGCTGGATTTATTTAAAAAATGGTTCACAGAATGATTATGAGAATCAATTTTTTTTTGCATTTTCAGGCCCTGAAAGAGGCAAATGTAACTGCGGCAAATGCATATGCAATCCAGGTTACAACGGCACATCTTGTCAATGTGAACTCAGCCAGGATAAATGCAAAACTGATGACGGGGTAAGGCAGTATGCAAAATGTCTGTTTAGTGTGCAAAAACAAAACACAATACCGTGGTAATATTAAAACCAATACTATCAGGTCCTGTTATCATGGAAGGGAAAAGGTACCCCTACATGGTCATATATTTCAGTGTGGCTATACATGTCAAATATTTAGCATGTTCTTTAAATATGAAATTAAAAATAACTAGTTAATTCTGCTAATGTATGGCACAGTACAAATTTCTGTTTTCAGTTCTGAACTGAAAAAACTTCAGTACTTCTTATCAGAGTGAGGATATGAACATGGTGGCCAAGTTTGGTCTTGATTGCACAGTGAAGTATTTTGGGAAAGTGCAAGGGTTATGGTTACACATTTGTCTTGCAGGCCACAAGATCAGTTTTGTTGGTCACACAGCCACTGCAGCGTTTTGTGAAGTTGGCCACAAATTGGTCTTAGAAAAGTCTCTTCTGAGTATTTTGGCTACATGGCCTAAATTGCCTCTACCAATTCTTATTTGAAATGATTGACTGTAATGTAGTGGGTCTTCTAAGTTGTCAGTGGTGAGAACAGCTAATTGTTTCTTTTTTTTCCAGCTGGTGTGTAATGGTCATGGAGAATGTAAATGTGGCAAGTGTCACTGTGAAAGTCAGTACACAGGTCCAAAGTGCGAGCAGTGTCCGGTGAGTATTGTCAATATAGCATGTCTAAAGACGGCAGTGTTTCCTATGAATGTCTGGCACATTTTCATATCTGTGCTAACACAATGGCATAAGTTGGACTTTTCCCAAAATTGTACTGGCCTTTCATGCCTTTTCTCAAAGTCAGATGCAGTGCTGTCATGTAAACAAAAAACACAAACAACAGTCGATACCAAGATAATAACCTAAACAACTAATACCATAAGACCAATTCAGTTGATCCAGTGCAAAAAGTGTGTCTCTTATTTTCACAGAAAAGAAGTTAGACCTTATCACTTCTTGTACTGAAGTGACGATTTCACCTTGGTAAATACTGTTATTTGCTTATCTCAAATCTGTGAAAAATGGGATAGGACATCATTTTGTCATTTTTGCTGTCAACTATTGAATTACAATTTCCAGGTGAAAATATTTTGCATGATGGTTTTCAGGATTAATATTTAGGAAATACTTTTTGCAGGAAAGAGCTAGTTAGGATTTTATTTGTGTATTTACATGAATGAGAGCCACAGAAAAGGACTCCTAAGGTTATGAATACTGAAACTTCTTGTTCCAAAATGATGGCAGATTTTAATTTAGCATCTAATAAATTGATGTGTGTGGTTTCAGCTGGTTTTATTCACAATTGCAGAATTTAAAGTCAGATGTCATCATTTCAGTCAATAACAAAGTAAAAAATCTGGTGTTTGTCTTTGTAAAAAAAAAAAAATTGACTTACTGGCTTGTTCTTTGTTGAAACTAAGTATTGGCTATGTCCTTGTCTGGTATGAAAGGAATTGCAGCATTATGTGTCCAGTGCTGACTTGATCCCCAAAATAATATGTAAGATTTCTTTCTCTTTTTGTCATATTTAATGACAGTCTTTTCTTTTAACATTCAGGCATGCCCTGACAAATGTGATGAATACAGCCCATGTGCTCAATGCAGAGCATTCCAATCTGGCAAACTGACCAGGGAGGAATGTGATTATACTTGCCCCCGGGAAATTATTGTGGTGGATAAAGTCAAAGGTAAGTTGTTGACTTTAAAAATGTTTCAGTTATGTTTTAAATGTTTCCATTATGTTATGGTAATGTCTGCAGTGGGTAAATTTGTATGGAATGATAGTACCGGCACTAGCAAAGTTCAGTGTGCATATAAACAAGCAGCACTGTCCAGAAGAAGCTTTCTCAATCCTTTTGTTTCACAGTTACCATAAAAATGTAATTTAGTGTAATAGCACTAATATGTATAATTCAGTATGGCAGCCAGTGATATGGAGCCAGTATAACAATATTTTTGTGTTTTCCTATTTTGTTGTTACATATATCGAGCTGTTGAGAATCTGCTACAGATTCTCCCGTGTGAATGCATCTGCATTGCTGTCATAAATACTTGTGATACTTTCATTATTCAAGCTCACTTCCTCAATCACCTGGCAGGTTAAACCATTTATCTTTCTGCTGTATTCCCCTGGCTTTGAAAGGTCCCATATTTTCTTGAAGTAAATGAACAGTGGCAAGCACATTTGCCGCACAAGGGCATGCTAAATTTGGCTTTTCTGATTAGGCTGGACCATAGCGCATTTTCATACAAAAATGTTGTAGCTATCTATTTGCAGTGTAGATGGGAGCTTAAAATGATCGACTATGCATGACCATGCTTAACTATCACAGGTCTCAATTGTTAGATGTTATGAAACAATAGTAGTCATATTTTGACACGCTTGTTTTTGTTTATAAAAGCAAAAGGAAAGAGCTGAGTAAGGGAGCTTCTGATTGACCTTATATCACAGCTGATCTTTCTGTTAAAATCTTCAAGACATGCATGGTTATTTGTTTCCCATTCAATTGAGATTGTTGTTAGGGGAGCATAGCCTAATTTCAAAACCGAATTGAGAAAATATTGAGTTGTGTTTTCTGTTTAGCTGTAGTTTTCTATGTAATGTATGACAGTCTCCCAATAATAGCCGTCAAGGTGCATATAAGTCAAACATTTAAGGGTCTTTTATGTTGCTTTGTTGCTACAGAGGGTCCTGGCATACAGATTTGTCAGCTGAAAGATGATGACAAATGCTGGGCTTACTTTACATATGAGTATGACAGAAATGGAGAGGTTGTTATCAAAGTACAGAAAACTAAAGGTGAGTAAAGGACATTTTCAATTGCCAGAGATATTTTTTCATTCTGCTCAGAATTATTCCGTGGTGTATCTGGGGGGAAAACAAGAGGGTGACTTTGTTGCTGATAATACGAAACAAACACGTGTTTCTAGAGGAATAATATTTTATAATGCCTCTTGCAGAATATTAATTCACTTAAATTCTGTAATTTTTTCATTTATTTTACAAGTAGTATTCCAGAGATGCCACCCATTCCGATTTGATCGGAATCATTCCGATTTTTCTTGAAAAATGGGCGTGATTCCCATTTTCAGATTATCAAGCCGGCATTCCGATTTTTTGTTACTTCCAGCAATCGGCTGTTTTTTTCCGTTTTCGTTCTTCCGGGTTCTAGTTTTTAATTATAACTTTTACACAATGCGCCGAATCGGAATATTGCGATCATTTTCGGACTAAACCGGAAGTCAGTTCTACTTTCTTATCGCTCAGTTTGCACCGATTGGGAATTTGATCACTTGCTACACACGTTGTTTACATTCTTTTTACCGTTCGCCGTGGCGGCGATTCCGAAATAATTGCATAGATCTATCTATTTGCCCTCACTTAAGTTTAAGAGTTACATTTGGTTCCGACTGTAATGGAAGGAGGAATCAGTTCTAAACCTAGCCAGATGTATTCTCTTCCTTCAAACTTAAGCTTAGCTAGACATCGCCTGAGTCTAGATCTGGGTGATTTACTTGGCAGCGACAATGACGGATGCAGGAATGAGACCTAGATCTAGATCTAGCCAGGTCTATGGATAGACGTATTAAGACTAAAGAAATTTATTCGGCGGCGATTGTGATGGAAGGAGGATCTAGTACGAAACTAAAGAAGGAAGAAAGAAACGGTCCTAGAGCAAGCATCATGGCAGCGAGGGTCGTCCTGTGTTAACAAAATAAACAAGCAGACCAGCAAAGCACAGGATACAGTCTTATGTTGATTTAATTTGTGTTGACTGTTATTGAATTCAATTCGAGTGTTCTTCAGGTAATGACAAGAACACAACAATGGCGACGAGGGCAAATTCTAAAAGTGGATTGCACCCGTTTAGCATTGAAGACCCCAGCACTCTTGGACCTAGGTGGGAAAAATGGTTGTTCGCATTCAATCTCTATGCGGATGGCAAAGGACTGATTGTCGAAGAGACCGATGCAGGTAACAGTAGCACAGCTACACCTAGATCTACAGCACAAGCTAAAATCGAAAAACAACGTAGGGCTCTTCTGCTTCACGAAGCTGGCCCAGACGTACAAGACATCGTTCTTACTTTGTCGCCGAACGCCACTGCTCCAACGTCACTCAAGGACACCGTGGACATGCTCAATAGCCATTTTACACCAAAAACAAATGTGCCTTATCAAAGAAATGTGTTTCGGGAGGCAAAACAAGAACTTCATGAGACAGTTTTGCAGTTTACAACCCGTCTACGAGAATTAAGTAAACACTGTGCATTCGCAGACATAGATGATCAAATCCGCGATCAGATCGTTCAAAAGTGTAGGTCAGATAGACTACGAAGAAAATTACTAGGAAAAGGTACAGACCTTACCCTTCAGTCAACATTAACAATGGCAGAACAGTTCGAGTCACTCGATTCACAAACAAAAGCAATGTCACTCAGCGACAGCATCAGAGCCGTCAGGCCCAGGCAAGGCCAAGAGTCTAGACCTAGATTTAATAGCGGCACCCACCACAAGGAGAAAAAGTTCCATACTAGTAGTGCAAAGGCAGATGCAACATGCTATCGTTGTGGTAAAACAGGACATTTTGCCAAGGACGTAACTTGTCCTGCAAATGGTAAAACATGCAGTAAATGTGGGGGACGCAATCATTTTGCAATCTGTTGTAAAACCAAAAACTTTCACTCACCGAGGCAGCACACAAACCCAAATAAGAAAAAGGAAAAGGTTAGCTATGTCACAGAAGAAGAACTAGAAACACCAGATGATTACGCTTTCGCTTGTGAAATTGAAGGTTCAGACACTGTCCCTATCAAAGTTGGTGGAGTGAAAACTCAAGTGTTGATAGATTCAGGCTCATCAGTGAACATTATCAGCCAAGAAACTTGGGAAGAATTGAAAGCCAATAAAATAAAGTGTGAATCAAAGAAAGGTGGAACTGAAGTGTACGCATACGGACAAAGCAAACCTCTGAACATTGTAGGTTCTTTCTCTTGTGAAGTACAAGCAGGAGATCACAAGGCAAACTGTACTTTTAGGGTGATGACAGGAACAGGTATTTCTTTACTTGGCAGGAAGTCAGCTGAAGAATTAGGACTTCTGTCCATAGGCGTCAACGTAGTTGATGGAAAGAAAATATTTCAGAAAAGTGAGGGGAGAGAAACTGTTAGATTTTTAGTGCACAAAGAGTACCCAGATCTCTTTGAAGGTGTCGGAAAGCTTAAAAATGTTACGGTTTCACTGAAGACCAAAGAGAATGTTACACCAGTTGCCCAGACAACGAGAAAACTGCCATACAGTCAGAGACGGAAGGTGGAAAGTGAACTACAAAGAATGCAAGAATGTGACATCATTGAAAAAGTGTCAGGGCCAACCCCATGGGTTAGTCCCATTGTAGTCATTCCAAAAGCCAATAACGAAGTCAGGATATGCCTTGATATGAGAAGAGTCAATCTAGCAATCGAAAGGGAGCGGCACCCTATTCCAACGATAGACGAGGTACTTTTAGAAATGTGTGAAAGTACAGTCTTCTCAAAACTTGATCTGAGGTGGGGTTATCACCAACTTGAGTTGGATGAAGAGTCGAGGAAACTCACAACTTTTGTTACCCATGCCGGACTTTTCAGATACAAAAGACTAGTGTTTGGTGTTAGTGCGGCTTCAGAAATTTACCAAAATGAAATTAGGAAAGTGTTGCAAGGAATTGATGGTGTTCCGAACATTTCAGATGACATTGTCGTGCACGGGAAAACTCAACAGGAACATGACGAAAGGCTCAAAGCTACGCTTGATAGGCTGAGAGAAGTTGGCCTAACTCTGAACAAGGACAAATGTCAATTTGGAGTAAGTGAAATTGTATTCATGGGACACAAAATATCAGGCAATGGAATTTGTGTCACTGAGGAAAAGGTAGAAGCAGTGAAAAATGTCAAAGAACCGCAGAACGCATCAGAAGTTAGAAGTTTCTTGGGATTGGTTCAATTCTGTTCGAGATTTATCCCAAACCTGTCAACTACTGCTGAACCACTTAGAAAGTTGACACGGCAAAAGGAGAAAAGAATAAGAATTGCAAAGGAAGAGAACAATGAATGGAAAGCAGCAATTCTAGTGTATCTATTACAGTACCGGTCAACGCCACACAGCACAACAGGCTTCACGCCAGCTAAGCTCATGTTCAATCGAGAGTTTAGAGGTAAGCTGCCAACGCTACCAGAACATGTTCTTAATCAAGAACTGAGGGATAAAGATTCCGAAAACAAGACCAAAAGCAAGGTGTACACCGACAGTAGGCGAAATGCCAAAGAATCTTTCATACATGTTGGAGACAAGATTCTGGTGAAACGCGACAACCCATCAAAAACTCAGACTCCGTTTCGTCCAGATCCATTTACAGTAATTGATACTGCTGGACCGAAACTCACCATTTTGTCACATGATGGTATGAAATATCAAAGACATAGAAACAATGTAAAACTGTATCATCAAGAGGAAGGTGAAAATCAAGAAAAGGTACCAGAGTATGTCACCTCGGGTACTGTGAACAAAGAACAAAATCCAGACGCAAGTGATGTCAACACCGGTATGGACCCAACAGTCACCGTGGAACCTATCACCCCAGCAACGACTTCAGCACCGGAGGAGCCAAAACCTCCAGAGTCCTCAGCTCAGTCCAGACCGAAGAGACAGCGAGAGAAGCCCAAATGGACAAATGATTTTGTGTTATATTAGTTATTCATGTTAGGGATGTATGTTGTTTTACCCTTCTGCCTAGGGAGACATTGTCCATCCATTTTTTTTTATTAACGTTACGATTCGAGCGTAGGAATTTAATTTTAATTCAAGTTTGATGTTCAAGAGTAACATTTTTTTTTTCTCCAGAAATGGAATTTGTACATCTTCAGTTCTTTTCAAAACTAAATGTTAAGAGTAACATTTTTTTTCCTATCAATTCAATTTGTACATCCTGTTTATTAAATGTTGAGACGTAAAGAATGACATTGAGTTAAAAGTTAAAGTTACTTGTTAATCTACTTCTGCTGGTAGACTCCCATTCAAAAACGAAAAAAAAATTGTGTCAATCTACAAGAAAAAATCAACATTAAAGTAATGTTAAAGTTATAGCATTTTTGGTTAAAAAAAAAAAAAAAAAGAGAAAGTGTTGTTGTGTTCAACCGATTATATTATTCGATTACTACCGATTATTAGGGGAGTCGATTAAAGTACGAAACTAAAGAAGGAAGAAAGAAACAGTCCTAGAGCAAGCATCATGGCAGCGAGGGTCGTCCTGTGTTAACAAAATAAACAAGCAGACCAGCAAAGCACAGGATACAGTCTTATGTTGATTTAATTTGTGTTGACTGTTATTGAATTCAATTCGAGTGTTCTTCAGGTAATGACAAGAACACAACAATGAGCATGGAGAAGGTTGCATGGGCACAAACTGCCAAATTGTAATACGAGACTGAAAGTGGTAAAACACTCCTCAGCACAGGATTGGCAAAAATTATGCATGGCATTTGTGCGTTTTGGCACTCAAATCTCAACATGTCAAAGCAGCTCTTATCTGACATAACTGTAGGAAAAACACAGCTCCAGAGCAAAGACAAGTTTTTCACAGTGCTTTTCTGGAGAGGATTCTTTTTCAGTTTTGACCAAGATCAAAACAAAGGGTGGATAATAAGATATTGTTGAAATTAACTGTAAGTAGTGTAAGTTTTCAAGATGATTTTCAACTTAATCCTTTGTGACCGAGAAAAAAACCCAAAAAACATAAAAATATAAGTGTAGAACTGGTACGGTACCATTTCATTTTTATCGTCATTTGCACCGATTCAGATTTTTTTCCCCAGATTCAGATTTTTTGGGGGGCCTGATTCAGATTTTTGTTTTTGTAGGGTAGCATCTCTGGTATTCCATGTTTTTAATGGAGATGGAAACTAGTAGCTTTAATACACAAATCTTGGCAGTGTTTAAAAGTGGAAATATGAGCCTGGTCAAGACGAGGGTTGACAATGAATATTTTTGCACTGAGCACCTGTGAAAATGACGTAAAGCAGGATGAGTGGGGGTGACCTAGCACTGAGTCTGTTCTTAACCCATACCCGGCGCGCTACCCGTAAAGCCCGCTGCACGGTCAGTGACCTTACTCACGGAGTATCTTATCTGGGGTCACTGACCCGTGCCGCTATGCGATGACCACACGCTGTCATCGGTATGAAAACATTCGCTGCTATGCCATATCACGCTTGATAATGAATTAACCAGCAAAACCTTAGTCTGTCAGTCTCTAACCAATGGTCTGACTTATGATTCCAAACTGACAGCTGTCCAAGTTTTCGTGAGAACGAAGCATGATAACTAGCCACGCCCTCCCAAGCCCTACACAAATGGTTTCATCCTGATTGACACATACTAATAAACCAATGTGGGCATTTGGGGCAAAGATTATTTCAGAGCTTGTTTCTGATTGGTTCTTAGATACAGACAACTCCAGATGGTGGTCAGCTTGTGAGAAGATGAGTTAATATTGCAAATTTGTTGAGCAACAGTTTGCATGTCGATGTTACATCTTTTGAAAGTGTGGGGAGAGCCTTTGAAAGCTTAGTCTTTGTGATTCCGACCAGTGGTTCACTGGTTAACATGTCCATGTCACAATGCGTTTGATTTAGAAGAGATACAGTGAACAATAACACGGTGGTTACGTCTCAAAAAGGTCAGTGACCTGATGCATGAAAATAGGGCTTGCGCGTGGCGCGGTCAGCTTGACCTTCCCGACTTTTGCCGCCTGTGCGGCGTGAGCGCTTGCGAGTCAATACTGACAATTGCCGCCCCTCGCAGGGTGAGGGTTAATAAAATCTGCCTTACAATATAGTAACTGGTATAATATGAGAAATCTTTTTGTCCCATCAGTGTGCCCAGAGAGTGTGGATGTTCTGGCGATTGTGGGTGGTGTAGTGGGTGGAATTGTGGCCGTTGGGCTTCTCCTCTTGCTGATCTGGAAACTGCTGACCTTCATTCATGATACACGCGAGTTTGCCAAGTTTGAGAAAGAACGACAGAATGCCAAATGGGACACTGTAAGTAGTTGTATTTTTTTTAAATCGATGGAAATGCATTTTGTTGTATGGATCAAATTAACCACAGATGGTTGCATTGTCCTCATGACTTTTTTTGATGGACAAACTCTCTCCAGAGCTGTTGTAATGTAACAGTTTATCAGTTCAAAATGCAAACAATCTGGCACCATATGCATTAGATCATTTTAAATTAAACAAGCACTACAAGTTATTTTCATGTAATCTATTGTATCACTAATTACTTTTTAAAATTTTAGATGCTCTGAATGCAATTATGTGAGGGTTGTGGCAGTGTTTAATATAATGAATTGACAGGGACATGAAAAATGGCCATATCAGACTAACTTTTGATCCTGCTCAAAGTATCACCCATGAGTGATTTTATTAGGGCTTGTTCATTTGGCTGCAATATAGAAATGAGAATTTTTTTTTAATCATCAGGTAAATTTAGGCAAAAAAATCTTGACCTTTCTTGACAGTATTAACGTACATGTGAATGATTATTTTGTTGAGTGTCATTAAATTATTTGATTATAAACGTGAATGCGACATAACATTCATCGCTCCATTTAGGTAAGGCATGAATGGATGAATAAAAAACAATATATAATTATGAAATATCAATTTTACACATACCTTGTTAGAAGTTTTATAAACTTATGTTTTTTTGTCTTTATTTTCTTTAAGGGGGAGAATCCTATCTACAAGCAAGCCACTTCAACATTTAAAAATCCAACTTATGGAGGCAACTGAAAGAGAAGCAGATTGTTGACATGGTGTATGTGAAGAGTGTATTTTGCTTCGTATGAAACTTCCACATCTTATCAATGGTGTTCACAACTTCTTGATTGTCAAGGGTTGTGAATCAGAGCTACAAAAATAGTCCAGGAGGAATGCAAGTTTCATGACAAGCAAGAGATGTATGATTAGTAATAAATGATATATACATGTGTGACTGACATGAAAATTTATGCGTGTATGAATTTATGAACAAAAAGAACTGGGTGTGTGGGATCACAGTAATACTGTCTCTAGTGATGTCATCAAATATAGTTTTGCATAGAGGATGAAAAGGGTACATTTCACTTATTTTGATAATCATTCATCAAACTACAGTAAGTTTGTAGTGGTACTTTTCTCTTTGCCATTCAGATTCCTTCAATTGGAGATGATTTTGTGTCTCACAGCGCCAAATAAGAATTTACAATACTGTTATACTTTTAATTCCATTCGCCCCAAACAATAAATTAATACTGGCTGAGAGTATTTAGGAAAAGAAGGGGTTTTGAACCAGATAGATCTATGCTTTTGTGTTATGAGAGAGAATCAGTTTTTGGGGTATGTAATATTGAGAAGTGTACGACCAGGTTAGCATTTATTTTATCATCAAGAATACTCATAACTATTATATTAGAGCATTGCAGTACATTAGTCTTAATCGATTGCTGTTTAAAGACTTAACCTAAGTGTCAATCAACCAGGCTTCTGGTATATAATATGTCACTGATATTCCTTATTGTGCAGTCGTTGAATGTTTATTGCAGGCTGTGATTTTGTTTCTTAAAATTATACCAGAAATGCCCTCTGGGTTTCAGCAAGTAAAAGTTACAAGGAATTCGATGCATTTTGCGATTAAAGTACGCGTCAGCCATGGTATGAAAAACACATACTTGTGTGATTGGGTGTGGAGAGGGTCTGGAATGTTTTTATTATTTGTGTTATTTGTGTTAATGATGGAAAACATGTTTTATTGGTGTATTTTTTCAACGTGTGAATAATGCATGACTAGTCAAGTTCCTATTTATTTTCATTGCCCCTTATTTGCCAGTTTGCATGCAGTTTTCAAATGTGTAAGTGTGATAAAACTATTGATGTATTGAGTAAATAATTAAGAGAGTTTATTAAAAGCAAATTGTCCCAAACTTCATTAACTGATTTAACTTTTATTGATGACACCAGTGTTGTTATTTTCATCTGTTTACTGAAACAAAAGCTAGGAAATGATTTTCACCAAAATTGTGGAAAGTAAACCATATATTTCCTGTGCCAGATGCTCCCTACAGTAATACATTATATGTATGATTCACTAACATTTTGTTTGAAATTTTCAAATCTGCATGGATCATTGTTTCCTTTATATAGAACATCTGATTAGAATAGGCTGGTTTAAATATTTTTTGTGCCTTTTATTTGAGTGTGCCTTTCTTTTGTTTTAGAATTTGGATGGAAACTATGTAAAGAATAGAAAATTTGACATAATTTGATGTTTGATGTTATGAAAGTGCAGTGAAATATGTTGTTATTATATCCTGGTTTTTTCTTTGACAGTTTATGAAATATATTTGACAGCTTATGAATTTTTTTTATTTTTTTTTGAATGCTGGGCTGAGGATGGATGTGTATAATTTGCATAATGGTTTTCCCACAGCATTTCTGTTGTCACTGTCAGCCAAACATTTTGCCTGCTTCTTAAAATGTCATTGTTTGATAAACATATGTTATATATTTGCCAAAGCAATTGCTGTGTGCTTCTGACTAATGTTGATATCTAAATTTAGTCTCTGATCACAAACAGCCAAACTACTGATTTCAGGGCGGGCCTTAGTGTCAGTGCTGCGAGAGTTATGGGGAAACAAAAATTTTTCTCCATGATGAGTGAAGTTGAAGAGAATGGTAGTATGCTACATTGCCATACGACTGACATGGTCACCTATGATCAGATTTACATCTGAGCTTTCCTCTCATTGACGGGATGGCAATTTATAGTGTAAAAGTTCAGAGTATAGGTCATAGTATTGTTGTCTAGAGGCAAAGTGCTGGCCTCTCATGCTGAAGGTACCAGGTTCGAATCCCGATTGGTGAAAGCATGTTGGAATTTTGGGATTTTTCTCATATTTTCCTGTCCCTGTTCCTGTGGTAGGTAGGGTCAAGCGCCTAGTCTTCTTGGATATGGACAAAAAACTTGAAGGGCTCGTGTGCACATTGCTCATGTCAAAGATACCTTGGCAGTTGGAAATTGAGAAGAGCAGGCTGAACAAACTGCTGCCTGGGGAAAATTAAATAAAATTTATCCCCCCCCCCCCCCCATACACACACAACAAACCAACCGACCAGTGGTGAGCTGTGGCAACAACATGTCTGCTCCAGTTGTAACTGGGCTGCAATGACACTAAGGCAAAATCCCCAAATGGGATTAAAGAAGTATACAAAATACAAAGGCATTCATATTGTAAATCAGCTGTGCTTTGTATGCTCTGATGTGTCCCCTGGTGTCAAGGTGTATTGTGTTACTAGCTGAGGTCCCCGGCCCTGCCCGGGATAAATCGGTTTGAATATTGGTTTCAGTTCCGGGTGGTTATTATGGACCTGCTTCATCTGGCCTGTTCCTATTTGTTTATTTTATTTTTGTTTGTTTGTTTTTAAGTAAGTCTTAATGCTCTGCCTTTGTGAGTTGACACCCTGCGCATCCCATACAACAGCATGATTTGCGCATGGGTTAGTGTGTTTGATAGTGAACACATCGCAGGAAGTGATAACGAAACCTTAAAATGGGGAACCATGACTCGAAATAGATCTAAATAATGGGGAAACAATAAATTTCCAATTAAAAAAACTACACCGATTTGAGACTTCTATTAAAAACTGTGCACCTTTACATCCATTCTGATGCACCATAGAAAATTTAAAGTCTGAGTGTTGAGTGGTTCAGAAGCCTTTTGCAACAAAAAATCTCAAGTCCACAAATATATATAGTATAGATGACAGGGACTGTTTACTTTCAATCTTGCAGCTTGGTTTATTTGTCTTTGAAGCTGTATTGTGGCATAATTATGGAATAGATGTATACAGTGTATATGGGTACTGAAGTTATGAATCTTTGTGCAGATTATTTCAGATATGTTTTTTAATATAAGATTTTTATTACCTTTGTCTTACATTTTTACATACTTACATTTTCAGAGTTATTATGCATGCTTTCCTTAATTAATAGGTGAAAGATTTGTCACAAAGGTGGGGAAATCCAGAGTTAGCTTTTCTTCTTTGTCTCATTGCACATTCTATTCATGTGCTTTACCAGAACTTCCTTTGTTCACCTCCCACTAGAAGTACAATTTACAATTTTTTTTCACAATTTGCCTCAGCTCTGCTCTTGCTAACATTTCCCTTGTATTGGATGATAATACAACTCTTTTAGATCAATATTCATTGCATTTGGCAAATAGCCAAGTCAGAAATGTCATTATTGTGAAATGCGTTTGATGTTTGCATATTGAAAACCACACTGAAAGGGAACCAGATTCTTAAGTCCCTTTGTGAGAATTTCATCAGAATCCTACTGTTTTGCCAACAGAGATCTGTTAGTATTTTCCTGATCTGTTTGGTATTTTACTATCTTTGATGGAATGAACTAGATCTGCAGTTATGTGAGGAGTCATTGTGAAATGCTCCTTCATTAATTTTATTGCTATTACATTCATAACAACGATTAAAAATCACACACATTTGTTTGATGATGAATTTTTTTTCACCACTCGAGGGTCACAAGTTATGCAGCTGTTTTAACCAAAGTTGTGACAAGTATCGGAGTTATAAAGAACACCAAATATGTGTGTTATGCACACCATTATTGTTTATGCAAGTTTATATATTGGGTACCGATTACCCTATTGTGATGGTGTAATTGATTTTGGAGGATGGCAAAAGAGCACTGAAATAATTTACCAAATGGCTCATAAAGACATGTATTTCTTTGTAGTGCCTCTGTGGCAGATACGCAAGTAGTGGACGGTAAAATCATCTTAAATAGGAGTAGTTTTAGTCAGAATTATGAATGTTATACAGTGGAAACCATTTCGTGATAAAGAGGGTTGCTGAAAGAAGTAAATTAATAATAACCCACTGTAATCTTATGATAAAAAATTGGAACAGTTTCTGCTCATTCTGCACTTGGTGCTTGTCTATCACAAATATGCCGTTTACTGTTGTGTAACATTTGAAAGGCAGATTTAATCAAATACTAGCATAACAAAAAGGGAGTACGTGTGTCATTGCTAGCAGATTTTTTACCAGAAACAGATTTATAATGAGATGCTGCTGACCTGTTTTATCTGAACATTGTATAGTATATCGTCTTCATTTTATTGGTGCTAATTCTGCAGTATTCTTTTCTATTTTTAACTGTTGTACCACCGACATTGCAATTTGAAATTAATTTCTTGGAGTTATTAAACACATTTTTCATTTTGCTGTTCGTCTGGTCTCATATAAATATGACTTTTTTGTGCTCACTTTTATGGCAGGTTCATCTTTTCCTGTCTGGTGAACATATTTCATATTTCTTGCCTGGGGTTTAAACAATTTAGATGTCACATTTTGGGGTTGGGGTTGGGGGCTTTTTAGAAGTCTGGAAATACTTAAATGGGATTTTGTGGCATGGAAGCTGTGGAGCTATCATAGGTGTCATCCATCAAATTTCTGAAAAATTCAATGTGACTTGCAGCCATGAACATGATGAGGATAAATACTGATGGTATCATTGGATTCCATGAAACAGAGAAATGTGTTTTATTTATTTATTTTTTTTTTTCTGCTCTGGGAAATTCAACAAAATCTATTGATAAGAATAACCCTAAACTGAAATCGATATTATTTTTTTGTTACATTTTATATTGTATGAATGATAGTGAAATACATGAAGAAAATCAAACTGATAATCAAACTCTCTTCTCAGTCCATGTATAAGCTATTTGGATGTTAGTACTGTAGTAGCAACAACGCAGTGTTCTCCACATGTAGTCAAAATGCTTATCTGATTGATGTTTCGTTTTTGCTGTTGATACCATAACACTTGTGTTTGTCCTAACTATATTTTTGGCTGTACGTTTAGCCTTTTGAACATTTACAGACATTGGAACCATAGGGATACATCTTAACATACTTATTATTTATTAATGAACTCCTCTTCTGATGCAAAAGCCTTTTGACATTGCATAATTTAAGCTGAATCATCAGACTATAAGTTTCATTCTTTAATGAATCAGGGAAGTGTTGGTATGTTAAACTAAATATTAACAAGTGAAATTTTGAGTGGTGCTCTGTCAGGATAATACAATTGTATTACAGCTCAGAGATATGCAGAGCAAAACATGACTGCAATATCTGTAAGTGTAGCTTTAGGGGAGACTGCAAAGAGTTAAATGAATGGATGTTTTCATTACTTCACATTTCTTCTCTAACCTGTAAATTTCACTCGATGGACGCCTGTTGACTTTTCATGGTTTGTGTTTGTCATGCCAAAATTAAGTTATGAATTCAGTAATGTTGGTGTACTTGTGTAATCAGCAGTACCCTTATACTGGCACATAGTAGGTCTTATGGGCTCAATTCTTCATAACTACATCTGTCTTAACATTCGTTGTTCGCCATTGATTCACTGGCGACTGTAATACAACTGGACTGGTGGTATGTATTGAAATATGGTATGAATAAATCCCCGTTTGATAATCCATGAGTGCCTTGTTATTCTTATGGCAAACTTTATAAATCTTTGGTAGTTCAACTCTGTTTATAAAATTTAGTTCGATATGTACCAGCAGTTATACATGTATTTATTTTCCCTCCTGGCAGGTGAGAAATAGCATTTTAGATCAAGCATTGACAAGTCAGATATTACCTCAATGTATGTCTGCATCCTAGCATTTGTAAGAAAGAGTATTGTAGCAATCAAACTAGAACTGTTTCATTGTTGAAAAAATGGCTGTTCTCACCCATAATCAAGATCATTTTGTGGTCTCTGTATTTTTTTTTCTATATTCGTCTTCAAAATACTTATGAGAATCAAGATAGTGTTCCCAGGTTTCAAGACGCAATAAGAAATAATCTTTTCATTGATTTTGGATTCCATTTCTTCCTCATTTATATCTATTTCATTACTTTTCTTGATAGCTTATGGTGATATCTGTTTGCATGTGGGTTTTGTTTTAGGTAAAAGTTAGCCCGAAGAAGCTGTTCAGAACAATGAAACACGCAGGTGCTTCCTTATATTTTTGTGCAGTTGTCATGACGTTAATATTAAACATTTGGTTCTTGCATATATACCTGAAAAGAAATCCCATCTGCATACATCGATACTGCAAAAGGATCACCTTTTCAGTCTAGTCTTCTGAACTTTTTAAAGTCTTCCGGCTTTAAATTGGACATTTTATTCACCTCAGCTATCTTATTTTGTATGAATATTTACAGTACTGCTATTTATTTACTTCTTTACAGTAATCATGTTTATACACTTCGTAGAACAATACTTTTTCAGTTAATTAAACATTTTGTACTATCATCATTTTGGGCTTGTGTTGGTCTTGTGGTTTAGAGTGAGCACAATGCGTGTTTGGTGCTAATTTTCGGGAATGCAATTTTTTTTTCTTCGGTGGGGAAGTTTGGAGTTAGGAGTGAAAGGAGAACAGCTCCCACCTGCAGGTTTGATATAAGGCCAAGCCAGACCGGGGCGGAGGCATCTCATCAATTCGGAATCAGCTGATCGAGATGCTACGAAAACGGCGCAGTGTAGATCTTTTTTGGAGGCCAAATGAATGAAATGTTTGCCAAAGACAGGAGGATACTTCCCGACTTCAGGGCAAAGGCAAGTTAGAAATCACACCATCATTTTACTTCAGGAAATTTTGTAAAGACTTCAGTGGGACAGGTGAGTCAAAAGGTTTATGTTCTCTAAATACATGTACACAGCAAAGTTCTTTAAAAATAAGATGCTGCTGAGGTGAAACTGGACCGGCAAAGCCATAAAAGGCAACAACACAGCAATTTTCTCATATGGTACATCTGAAACAAAAAGACAAGACTTCGAGCCGTGTTCTCTGCCGGCAGTTTTATACAATTCGATTAATTAGAAGTTTTTTGTTTTTTTTTTCATTTTTAGAAGTTAAAATACTGTGGATGGTGCTGGCTTGGAAACAAACTGGATATATTCCTGAAATACATGTACCTGGAAAAGCAATAAGTTGCCCAGTTGTGAAACAGTGAACTAACACATTTCGTTTTGTCCCTCATGAAATTTATTGGAAGACTGTCTTGACTAGAGGGAGACAATTTTTTAGACATTCTGCATGGGCAAACAGTCTTTCTGATACAATTCTGAAACACAGTGGGTTGTTACTCTATGATCGGGCAAAGCTCTTGAGTCTTTTCCAGCCCCCAGTGTCACAAATTAATATGTGAAATTGCATACAACATCTGTTCAGCTGTTAAATGCTGCTGTGATTTCAGCATTGTGTTAGCTCCAAAGTAAGATTTTGTTAACCCTATTGCTGTCAGGAATGCGTCACTGTAGCCCACCAAGTATTTTGAATTGCAAGTCTTCACCATAAATGTAATATTCGAGGCTATCTCTGATTTAGAGTCCCCCATAAAATATTCATGTCTGGAAAACTGATTTGACTCTGACAGCCCAGGTAAGAACAAAACTACCAATTTGTCTGGTGACAGCATTAGGGTTAATGTAATAAATTATTGTATCTGATCCCTAACTTTTTTTTTTTCTTGTTTGTTTGTTCTGTCTTTCATCACCAATGTCATGCACGCACATGCACATGCACGCGCGCACATACAGAGTCACACAGAAACATACACCTAAGCAGCTATTAGAGATTCTCTTTTGTAGCTGTTTGAAGAATAAAAGAATTACTCAAGAATGTTGCATGGTAAAATTTATTTCTCAAAATTATATTACAAATACAAGTGAAAGTAGAGCTAGGTGGGGTATGTGGGGAGAAAAAACAACTCTCTATATGCTATCCTTTTATGATGTTATCAGTACCACGCTAAATACAATACGATAAAACAATGGAAATAAAAGATTTGAATATGAAATATATAAATAGAGAATCGAAACTTCATTCAATGATTCACACTATATATTCAAATCTTTTATTGTTTGATTGTTTTATGTCTTCAATTTATATATATATATTTTTTTTCTGTTGTTTTTTTCCTTGAAAAAGGCTGTTGCCGAAATATCGACCATTTTCTGTCTTCTCTTTTAGTTGGCGTTTCATTGTATCGTTTGTGTATTGCAGGTCCCAGATGTCGTTTCATCGCACCCCCTCCCCCCCCCGCCCCGTTTCGAAAAAACCGCCCCCCCCCCCCCCCACACACACACCACCCACAAAAGTACACAGATTGCATATATATTTTACTATTTTTTGTTTCATTAAAGCTGTATCAATGAATATAATATGCCATGTTGATTATTCATTCTAAAGACAAATAGAACGTTTTCTTCACCAAAATGCACTCAGTATTTGGTCCCAAACCGTGACTAATTTTCGCCCACCCTCCCCCTCCCGCCCCAAATCGCCCTGTTCGTCGTTTTCGCCCCCTTGTCGCGCTTTTCTTCTACTTATGCCCTGGAACTCAAAATCGCCCTCTGAAAGGCGATTTCGCCCAGGTTAACCGCCACTGATCTAGTGTCTCGAGTGTCACGGGGAGAGAGAGAGCTGACGGTCAGTAGTGCCAAAAGGCTTTCATTGGTGGACGTGAAGTGGTTCAGCTTGAAAGTGAAACATTTATCTTAATGGGCTCTGGTGAAGTTGCGATGGGCCTTACAAGCAGACGCAGTATTTTCTCAGTTATCAATGCAGATTGGTATCAATCAATGATACTGCCATGTAACAATATGAATTACTATTGAGCGTGGACAGTTAATAAACTGATAGCATTCTAACGCCATACTTGCTTTTTTGTAGACAGTGACACAGTGGAACTCTGAAATATTGAATTGCATGTATTTTTATTCAAGAAAAGTGTTATTCCCTGTCCACACACAAATACGTCCTCAGACACACACGCATATGATGTCCCTAGTGTTTCTCTCCGTATGCCTGGAGTATGTGCGTGCGGCTATGTATGTGCGTGTGGGTATATTTTTGCCCGGCGTGCGAGAGATTCAAACATTCGTACGGCACATGTCAGTAATCAACTAGAAACACTAGAACTCTGATCAATAGAAATGTATTTTTTGACAAAAGTGGAACAGTTGATATACAATTTGAAAAACATAACTTTCTTCAAATATCTTTACTTTTTTAGCTGTGCTTTCAGCAGCCACAGGTCTCATTCAAAGTTGTTAGGTTTTATTTTAATAATGCAGTCGTAATTCTACTTCGGAGTTGTAAGATAGAAGTTTAAGAATGCATCGGAATTCTGTTTCAGATGTGTCTTCTATCAATCAATGCCCCAGTGCTGAATGTGGATTTCACACACATACAAAGCTAGCCAAGTGCATCTTCGGTCGTGAAGCCCATTTCGTGAAGCTCGAAAATAAACACAGTCTTCAGCACCCTGGCTGTTATCTGGCTGACCTGGGATTGAAACAAATAAGCATTTAATTCAGAAGTGAAAAGGGGATAAATGCAAAATTGTATTTGATTTACTTTTATGTTAATTTTTGATTTATGTAATCTTTTTAAAAAAAAAAATGTGTTCTTTGTTGGTAACTAGGGTTTGCAAAATGCAGCTTTGCAACATTTTTCGTGTAATTCTTCTGATCGTTTTTCCTCCTTTTTATTTCCCTTTCACTCCACCTTCCTTTCTGCTTCTTCTCCTTCTTTATCTTTTTCTTCTTTCCTTCGTCTCCATCCTTTTGCTTCCTTTTTTTCATCTTTTTTTTTCTTTTTCTACATTTTCTTCTGTTTCTTTTTCTTACTCTTCCTCAATCTTCTCCTTGGCTACTTCTTCTTCTTGTTTTTCCTTTTTTTTTTTTTCTTCTTTGCCACAGCTCAACTTTATCAGAAGCCCCATTGCGAACCCGTGGCTGTTTCCGTCACTATTTCCCACTTGCCCAGTAACAATCACTGTTTCGACAGCTGGACAGGTGGCCATCTCTACCTGGAGCAAACAGGTCAGCCCTCTGAGCGGCCGTCAAGACAGAGCCATCACTGTGCCAAGTGTAAGTGTCCTCCTGGTCTCTGTCATCTAACCCGATCCACGTGTTAACTTCCAGAGAGCCTACCAGACTGAAGAAGAGATTCTTTTTCTCTGGCGTCTGGAGAGTGACGAGGGCGCCACCTTTATCTGATACATGTAGATAAACAAAAACAATGACAACAACGTTTCAGAAATTGGTCGGCAGGTTTCAGCATCAATTCTAAATACAATCGAAGATACTATAAACAATAAGATGAGACACTCCCTTCTTCTCACCTGTAAAAAAAAAATCGTGCACACATTTTGTGCGCTGACCGGGGGCGGGGCCCATGGGGCACAATATGAAGAGAATGCTTGATACAATGATAAATTAATGCTGCTGATTTGTTATAGTGCTACTGTGACTTAAAAAAGAAGAAAAGAAAAAACAGCCACAGTGATTGAAGTTAAAATTACAAAATGAGTGACCTCAATCAAGGTCTACAGCGATGGCTGAACAGTGAACAAATTCAACATTTACCCAATTTGGCTTTGTAAAATACTGCATTGTTCATTACTTCTGTGATTTGCCACTAGGTGGCAGTGCGAAATCTGTGCACGCTAAATGCTCTAGCTGTCTCTTCTTACTGCTTGTAGTATCTTTGATGCAATGAAAGCTCTTGATTTATGTCAGCAACAAGTATGCAAGTCTAGTTTTTGCATCAATTTTACAAATTTAGCATACACTAATTATCTTTTCGATATCCTAAAAATAGCATGATTTTCTTCCCATGGCTTAAGCTATGTGTACACGATTCTAATAACATTTCTAATCCCCCGCACCCCCCCCCCTTGTTTTAAGAAGACGATATATTCTAAAATTCCATTTCCGAATTTTTTCTGTGTTTCAACAGCGCGAAAAATTCTGATACTTTTGGTGCCTTTCTAAATTAGAATTGTGAATGCGCTTTTCCAGTTATTTCAACGGAGATAATGCATTTCTAAAATTGTGAGGTGATCTTGCTTCAACAAAATGGCGACTGGCGGTGAATCAGCTCGATAGATGAAGAAATTTTGACTATTGCGCTTGTGACAAACCTGCTTGAGGGTGAAGACAGACAGGAGGAAAGAAAATCCAGAACGATTGTGTGGGTGAGAGACTGGTTGTCATACAAAATGGGATGGGCTTCGAATGAAGTGATAAAAACACTGCTTGTCTTAAACTCCGCCATCATTCATCAATGGACTAGAAGGGAAGTTAGAATAAAAATAGGGACCATTCTAAAGCGATTGCTGAGAGTATAGATGTATAGAGAGGTTTCACTATTGGTCAATTTGCACTGCGAGACACGGGAGGCTCCGCGAAACCATTGTTAGCATGGAGCAGAAAGTAGGTCGCTGCGGTAAACAATACGCATTTGTGCATTTCCACGGGGCATAAGAACTTATAAACGGCTCTAAATAGTTTCAGTCAGCCCAAAAAATATGAACAAACCACAGCAAACAGATATGCACACTATCTTTGGTGATGGCGGTCTCTTTCAATTTTTCAATTTCTTGTTTACCGCAGCGACCTAGTTTCGCGATTTGGCGGAAGTGAGATCTCTCTATAGGCCCATTGCGGATATCAGCCATTTTAGTTGTAAGGACCGACGCATAACCATGGCGATGGTAGCATTGATTTTGATTCGTTAGCTGATTTGCACTGCGAGCGCTTCAGGCGTCGCGAACCAATCGGCGGCAATCTAAAAAAAAGTTCACTACAGTAAACAATGACACGTGTGTACACGCACATGGGAGACATTTGGTCAATTCTTTTACTTCCTTTCCCTTGTTTACACAGATGGTAGGGAATCTGACCAGCTTGGATCCATAATTTCCACCCCTGCCATAACAGACAACTGCAATGCAACCAGCAAGCATTTTAACCGCTTAGACATATCTCGAAGTTACACTCGTCAGCTGAACCACCCGCCATTTTGGGTGTCGGATGTACAAAACAAAAACACTCTATGATGCCATTCGCAGTGGGCCGATAGGTCTATACTCTCTGGCAATTGGGAGACAACGAATTTAGAACGGAACAGTCTAATTTCACTGTTCTTTCCAATATATAGAGTCGCATTAGAGCCGTTGAAACACAAGCGTGAATGCCCATTCTAAATAGAAAGTGAAATTAGAGACTTGGAATCAAAAACTGTTCTTTTCTATATTTTATTCCAAGTTAGAATCATTGAAACTGCCAGGCTGATTTCGGTTCAGTTCTAAAATAAAATTGAATAAAAAATTAGAACCGTGTGCACACAGCTTTAAGAAATGCTACAACTAAAAGTGTTGATAACAGAACTGATGGAGGAAGAACTTTTTTGTTTACAGTTCAGTTGCTTTTGAGATGTTGTGTTACCTTTAAACCGCTGATCCGGAAATTCACTGTCTTGCTTAAGTAATGTTTGATGTGCTTAAAGAGACCAGAGAACGATACTGCCATTTTCATAATGTAATTTCTCAGACATAATTTCTGAACTGTTCTTTGATATTTCATTCCGTAGTTTTAAATTTCAGAGAAACGAAAAGAAATCAGATAGCCATGTTTCCACATGCATTAAGTCAATTGCATTTTGCTACAGTGGCACTGCATTGGTGCGTTTCCTTGAATACACACCAGGATAACTGCCAGAATTTGATGGTAGGAACGTTTGGTATGCTCACCTTTGCAAGATTGTTCTGCTGTCCCGAAATCGGCTTCATTTGTCGAAATCCAAAGACAGACAGTAATATTACCGAGGGAATGGATCTGAAAGCCAGAATTGATGTCACACGACAGTCCTTCTGGAGATGTGTACGTATCTACATCAGTGGACGGTACATCAAAATATGTTGGTATTACGTATAATAATAGTTCGTCCATCAGGTATGATGATGACCTTAACAACACCAGAGGAATAAAGAACAGAAATTGTTGAGAATTTCAACACATGGACAATAAAGAGAACTAAAGGACACAGAGGACAGAATGGAAAGACTGTTCTTTCATGACTTATGGCTTCTCATGTGACTGATAAGTCCTATTTTTGCCCTATTACGTAGCTACCTAGGAACAACAGTGAAAAATAAATCTGTATAATTTTAAACAGAATTCATTCATAGTCATAAATCGCATTGATCTAAGATGTTCAATTTCGCTGAAAGAAGAAAAAAGGGATGAAATACTGAAAGAATTCACCGTGCAGTACTGATGACCATCGGTAGTTTTTGTGTGTGTGTGTGTGTGTGTGTTGTGAGGATAATTGTGCACGTCATGTAGGGTGTGATGTCCACCATTCTGTTTCCATCACAAATGTGTACAACTGAAATTTAGGCTGTGTTTTTACCAGGATCCATCTTCTTAGTTTTTTTTTCATATTTCAATGACCATCCTTCTTAACCCCCGTGAACTCTATGGAATCCACACATAACTTTTTTCTGTGGACAATACATAGCAGCTTGGCAGTAGGAAGTAACAAAAAAAGGAAGGGTATGTGGAGGACTGGACTGGAGAGAGGATAAAAGAAAGCGAGAGAGCGAGGGGGAGAGAGAGAAAGAGAGAGATAGAGAAAGAGAGAGAGAGAGACAGCGCAACATAGAGAGACAGAGAGAGAGAGAGAGAGATAGGGACATACACACAGGCAGAGAGAGAAAGATAGGGACATACACACAGACAGACAGACAGAGAGAGAGAAAGAGAGAGAGAGAGAGAGAGAGAGAGAGAGAGAGATAACCAACGAAAGTGGTATCAGAAAAACTCAAGTGAACACAGAAATATTATGTCACATGATGCTGGATCCAGGCTAGCAGAGGGGAATCACATTATTTTATAGCAAAGAAACATTGCCGATAGCGGAAGGTAATTCTTACCCAAATGCGGAGAAAACATACTTTTTATAGCTTGTTCTCACTGACCTGTTTTTCAGGGCTGCGAGTCTTTTTCACTCAATGTATACGCGCGCATTTCCTCAAAATCTCTCCTATTTTTATTATAGGCATTCAAATGTAAAGTTTAATTTTATTTAAGATTCATTACACAGATTCATACCTGGTGTGCACAGGTCGGTGGTTTCGTTGTATGTGAAACAGTGGCACATGGCATCCCATGCTCGTGCGCAGTTCAGCAAGGAAGACTCCAGCCAGGCAGTGCCCAGTGTTGTCATACCTACTGCTGAATCGTTCACTTTCACATAGTTGGATAGTCGGACGGATGAACGTGTCACTTTTCCTTGAAGGAAGTACGTATATAATTTTCTTGTAAACTATGACATTAATGTATTAAAGGATTGCATAAAAGAAAAGAAAAATCTAAATACAAAGAAGCATAGGGCTAGGCTGTATGAATGTCAGAGCTCCTTTCTACTCTCCCCCAGGAAACGAGGCAGTTAATTGCTAATGCGACCGCTAGAATGTTGCGAATAGCCAAATCGAGATCTATCCTACGTACCTGCCACGAAACTGTGTAGTAAAATTAGAAAATGCAGTGCAAACCCCATGTCTCTTTAATTTTTCATAACAGATGATTGCTCCTGTACATCCTGGCCATTACATTATCACGTCCAGCGCCACCAGAGAGAATGTGCTAGATTAAACCTTTTTCTTGGTGATCTGAAAATTTAAAAAAAATTGAATTGGAAAAGATATATATATCCATTAAACAACCATTATTATCTTTCTGTCTGTCTCGTGTCTGTCTGTCTGCTTACCTGCATTCCTGCCCACCCGTCCTTCCCCATCCACCTGTCCGTCCGTCCATCCATCCATCCATCCATCTATTTATCTATCTATCTATCTATCTAATCTAACTATCTATCATACGAAAATGGAGATCATTTTTCTGAGCTATAATTTGACTGTCTGTACCCTTTTTTAAGATTAATTAATGTCTCAATAAAAGCTGCAACTCTTACTTTTGATCTGAGTGTTTTAAACTGGTGCACAACGTCGATTAGGTATCCTGGATACTGAAACAAAACTTTATATCCGTTCACGTCTTCCCCCTGATCTTGAAAAGCAATAGCATCCGTATATTTAGTCGATCATCTCGATGATAATGACTGGTCGCTGAAAAAGATCATTGTCTCATTTCATTTAAATCCATTATTGTTGATTTTCCGGTTCCTGAAGGCCACATCTGACCTAAATTATAAATATAGATTATGCGACCGTTAAATGTGTACGTTAGTTTAGTCATTGTGCACCATAGCAGCGATGGTAACGGGGGGATCATAATTGATTATTAGAGTTAATACTAATGTTTAATGAACTTAATGAACTCTTTGTTTTGTGACCACGGTACAAAAGAAATGTCAAAATATTATAAAAACCACAGAAAAACTGTGGGCTCGCAGCAGGGTTATGGGCAACTTCAAAATTGGACAAAAAGAAAAAGTTGTATGTAGCAAAGCCCCGCGTAGGAAATTAGCCAAACGATACAATGCAAACTAAAAGAGGAAACAGAAAATGTTCGCTATTTCGGCTATCGCCTTTATCAAGAAAAAAAAAACAACAATAGAAAAAAGGAAAAATGGAACAGAGAAAACAGTCGAACAATAAAAGATTTCAATGGGAAATGTATAGAATCGAAACAGAATATGGGTCAAAATAAAAGGAACAGAAAAGCAGAAAAGCACAATACAGCACAAAAAGGTATGCGCCCAGTAGTAAGAAATTGACGAAATATTAGAAAACCACAGAAAAACTGCGGGGTCGCAGCACTGCTATAAACAACGTTACAATTGGGCAAAAAGAAAAAGGTGTATGTCCCGCCGCCTCCTGGACAAAGTAAGTCTTGAATTAGAAGTTTAAAACAGTGGTTCTAAACTTTCTCAGACTATCAGTTTTCCCCCACTTGAATCCAACTTTCATTTTTGAATTTGAGTAGGCTATATCGGCATTTCTTTCTCTCGGCTACCCCTGAACTGAAAACAAATGAGTAAGGGTAAACAATGAGGAGATTATGGAGAGCGGAGTGGAAGAAAAAACCCAGTTATCTGAAACAGAGACCAAAAACTGCACACGTAAAGCTGAGGCCCAGGACCGCTGTTGCTGGTCCTTCGTATTTTTTCCCAAGATCTTGGGATTTTTGGATTATCTTGGGGTGATGACCCTTTTTAAGATCTTGGATCAGTATTTCGTTGTTTAATGATAATAAAAATATACATTATTTATATAAAATGAAAATCCTGCTTTTCCACTCAACGCCGTTTGCGACCTGAAAAAAAAGCCCAAGGGCTAACGGGCAGTACGAGGGTACTTGCCTATGGCGTCCTTTGCGTTATCCGATTGCTAACCACTGTCATTTCTTAGTTTAAATTCAAAATAATAAGAAATCGTATTCCTCTCTGGGATTTTTTTAAAGTCGTCACCACAACGTTGTCCACGACTATGACACATGCAGAAACAAAATAAATTAACTTATTCATACAGACCATTCACAGTCCTAAAGATGGGGCCATGCTGCAGGTTGGATTAAGCTACTGTAACTATTTCTGAAGACCTTCTATTTTTAAGTGAATTGTTAGCACAAGTACAACAGGTCTTCCGGATCATCTCTGTTGACAATCGGCCTTGGGAAACACGGCTGAGCCGTGATGCACCGCGTCTTTAATGAGGCATAAAGCTGCACCTTACCGTATTTCTGCGGTAGGCGAAAAGTCGTTGTGTCTGAAATATGCCTTATTTCCCGAGAGAGTTTGGGTTCATATTGAACCTCACCTTGTAGCTGTAGAATTCTTGGACAATGGTCCACGGATCCCAGGGGAATGGGAAGTAGGTCGTAGGACGAAAATCCCTGGTCCTTAAAATCAAACCAAGTTTCAAGGCACTCCACAGAGAAAATCTAAATGGCTTAAATGGATTCCTTATAATTACCTTGAATGAAAAATGTTTAAGATATTGCCTTTCGTAAATATGCATATTCCTTGTAAACAATTGTCCTCTCTGGTATTTTATTATTATGCTGCGCAACCATGTCTCCTTCTCCTAAGAAATTGATTTTTTGTTTCATTCTCGTTTCTCGTCGGACCACTTTTCGATGTTTGATCGGATCAAATATACAGTCCTTAGTACCATTTACTATCATTTTTTTGGGTAAAATTAAAACACAATTAACACAAACATTTGCAATATTTGAAATGACATCTTTTGATATTTGTGATTGAAATTTGCATTAGGACTTCCATTAAAAAATAAATAAAAGAGCAGATATTTACATTGGGGTGTGCGTTACGGAATGACACGCTACAGCTTTTGTCCTACGGTCTAATACCGGTGTAGCAGGCCAGATTATACCCCCGCCAGACTATACCCGGGGTTAAACTGGCCTAGCCCAGAATATCCCCCGGGGTATATTCTGGGCTAGGCCAGTTTATACCCCGGGGTTTACTTTGGGCTAGGCCAGACTATACCCCCCCCCCCCCCCAGTCCAGATTATACCCCCTACTTTTTTTTAAAAACAAGTCAAGACCGCAGTTTATTTCAACTTTAGTTTGAATTGTCCATTATCACTGTCATCAGATATCATATTGAAGCATACATTTTTGACTCTTGTAAATTATGATACATTTAAAAGGAAATAAACATGCTTAAAAAGGATTGATATCCAAAGGATTGAAAATCCATTGAAACTGATATGATTAAACTTTAACACTAATTTTACTTGTATCCGTTGGTATTATTATTGTTTTGGTTTTTTTATAATTAGTTGTCCATGAGTTAAACATGTATTATAATTTTTTTGTTTGGCACCACTAACATATACTTAGTGGCAAGGTATGAACTAATTATAAGACTCATAAGTGTAAAGTTATCTGAATCTTATTTTAATTTTTGAAAATCAGAAATGTGCTTGATATGTCGGAACAATTAGATCTAGAGTCTACATACAAAGTTACACTGACGCAGAGAGAAAGGCCAGGAAAGAATACATAGAGAAAAAAACAACAACATTTTAACAACTGAACTGGCAGATGGTGCAATTCCATCATCCAGCAGACATTAAATACTTCACACAAAACTAAATACATACTAAAATGGTTTCACATATTGAATTTAACCTGTCCATATCCACTTGAAACGTTACAGAAAGCTAACCAGTAATATACAATAATAACAATAAGAACACCAAATCATCTTATTTACTCTTGAAAATAAAGAGGAAATAATCAATATCAGAATCACCATCATCTAGGAATAATACAAAGATAAGAGGGAATATAAAAATGACCTACACATCATTCTAGAATCTATAAGCAGCAATAATATATGTGTGTATGTACCGAGTACATGTAAAAAAAAAAATGTGTTAAATCTTTTCAACCATTCAAGTAGGCTTAGAACTGGACTGAAAGCTTTAGCGAAGTAGCTTTGATAGTCATGTAAAATGACAGATTAAATCCACCGAGACAACAGTGCATTGCAGAAAGTAATTACAGTGTTATGGCAAAAATTCGATGGATCATGTTGCATGAACATGTCTTGTTAGTAAATTCTTTGATAGCGTATTTGTAGAAATGTATACATTTTATGTAGCTCATGGTTGAAGGCACTGGATTAGTTTCACTCACGTTCTTTGGCATGTTGTAGTTGTTTTTGTAGTTGGTTGCCATTGAGTAAAATTTGCACGGTACTGTTTGTTTGGCACTGACATACACTTAGTCCCAATGGATGAAATAATTAACGGACTCATAAAAATGAAGTCATTTTAAATATTTTTTTGTGTACAAATACACAGTTGTTAAATCCCTTGGCAAGGGACGTGTTAAGCTCAGGAAGATAAAGACGGAGAAGGTCTTTTTTTTAATATTATTATTATTTCACTCGCGAGTGACATACCCTTATTCACTATAACACATAGGTTCAATCTTTCAAAAGCCTTGCAAACTGACCCAGTGTCTTAAACCGTAATGTACATGAAATATATATCTTTCAACAAATAACCTATCAAAGAATGATACTCACTAACAAGAAATACTGTTAATGTAACATGATCCATTGAAATTTGCCTCAACATGCTATAGATCTAATTACCCTTTACAATGCACTACTTTTGTCTCAGTGGACTTACTCTGTCGGCCTACACAACTGTCAAGACTATTTAGTATTTCACTAAAGCTTTCTGTCCAGTTTTACTTGAATATTTGAAAAGATTTAACACGTTTTTTATATATAGTTGATACACACACATTGCTGCTTATAAATACTAGAATGATTTGTAGGCTTACGCTGCCATTTTTACACTCCCTCTCATATCTTTGCAATTTCCAAGATGATGATGATGATTGTGATATTGATGTTTCTCTATATTTTTTAAGAGTAAATAACATGATTTCGTGTTTTTATTGTTATCATTATTACTGGTTAGCATTCTGTAACGTTTCAAGTGGATCTGGACAGGTGGAGTTCATCAGTCGCAAACATTTAGTGCCTATTTAGTTTTATGTCTGCTGGATGATGGAATTGCACTATCTGTCAATTGGATTATCATTATGTTTCTTTTTTGTTTGTTCTGTGTGTTCTTTTCTGGCCTTTTCTCTCTACATCATTGTAACAAAAAATATAATACATGTTTTACTCATGGCCAACCAACTGTCAAAATAATAATATTAATAATAATAATATCATCAACACACACGAGTGAAATTAATGCTGAAGTCTAATCATGTCAGTTTGAATGGATACTCAACTCTTTTGTAGATTAATGCATTTTAATGTTCCTTCTAAAATGTATCATGATTTACAGGAGTCGAGAGTGTATGTATGTACACCAAAGTAAACTAAGGCTGAAATAAACTGTTATTATTTTCTCTAAATTGCATTATGACTTGTTGGTGTCAAGAATGTGTTCATGTTTGTATTAATATGATATCTGATGACAGTGATGAAGAACAGGCTGAAATAAACTGTGGTCTTGACTTGTTTAAAAAAAAAAAAAGTAGGGGGTATAATCTGGACTGGGGGGGGGGGGTATAGTCTGGCCTAGCCCAAAGTAACCCCGGGGTATAAAGTGGCCTAGCCCAGAACATACCCCGGGGTATATTCTGGGCTAGGCCAGTTTAACCCCGGGTATATTCTGGGCGGGGGGTATATTTTGGCCTGTTACACCGGCATGGGACCTTTAGTTAGAATTGAAAACATTATACTTCTGTAATACAAAACATTCACTCCCACAGCCAGTATGGTGGGGGAGCTTAATTATTACTTCGATCGTGCACTTTTTGATACCAACA
The DNA here is from genome assembly GCA_963931925.1 of Onchidella celtica. Lineage (NCBI taxonomy): Eukaryota > Metazoa > Mollusca > Gastropoda > Systellommatophora > Onchidiidae > Onchidella > Onchidella celtica. The sequence continues at coordinate 77,879,339 of OZ007567.1, forward strand.
TACCACTGTAATGTCATGTTCCTGGGGTCATACCATACTGAAAATGAGGTGGGCCCCCTTTGTCAGAGGTCTGGTGTGTCTAGTAGGTGACCTTAATGATCTGTCTTTGTTTCAATAAAATATGGGTTTTCAGCTTGCCAGCATTCTCTTAATTTTATACCGCTTAGATTAATACCTTGCTTTTCAAAGAGGGCATAGAGAGACCTTTTCGTTGACATGCAAGACTTTATATCTGTGATGATCATGCGAATCACTAAGGCCGATTGAATTTTCGTTGTTAACGCACATTTTATTATTCAATTCAACTCGATAAAATGAATGCCGCTTTAACTTCATGATAATGTTTTGTAAACAGACAATAACACAACCTTCCCATTGACATGCAACACTACAGAAGTAAGATTACTAGGTGAGGGACAATGACAGACTGAAATTAATTGTCAGCTGAAACATTATGGTGTCGCCTCTTACACCAACAAAATAAAGATCACTTGGACAAAATAGGATACATTGTTTATAGTCCTGTTGAAATCATGACAACACAAACTGTGGAATTACTCACGAGCCTGTGTTGAGGTGTCCCTCAGATGGTCTCCGTGATTGAAGAGGTAGGTAAGCATTATGATAATATAGAAACTGGAAATTACAAAGGTCTCCCTAGAGCTAGTCTAAGTGGCTGAATATGTAGATAAACATGACATAAAAGCTGAAAATAACTAAGTTGTCCCTCAACTGGTTTCCATAAGTGAAAATATAGATGAACACTATGGCCAAGAACTGAAAAGGACTAGGTTCTTCAGATGGTCTTCGTGATTTAAGATGAAGGTAAAAATTGTGGCGTAGGTCTGGGATTTCTTTTGGGTGCATATTTCTAAATTATTACGATTTTCTAGAATCTCAGTCTCTAGAACACCGAGCCTCACACTGGCATAGCTGCGCACATTTCAGGACAGCCCTAACACATGAACATCTTTTGCCACAATTTGTTTGGCAAGAACATTTGAGCAAATATTTTGACGCTTCTCCAATCACTGGTAAATTTGTCCAAAGATGAAGAAATCCTGAACTCGTCCCTATCCAACCCACTTCTGATGGATGTAACAGATTCTGCTCTTTCATCAATGACTGTTTCCAAACATACCCTGCCTGAGAGGCTGCGCGCTTCATATGGAGAAACAATGCATTAGATGTAGGGGGAAGGTTTTCCATAGGATTGTTTCTTTTGGTAAAAAGATTGTTCCTGCATTCATCCACGTTGTCCGCAACAGTAGTTTTGTCATACCAAACTGCCACAAATTTCCGAATGAGTTCAAAATTCTTGTCCAAGACACTAGCAGTCAGCATGTTTCCTGGAGCTTGAAAGGTTGGTGTCGCTTCTCCAAAAGCACCTGATATGGTCTAAAGATGTGAAACCATACAAAATACAATTTATAAGCATGGGCGGGTGGGGGGGGGGGGTAGCTGGCTGCAGAGAATCTCTATTCATGATTCTATTAGCTGAGATTGGTGATGGGTTGAAAGCAGTTAACTCCTGTCTTATCTCACTTGTCCACCGAGACCAACACAAGTAATAAATTAATGTATTGACGGATATTATTATTCCTGCCATGCCTTGGCATGGAGACAGTTCCAGGAAACAAACCAAGTTTCCTGGAACTCAAAACATTCCAGTCTGTTTTTTTTGTCTTTCCTCTGTTCACATAGTGGTCTGTTTGAGAATAGAATTTAGTTATATGTAAAAAGATGGGGAAAAAAGCTGCCTCTTCAAAACAAGAATGAACTGGTTTTGTGTCTTTATTTTATTAGGACTGCCGAGACCCCCACCAAAGCAACAGTGCTGCACTACATCTTTAAAGTGTGATTGTGCCAAAGGCTGTGGAGGAGAGCTGTAACACAGCATTTTTTGGGTTTTGTTTGACCTGGATAGATGAGCCCCAAACCGCTTATGACAGCTTTAATTCAGTGTAGTGTATCAGAAAGTGAAATATATTTATTGGAAGGAAGAAAAATTGAGAGAGAGAGAGGAAGAGAAAAAAGAACAGGCCTGTTATAGAGTGTGCAATCAAATTTGTAATCAATGAATATTTGGTTTTTTATGAAATTGTTTTGGCTGCGTGTTATTATATTTTCTAAACTGATCTTTGTGTATATGATACTGGATTAGTAGGGCACTCTGTTACAGAAAAAAAAAACATGTACAGAAATTATTTTTTTTTACAGTAGACTAAAAACAACATTTCAATCCCACACTTTATTCTGTGTTCATTTTCCATTTCGTGTTGACCATAAGAAACATGAAAAATTCATTGAAAAATATGAACCAGAAAATATGACAGGGCACATTTCATGACTATTGCTATTAAAAGATGAATTTGTCTAGATTAGTGCATATTATCTTTTTCTGTAGCATAGTAGCACTGAAAATTAGAATTCGGTATTTAAGAATGAAGTAATATCTGTTATTTTGTTGGAGTTTTTTTTTTTTTCCTGCCTTTTTAAAAAAATGTAAACACGGCCAGTCCTCTGATTATATGATCAAAATGTGAAGACAAAAACTGATCTGATGTTTAAAACTGTCTTCGATTCGCACAGAAGATACATGTATATATATATTTTAGTTCTTATATTGGTGATGGTGTCCCTCGGACAAGTCGTACGGCATTGAAATGATGAGCATAAATGATACATTAATTTGCTTTTATTCGTCACATTATGTGTGCCCGTATTGTCCTTTTTGCAAGGGTTGCTCTTTTTTGGTCTCTTGAGACTGTGTTTCTTGACTATTTTATTTGTATGGCAACATTTTTTTTTTTTTTTTTTGGTTGTTGGTTACAAATGAATCTATAATTATTTTAATGAATGACAATGAACAAATAAAACGAGCAATGATTAAGACGGGGTTATCCGGCTTTCTTTTTTTTTTTTTCCTGTAATATCTGTTATGGCTGGTGTTTTCATGCATATTTTACAAGCATTCTTACCCCTTTGATAAATTGGAGTGTTGAGTCTGAGTTTGGGTTTAACAGCACATTGGCACAATAACCGTCATTTTGCACCTCAATTGTTTTTTTCGCTATCTTACTTTGGGCTAACTTTCAGCTCTCAGATTCTTATAAATAAGATCAAATAAGATGAATTAAAAATCTAATGGGAAAAGGCCCCTACTGTAAAGTGTGTTTATAAAAATATGATTCAAATCCGTTAAATCAACTTGCAGATTTCGGCTCCTTCAGGAGTAACAGGGCGCACTGCAGAAGAAAGGGAAAACTCGGACCCAAACGCTATGCGATATATTTAGTTTATTTTTGTTTTTAAAAAAGTAATTTAAATCATTGTTATCCTGCAGCGGAACTAATGATTGATTATTTCAAGGAAGTCCTGTAAAACTGATTTTGTTTTAGAGCCATGAAACTCTGAATGATCTGCTTGTGACGCTATGGAGCGATTTATCGATCGATGGTGCTTAACTAGAGGATAAATGGACAAGCTGTAAAGGAACTCCACGATCTCAATTAATTTGTTTTCTAATTACTTTTCAGAACAATTTATCCACAAAATGACTGTAAAAACCGAGCTCATTCCATTACTTTACATGTCTGGAAGTTTCATTGCTGCATATTCATTCGTTTTTTCAAAAACTGAGGATACTATTGGGGGGTAGGGTCGAGTACCTAGTCTTCTCGGATAACGACGAAAAATTCGGAGGGCCCGGGTGCACGTTGCGCACGTTAAAGATACCCTGGCAGTTGGAAATCGAAAAGAGCAGGCCGAACAGGCCGCTGCTCGGGAAAAATTCATCCCTACCATTTCCTCCCCTCCTCCCTCATCTCCCCCCCCCACAAGAAAAAAAAAAGAAAGAAACCCGCCGACCGGCGCTGCACTGTGGCGACGATGTGCCTGCTCCAGTTATAACTGGGCTGCAATGGCACAAAGGCAAATTTTCCAAATGGGATTAAAGAGTTATACAAATACAAATACAAATACAAAATATGTCTCTAGTCCATATTTTAAGGGTTTGTGTTTGAGTTTGAGTTTGGGCTTAAAGGATCGTCGGCACGATCACGACCACTTTGTGCCTTCCACGTTTCCTTTTTTGTTTTCTCATTTTTGGCTCACCATCAGCCCTCAGTTCCTGTAAATAAGATCAAATAAAAGTTGAAGCAAAAGATGTAATGGCAAAAGGCCCATACTGTATAAAGACTTTGCTTCTCAGGGGCCTTAGCCTGGGCTGTCGGCCCCAATACTGTAAAGTACGTCTATAGTCTATATGAATCTTGTAATATGATAAAAATCTATTAGATCTAAATCAACTTGCTTATGGGGCAAAGCATATATTATGTTGTAATGCCAGATAGGTCAGAGCAATCCAAATTAATCTATGAAATGGAAGCCCCAAAACACCTCACACGAGAGCTGTAGTCTTTTATACAAAACTGTGTTCAGTGTTACCCAGGCAAAGGTTAACTGGTTAAAAGGACAGTGATTAGAGGAACAGTGGAGTTTTACCCCCTTGCTTATGTGATCTTCTTACTTTCCCTGTTCTATGGCAAACTTGACGTCAATCCCATAAGTCCGATTTCCGTAGGGCTGCTGGCTGGGGACAGCTGAATGTCTCCGTGCTGGTGAGTACTGGCGAATGTATGAGTGCGTGCGTTCACTGAGAGTGAGTCAGCGAATGAAGGTATATAAATGAGTGAGAAATATTAATGTTTGAAGGACTGGCAAAGGTAGGGGAGATCGTGGCTTGCATGACAAATCGTAAAAAAAAGAACAAAATAAAAACAACAACAAAAAATCCCCTTATTATTCAAGTTGGTTTTGGAGTTCGTGTTATAAAACGCAGTTACATTTTAGGTTTGAGATCCTACCCAGCCGGCCTCCCTACAAGAATCCGATGCAGACTTGCATAGGATTTTCGCAGGGTTGGTAAGATTAATGTAAGGGCGGATTAACTTCATCAAACCAACTCGGTGCGTTGTTGTAAACAGCAGATCTACGTGAGAAAAATGTCATTCCCATTAGCAAGTTTGACGTCAACTCAAAGCGTCGGATTTGTGACAGGGTTGCTCACTGGATAGAGTCGAACAAGAGGGGATTAGAATTAGAGGAAATCTAAGCGCCATTTGACTGTTTTTTAGAGAAAGCCAAAAAAAAAAAAAAAACAATTTTAATATCAGCCGATCGAATTTAATAAACGTTTGCAATACTGACAATTCTTAGTAAATCATTAAAACACTAAATTCGATTAGTTTATACTGAAGTGATGTTTCTGCTTTTTTTCCCCCCAAAAAGTCAAATGGCACCTAAGTCCCTTCTAATTCTTATCCCCTCAATTTACAACTGATGAGATCTTATTAGGGGAAGATAGGGGAAAGAAAATTTATAACTTTCTCTCTTAACCGTGCTTCTATCAACTATAATGACGATAATTATAATATGGGAAATAGTTAATCTGAGAACAATACAAAAACTGTATATGTGTATGTTCCTTAATTCTGTACATTTTTTCAATTATTTGTTCACTTGGTGATTAGTAAAGCTAGTGGGATTTTGGGGGGGGGGGGGGTAAATTTTTATCATTTTTACTGATTTGCTAACACGTAGACAACTTTGCCCTATCTCGAGATAACTGCCATTTTATGTTAAAAAAAGACATAAATGCCCTTTTAGATCAAATTCAAACATCAAGCTATAGAATTATCATGAAATGCGCTCCATTTTATTATCTGGGTTCTAATTTTGTACGGTTTTAAGTTTGTTTTAGACATCGCAAAATGAAGATTAGATGAAGAGTACAGTAGAGAGCAATGATAGATGTTTTCTTGGTAAAAGTTAGTTTTGGCACAAGCGGTGTTTTTTTATAACACGGCAAAATTACATAGTCATAATCATCATGGACGGGGTTACCTTGTGGACTTCAGAGCATCTCTCTAACATTAACACTGACAGAAAAAGTACCATTATAAAAAGAAAAGACTTCTTATAACATCGTGTGTCTGCCCTGGGCCTCACAAAAGATAAAATCCCCCACCCCACCCCGCAAAATAAAACGTTAAAAAGAGTACCTCCACCTGAGCATTAAAAATAGAAAGCTCACATTAAGAAAACACACTTACATGTATTTGTGAATTGATTACTGCTCAGCAAACTTTAAGAACGAAAAAAAAAAAAAGTGGCAAACTTTAAGAACGAAAAAAAAAAAAGTGGCACGGGGACTCCAGCACACATTACCCTACCTAGCACAGATGTGCCGTGTGACTATGTGGTTGCGAGAGCACTTTTCCCATGACATGGACGATCCTAAGTCTAATACTATTGTACCAGTTGCCCCTTAAGATCTAAGGAAGTAGGTTCTAATCCGTATATTTTGTCCGGCCTACCCCCGACCAAACTCCACCCCAACTCTCAGTCCCTCAGTAGCGCCTCAAGGGAGGAAATCTCGCCAGACCCTAAGCTTTACAGACTAGTTGGGCATGACTAGCCGTGCGAGTACCTTGGTCGACCGCCGACCTCGACGCTACATGGAAGCAGGAGCCAGTGACCACCCAGGTTTCCCCAAAGTGGCTGTTCTGTACTATAAATAAATTTGGGTTTTTCTTATATGACACAGAATCCATACATTGTCTGCCGTTATGGGTTTGACCTCATTATGCATAAACTCTGATATTAAATCCATCCTTTTATCAACACTGCTAAAAACATCTTGTTTTAATTCAAACGTTTATGCTTATTAATATTTTTTTTAAATGAATGTCTCTCGATGCGGCATAGCTTCATAATTTTGCATTCTCAAAAAGGCTATACCCCCATCACATGATTACCGTCCTTTGCCCTTGACACAATCTTAGTTTTTCCTAAAAAACGGGAGTAGAATCGATACTATGTATTTATTCGATTACAAATGACATCGTTGAATATGAGAACAAAATATATGGCTAGTTTTCGAAAATTCTCCTGTCTCTCTATTCTGTTCTTGCAATCACATTTTCCTCATGGCAATCAGCCGCCCCTTTTTTTTTTTCATATATGTATTTTAATTATTTTTTTAATCTATACAAGATTTGAAAGTGACTTCATGTCAGATCCCTAATATTAAAATACATTCATTATTAAGTGAACTAAAATCGATGTCAACATTAACATAGCAAGGAGTGGGGGTGAGCACCCTGATCCCATAACACTTTCAACTTATTGACCTTCAAACTTGGAAACAGGATATAAATGAGCCCAAGAAACATAACAGAACATCAAGGGAATTGATGCAGTTGTACATGTCAACTCGGACTTGACAGCAAGTGTACATTCTCCAACATTCGGTGAACGAGAATGAACCAAAAAAAATCTTACGGAACAAATATATGACCCCAAACTCAAATGACACCAGGCCTGACAGCAAACATCAATAATGAGAATTATAAACAAAAGAGGAATTTGTCACTTGGATGTAGAAATAAAACAAAAAAGACAAGTTTGCGAAATGTTCTTGGCATCCATCAAATCTATATTATAAAAAACTCGCCACTCATACGACACGGATTTGAGTGAAAATTTGAAAGTGCCTGCCTGTCCATCTGCAGAAGGTTCTTTCCTAAAATTGCGGACTTGAAATGGCGGTGAAGTATTTTCTTGGAGTTTGCTTTGTGTCGTTGATTTTGCCAGATCCTTTGTTTTTCACAAACACAGAAGCCCATGACGTTATCACATCCTTCCTAAGCTAGACCATCCATGCTGAGTCGACACTGCATAAGTGGTGGACAATGATTCCTCTTTTGATGACTCAAATCGATTCGAATCAATGGGTTGAGTGATTCATTTGATTAGAATTAGTCGACGAGCCAGTGATGGCATGAGCGAATCATGATTCGAGTCATTCAGCAATCCAGTAACGACAGTAACTGTCACCAATGGGTCCTAACGGGCATAAGAACTGATTTGGTTTCTTACCCTGGGGCAATGAGTCTGATCCATGAATTATTACTTCATACCAGTCCATCGTCAAAGTCTGCTTCGTTGGCTCCTTGCCTCAAGTGAGAGGCAAATCAAAAGTGATCCATCGGCTGATTCATTCGGTGGTGATTCAAATCAGCATAATTATCTGATTTGAATTGCAAGCAAGCGTCTCAGCGATTCAAACCGTGTCCATCAATACATTGCATGCCATGGTGTGCGCAGGGTACAATGTGCACTGCTAACATTAGGTCTGCATTCTTTCATCAATGATGTCTACACAATAGATCACTTCCCCTCAGGTGGTTGGTATGGAAAAGTGATGTTGTGTGTATGATTGTGGGAGTGGGGGATGGGTTATTTAAGAAATTTAAAAAAATGTATCTGTTTCACTGAATATCTGGGTGATCCTATACGTCTTGGTGCCTATAATAACGTAGTTTTTTGTGCAGATTCTTTTATGTTTGAAGTGGTACCACTGCTCTTTATGTTGTAAAACATGAAATACGCATAAAACACTAAAATGGACACGAAAGTTCACCTGTGCTTACATTAACACTCATTTCATTTTCAAAAAGCGTATTCAGATCTAATATTCCTACTTCATATTAGTGTAGAGACCACAACTTTCATCATTTCCACATATTCATGATGATTAAAGTTTGCTTAAATTTCTGTCAGCGGATAATATTAAATGATTGAAAAGTAAGCTGCCTTGAAATTTTTTAATTGTAAAAAAAAATAAAACCTGCAGATCTTTTTGACGTCTCACAATCCATAAAATTCCTTATTTCTTGTCTTGCTAGAAAAGTGCTCAACAAGTCAATTTTATCTTCATCAAAATCTCATCTTTTCCTCTTCTCTCTGATAAATTAACAATGTTTGTTAACTAAAATCATTCAAATGATACTTGCTTGCCAGTTTTTGAGCATTTGTGCATATGTTCACAGTTACCTGCACCAATGGAAAGTACTGTACTGTTTATCTGAAATACCCTATTAACCCGTTATATTGCAAATGACAGTAGATCTGAATATGATTTGAAGATTAAATGAAGAGAATCAGTTCAATATGACATTGGTTTGATTAGTTGGGTTTCATTCTATATTTAAGTTTTAATCACAGTGTTTCCTCGTTTCAACTCTGCGTTTTTTCCCCTCTTGAATATCTCATCTCAGTTTTTTTTTTTTTAATAGTATTTTGACCTAAGACATGTTTTATCTATCATTTGTGTTTTATCCGTGTCAATTGAAGGAAGAAGAAATTAATGACTGTAAAATAGCAAATTGTCAAGGTAACGGAGTAAACAGGAAATGGTTGCGGTATAAAATATGAATAAAATGTCTGTATTTACCAATGTTCTGGAGATAAATTGCTGTTCTTGCTTTGTAACACCCAGCCGATGATCACTGTTGCAGCGAACTCCAATTTCAGATAATGACAGTTCCTGTACCATTCATGAATATGAAGAGTAGACTTGTCTTATTGGTTTCTGAAGAAAAAGAGAAATAAATATGGCAAGTAAAGTCACAGCACTGAGGTGCTTAGGCATAGCACGAGGTGATATATGGAGGTTAATATTGTTATTGATGTAACCAAGAGACCTCAAATGAATTCTATGAATTATGGAAAGTACGCGTTGGACTGTAAAATTTCCAAATGCTTATCTGCAGGGAATGAAGGGCTGCGGATCTGTGTTTTTTACGAAAAAAAATTTAAGATATCCCAAACAAATCCATTACTTTTTGATACTCAGTGATCTACATGTTGTCGGGTTCATGTCGAAGGGGCAAATAGATAACAACAGCTGAAAAACAAAAAGGCGAACGTTTAACTTATCTGCATGACGAGGGGATGAATAGGTCAAATTTGAGATACTTGCTCTTTTGTGGTTGTCAAAAGAGGGGGGGGGGGGGGCTTTACCCAACATGAGCAATTTTGTTATTAAATCTCATTTAGTTCTTGTGTTATGTAGTATGACAAAAAGGCGAGAAATCTATGATGAGAGTAGCACAAAATTTTCAAAACTGAATTTCTCGCAACAATGATTTGTCGTTCGTCCCTTTGTTGTACAGAGAAGTTAAGTGTTCATGTTTTTGCTGTCCAGCTGTTGATATCTATTCGCCCTTTTGTCATGAAATCGACCTTGTATAACACTGGGTAACAAATCTTCAAAATGGATGACATTTGGTTAAATCGCCACACATTTGCGAAAGGATGTACACTTCCTACTATAAACCCAGCCAGCAATCCTACATCAGTCTGATGTAGATTTTTGGAGGATCTGTAGGATTACCACAGGGGCGGGTTCCCTACATCAGTCCGACATGAGCGCAATGTTGTAACCAGAGGACCTACGCAGGAACGATGTCATTCGTATGTGCAAACTTGAGTCGGATTTCCGTAGGGTGCTGGCTGGGAATGTATTTAACATGAAATATGCGTTGTTTGGTTATTACATGAAAGAATAATTTGGTCTTTCGGAGGTATTATATACATGTATACGTACTTGTTAAATGGCGTATTGTCATCACAGGACAACAGCGACCTGCATCATTAGAGCTGCTGAAGATTAAGCAATACGACACAGTGTTTGCAATGTTTACCTTGTTTCAAAATCTCTTCAATTCGCAAATTCTAGTTACCATTAAATCAAAATTGTCTTGCTAAATAACATAACATTTTACACTGATAATATTCGTGCCTATTTGCTGATAAATAAGCTTTGGAGACACCCGAAACGTCGTTTTCGTTTCAGATGGTAATTGGAGCCAATTTTTTATTTAAATAGTAAAATGCAAATTAAACAGCAATGCTGGATGTCAGGGAAAACGAAATAATTCTTTTATTACTGTTTCACCAGTCACTGTTCCATACTAGATGGCAGTGTGCTAAACGTCGCCTTTAACCCAGCCAGTAACCTTATGTCAGTCCAACGTTAATTATCCTGATATTTTCCCTACACCAAACAGACGTCAATGCGATGTAGTAACAAGCCGATCTACGTAAGAACGATATCATTCCTATGTGCAAACTTGACGTCAGTCTAACGCCTCGGATTTCCGTAAGGTTGCTGGTTGGGGAACGACTGACATGAACCAAGTTGAAAATTCAGTAGGCTAGCATAAAACAACAACAAAGAAAAAAGGCAAACTTGATTATGTTATTAATATAATATTTCCTTTGACCCTTCAGATGAAGCGTGCACAAATCACAACTAATCCACTCAAATAAGTCGACATTATTAAATCATTATTATAACATTATATGTATTTGACGAGATTTCGGGGAGGATGGGATGGGGATGGATGACGACTTCAATTTAACAAGTTAATTATTGGCATATTGTCAAAACTGATACATGTATTTAGAGCGCTCCCCCGACCCCCGTTTTAAATTAAGAAAATAGGCCAATATTTCATTAAAAAACAACAACTCGAGTTATCATTATTCTGTCTCTTCCTACAAAAGTAATAAATAACCCATAAAGGTAATCAGTCAATAAGCACTCACTGTGTCATGCTGGAAGACACACTCATCCTTGATCGTAGCTAAAGCTGTGAGATCTCCTACTCCCAAACTTCTGGAAAGGGTTTTTAAATGCATTAAGTGTACATCCGCGACCTATAGCAGCTAGAAGTCTTTGAAAAAGACACTAGCCTTCATCTGTATTTATATTAGAGCACAAACTCGTCCAACTTGTTTAGAACTTCACAAAAAGCACGCATAAAACGGTTATTTTCCTTGGTTTTGAAGAATGGGATAGGGGGTGAAGCGCACGTTCGGGTTGCCATTTCAAGAGAAAAAAATCTTCACCCATTTCGGGGATCGCGAAACAGGACATCTGATGACCCATTCCATGTGATGTGTGTTACACCCGAATACCGGTGTAACAGGCCAAAATATAACCCCCGCCCAGAATATACCCGGGGTTAAACTGGCCTAGCCCAGAATATCCCCCGGGGTATATTCTGGGCTAGGCCAGTTTATACCCCGGGGTTACTTTGGGCTAGGCCAGACTATACCCCCCCCCCCCCCAGTCCAGATTATACCCCCTGCTTTTTCTTTAAAAACAAGTCAAGACCACAGTTTATTTCAGCCTGTTCTTCATCACTGTCATCAGATATCATATTAAGACATACATGAACACATTCTTGACACCAACAAGTCATAATGCAATTTAGAAAAAATAATAATAACAGTTTATTTCAGCCTTAGTTTACTTTGGTGTACATACATAGGCCTACATTCTCGACTCCTGTAAATCATGATACATTTTAGAAGGAACAAACATGCCTTAAAATGCATTGATATACAAAAGAGTTGAGTATCCATTCAAACTGACATGATTAGACTTCAGCATTAATTTCACTCGTGAGTGTTGATGATATTATTATTATTATTATTATTTTGATAGTTAGTTGGCCATGAGTAAAACATGCATTGTATTTTTTGTTACAATGATGTAGGGAGAAAAGGCCAGAAAAGAACACACAGAAAAAAATAATAATGATAATCCAACTGACAGATAGTGCAATTCCATCATCCAGCAGATATAAAACTAAATAGGCACTTAATGTTTGCGACTGATGAACTCCACCTGTCCAGATCCACTTGAAACGTTACAGAATGCTAACCAGTAATAATGATAACAATAAGAACACGAAATCATGTTATTTACTCTTGAAAATATAGAGAAATATCAATATCACAATCATCATCATCATCTTGGAAATTGCAAAGATATGAGAGGGAGTGTAAAAATGGCAGCGTATACCTACAAATCATTCTAGAATTTATAAGCAGCAATGTATGTGTATCAACTATATATAAAAAACGTGTTAAATCTTTTCAAATATTCAAGTAAAACTGGACAGAAAGCTTTAGTGAAATACTAAATAGTCTTGACAGTTGTGTAGGCCGACAGAGTAAGTCCACTGAGACAAAAGTAGTGCATTATAAAAGGTAATTAGATCTATAGCATGTTGAGGCAAAATTCGATGGATCATGTTACATTAACAGTATTTCTTGTCAGTGAGTATCATTCTTTGATAGGTTATTTGTAGAAAGATATACATTTCATGTACATTACGGTTTAAGACACTGGATTAGTTTGCAAGGTATTTGAAAGACTGAACTTATGTGTTATAACTTATAGTGAGTAAGGGAATGTCACTCGCGAGTGAAATGAAATAAAAAAAAAAAAAGAAAAGACCTTGTCCGTCTTTACCTTCCTAAGCTTTACACGTCCCTTGCCAAGGGATTTAACAACTGTGTATTTGTACACAAAAAAATATTTAAAATGACTTCATTTTTATGAGTCCGTTAATTATTTCATCCATTGGGATGTGTATGTCAGTGCCAAACAAACAGTACCGTGCAAATTTTACTCAATGCCAATGAACTACAAAAACAACTACAACATGCCAACGAACGTGAGTGACACTAATCCAGTGCCTTCAACCATGAGCTACATAAAATGTATACATTTCTACAAATACGCCATCAAAGAATTTACTAACAAGACATGTTCATGCAACATGATCCATCGAATTTTTGCCATAACATACTATAATTACTTTCTGCAATGCACTGTTGTCTCAGTGGATTTAATCTGTCATTTTACATGACTATCAAAGCTACTTCGCTAAAGCTTTCAGTCCAGTTCTACTTGAATAGTTGAAAAGATTTAACACATTATTTTTTACATGTACTTGCACATATATTACATATATTATTGCTGCTTATAGATTCTAGAATGATGTGTAGGTCATTTTTATATTCCCTCTATCTTTGTATTATTCCAAGATGATGGTGATTCTGATATTGATTATATTCTCTTTATTTTCAAGAGTAAATAAGATGATTTGGTGTTCTTATTGTTATTATTGTATTTACTGGTTAGCTTTCCGTAACGTTTCAAGTGGATATGGACAGGTTAAATTCATTATGTGAAACAATTTCAGTATGTATTTAGTTTTGTGTGAAATATTTAATGTTTGCTGGATGATGGAATTGCACCATCTGCCAGTTCAGCTGTTAAAATGTTGTTGTTGTTTTTTTCTCTATGTATTCTTTTCTGGCCTTTCTCTCTGCATCAGTGTAACTTTGTATATAGATCTAATTGTTCCGACATATCAAGCACATTTCTTATTTTCAAAAATTATAATAAGATTCAGATAACTTTACACTTATGAGTCTTATAATTAGTTCATACCTTGCCACTAAGTATATGTTAGTGGTGCCAAACAAAAAAAATACAATACATGTTTAACTCATGGTCAACTAATTATAAAAAAACCTGAACAATAATAATACCAACGGACACAAGTAAAATTAGTGTTGAAGTTTAATCATATCAGTTTCAATGGATTTTCAATCCTTTTGTAAATCAATGCTTTTTAAGCATGTTTATGTCCTTTTAAATGTATCATAATTTACAAGAGTCAAAAATGTATGCTTCAATATGATATCTGATGACAGTGATAATGAACAATTCAAACTAAAGTTGAAATAAACTACGGTCTTGACTTGTTTTTAAAAAAAAGTAGGGGGTATAATCTGGACTGGGGGGGTATAGTCTGGCCTAGCCCAAAGTAAACCCCGGGGTATAAACTGGCCTAGCCCAGAATATACCCCGGGGGATATTCTGGGCTAGGCCAGTTTAACCCCGGGTATAGTCTGGCGGGGGTATAATCTGGCCTGCTACACCGGGTTTTCGCCTTGCCATCTTCCAGAACAAATCATTAAATGAGATATTTATCATTTAAACCTTTTCGACATTAAAAAAAAGGCAGCTTTAGAAGTTTTTATCTTTAATTTAAAAACTTAAAAGTAAGGTCGAAGTCAACATGGTGCTTATCATGGTGTGACGTGTGTTACAATCATGAAAAGTTGTTCTATATTATACGTAACATTTTCTGGAATTTCTGTGAATGTAATAAAAAATTTTCACCTAAATTTTTATACTCTACTTGTAAATGACTGCTATGAAATTCTATGTCTCATAATTCTTACATTTTTAGATGTTCTAGGGGGAAAAAAATGCCATGACGTATATTACATTTTTTTATGACGTGTTGCACCTTCATCTTTCAAGTGCCATTTTTTTTCAGGAATAAGATTAAGTTTTGGATTTAAGCTTGAATGTTTAACAGTTTACAGTAATAAATTATGTTTGTTTGTAATTGGTTATGATCTCTCTCAAATATTTATTGCTAGACGAAAACTTTATCATGCATAGGGTGATGTGTGTTACACAAAAACCAATAATGTCTACTGGATTCTTTCTAGTCAAACCTAAGTCAGAAATAAAATTTTCTGATTACTTTTGCTTTGTCAAAATGTCAGCGCAATATAAGAAGGGACAAACAATTGATCACATCAGTTACTTGTTATCAAACATAAAACTGTAAATTGAATATTTTTGCTTCTCAGTATGAAATATTGTTCTTAGAAAACATGCGATAAAATTGTGAAATCCAGTTTGTTTTCTTCCCCTGAAGACATTTCCTTGTCAACAAACCATTTTAGAAGTTATACCAAGGATTTTTAGTTTAATATTTCAAATTCCATAGTTCCTCTTAGAGGTTGACATTTCATGGAATAAGCCTGAGTCGCTGAATGTCTCCGTGCTAGTGCATCCTGGCGAATGTGTGAGTTCGTGAGTCCATTGAGAGTGAGTCAATGAATGAAGGTTTTCAATGAGTGAGAAATGTTTGAAGGATTGACGAAAGCAGGTCAGATCATGGCTTGCTTGACAAGTTGTAAAAACAAACAAACAAACAAAACAAACTTATTCAGTTTGGTGTCAGTGTTGTAAAACTCAGTTATATTTTAGGTTGAGAATTTACCCAGCTGGCCCCCGCTACAATAATCCGATGTATAGATTTGTATAGGATTTTCGTAGGTTTGGTAAGATTCATGTAGGGGGATTCCGTACATCAAACCGACGTTGGTGCGATGTCGTAACCAGCAGATCTATGTAGGAATGATGCCATTCTTACTAGCAAGTTCGACGTCAACTCTACACGTGGGATTTGATAAAGTGTTGCTGATTGTATAGAGTCTGTCAAGGGGGGGATTAGAATAAGAGGAAATCCAAGTGCCATTTGACTGTTTTTAGAGAAAAGCAACCCCCCCTCCCCCCCCCCCCCCAGAAATTCAATGTAAGCCAATCGAATTTAATTAACTTTTGCAGTACTGACATCAATTCTTCGAGTAAATCATTAAAATATTGAATTCGATTGGTTTAAAGTGAAATAATGTTTTTTGCTTATTTCCCAAAAGCAGTCAAATGGCACTTAGGCCCCTTTTAATTCTAATCCCCTTAATTTATAAGAGCTGAGATCTGACTAGGGGAAGATAGAGGAAAGAAAATGTATGACTTTCTGTGGCACACTTTCCCTACCGTGTTTCCATCAATTATAAAAAACGTTAATTTGATATCCTTTGGATCCATTAATTCCTTCCGGAGTCGCGGGGGCACTGCACTAATGAGGGTCTCATCAGCTGCCCCTACCTCTGGCGGCTCCTATGGGCAAGGGCCTGTGTTGTGGCAAAGGTTTCCCCTGTCCATTCAGTAATATTGTCCGTCCATTTCTTTCTTTGTCTGCCCCGTCTCCTCGTTCCCTGAACTGTACCCTGGAGAATGGTCTTTGATAGTCCACTGGCTCTTGTCATATGTCCATACCATTTCAACTATATAATTTCAATTATAATATGGAAAATGGTTAATCGGAAAAAAAAATGCATTAAACTGTACGTGTATGTCATGAATCTAAGGGTGAATGAAAATGTCTCTTCTGTTCCATTTTTTTCAATCATTTGCGCTATTGGTGATTGGTAAAACGCAAGGGATTTTTTTTTTTTTTTACCGATTCTCTAACAATGGACACCTTTTCCTATTCAGGGATTCAGTGGTTGAAGTTTGCTTTTTTAAAAATAAGATCTGGCTGGGGGTGACTGAATATAAATGGGATTTTGAAGACGGTTTGGTTTTTGAGTTTTCAAAACAATTTTGTTAGACAGACAAACAGAGACGGCAGGGGACAGGGGGATACGTAATCTAATAATAAAACTTCAGCGCATCTCTAACAGTAACATTAGCACGAAGGTTTGGCCTCGAGTGTGACTGTAGTGGGTGTTCGCGTAGCCTTGCTTCAGCCCCGATGACACGTGATACATAAGTGAAGGAAAAGAATCACCCCGCTGTAAACCGCTATCTTTGCCAAAAGAACAGTTGCTTCCCTTTACCAAGTAGTATAGTTCTGTCTTTTATTATTCCTTCTTACACAGAAGTTAAAATACACGACAATTCACCATACACATCGAAGTCCTTTTAATTGCATGTAATTGTTGAAGGGACAAGTTATACATAATAAGAGAGGTTAGATGGGTGATGTATCTGAAGTAAATACATGTATACTTGTTTACACAATCCCTGCAAAACTCGAAGTAGATTTTTAGATGAGCCAAATTCTGAAGGCACAGCTGTGCAGCTCTGTTTCAATGTACTCTTTAGTTTCCATAATTAACAATGGCTGACTCAACAATTTAGACAACATAGTTAAACTCACTGTAATTTTGTCCTCTAGCAGTGGGGCTGGGGGAGGGTACGAGGCAGTTAGGGTACCACTTTTGTCCCCCTGTAAATTCGGAGCCTGCTTTACCACACTGAATGTCTCCAAATTTACATAATAAAAGGGTGCATGATTTTGTATACCTCTGCTACCCAATTCTGATACATCTGCCAAGCCTTTTTATATTATTACTGATTAATGCTGACCACCTCTCTCAGATATTGGAGGAACACCATTTAGCCTATAAATGGATAGTACATCCCTATCAAATTTACATTTTTCTTTTTATCATCTTTATTGACATCTCCCTCTTGGCCTTGTAGCCATTTCATCATCATTAAGAACATTAAAGTTAATGGATCTTTACAAAATATGCCCTATACATGTATCAAATTTTTTGTCCATTGCTCTCTTATGGCTTCTTCAGTCTTGCTCCTCTTTTTCTTCCTTCAGAGAGAAATTCTTTGATAATAATTATTAACTCTTTAAGATCAGTTATTTTTGTGTTTGTACAGACTTTTTTCACAGACCATATGATATTTACAGACAATGCAGTGTGTGTTGGTGTGTCATTTTGGGCCAGACTTAATGATGCAGTGTGCATTGCTCCAGTAGTATAGAGTTAAGATGTTCAACTTAATACCAAAAAAATAAACGAATGCATTGCAATGAATGATTGATTTATGATTGAACTTTGTGCTCTACTATTGATATACACAGTAGTCAAGCAGTATTAGATGTTTCACACACGTCAGAATTCATGATTTTTGTGAAAGCAGACTCCACCTTTCTCTTCTGGATGTTCTCCTCATATTCACACAGGCTTCTTATGGACAAAGACACACCTGAATAATTATATGGAAAAACATAAGAATTGTCAGTGTTGTTTTCAAAGCAGAGTTTATTTTCAGAAATGTGTCAGACATGGAGCGGAGAGGTTTTTCCTTGCTCATTTGCTGCAGTTATAACTAGACCTGTCTTAATGCATGGGCACATTGGGCAGTTGACTAGGGGCCCCATGCATTCAAATTTACACTGGTTTTTGAAACGGGGAAGAAAATTCTATTTCCTTGCCCAGAATCCCATAACAATGTTAAGACGGCCCTATTTATAACAAATATGTAAGAGTGAATAATATACTAAGGGAAAACATGTTGAGATATTACAAAAACAATGAAATAATAACAGTACGATAAGAGGAAAACTTCTTTGTCCATATCTTTTCTTTGGTCATGAAACAAGTTTTCCTTAAGGTTAAAATACTATGCTCTGTGGATCAATGGATGGGTGGATGGATGGATGGATGAATGGGTGGATGGATGGATGGAATGCTCGAAGGATGCATAGATGAATGGACGGATGGATGAACAAATACATATAGAGAGATAACGTGTATTTTTAAATCTTCATAGTTTGCTGGTAACTGATTTTACCCCACATGTCAATTATCTTCATTTTTTGTTTCTTAACCCTTTCCTGCCTAAAACTGGGAAAAAAATACAAGTCCAATGCTTCCCCATTTTTCATGCCCAGAGGCCTAAGCAAAGGGAACAAAGTCCATTTCCTGATGACTGATATTTTTAAAGAAATATTTGTGCACGTAATTATTATTCAGTGTTGATGAAAATGGTACCAAGATGTAGATAAATGAAGGCCCTTTCAGGAAATATCATATACATGTCTATGAGTTGAACTGAAATTCATTGCAATAAAATAAAGTTGAAACTCAAAATGTACCATTTTGTTCAGTTTTTCTGCACGTGTTGTCCCAAAATGTCATTGTTTTGAGACCTCGCGATATTTGCTATAACAGCTATTACCTTGCATATGAATGTTATAAAGGAAGAAACTAGTGCATTTGATGTGGCAACATCAACACAACTGAACAGCTGTTTCCACTTCCGATATTCTGTGATTTCAAAACTTCGCTGAAAAAAAGTTCACAAGCTAGTCGTGTTTGCTTTTATTTTTAACTGAAGAGCGGACATCTCATTTCTAACGTGACTATACCTCTAAATCAGGCTGCCAATGAGATCAGCTTGCTAAGAGACTTTATAAATAGCACACTGACAGGATACATATTCGGGTGCATTAAGCTGATACGAGCATGGTCAGATGTAGTCGCATTAGACAGATACAAACGTGTCGCAGTTGGGGAGCATTAGGCTGGAATGGGTTAATTTTCTATTTGTCTAAAATCAGCAAGGCTATTCCAATTCATAATACAGGTTGTAGTAATTCACAGTTATATACAGAACACTTAATTAATAGAATATTATTAATGTCTGCAGCATTCAGTACAGTGTAACGATATGACAGACATGTTGTTACAATTTTAAGTACGTACAAAAAAACATGTAAGAGGCAAACAAGACATTCAAATTTCAATATTTGATTCTACATAAAAAAGTTTCTTTTCGTAATGCAGAAATGGCCACAGAATGAACATAACTTGAAACATGCAACAATAACAGATACATAAAAAGATTATGAATGAGGAAATTACTATTTGGAAATTACTATGAGCTCAACTATTGACAATCATTTATGAAAACACAGGCATTTTTTGTGTCTGGACACATTGTAACTCAGAAGCCCAATGCTGGAAAAGATTAACGCAAATATAAACAGAAACAGATGGTCCAAGACTTTTGCCACTGCTTGCCACTGCTTGCCACTCGTGACCTCGTTTCCTGTGTGAGATTTCCATCGGATGAAGAAATGCTGACGTCATCACCTGGAGTTCCTGGATGTTCTCCTTAATGTGATTGTCGTTGCTGTCTTCGAGGGAGGCTTGGTAAGGGTCAGTCCATGTATATGCCTCTGGTGCTGAGTGGGGAGTGGATGGGTGTGTCAGAAGTTGCTGTAATATCTCTTGCACAGACAGAACGATACATCCCACAGGAGCCAAAACACAGCTGAAAAGTACATGGAAAATATTTGCTTGAAATCTGGTGAAGAAAAAGTCTCTACTTCTGACTGTCCCTTGTGAGGACAGGCAAAAACAGCTCTTTCAAGAGCTGAACAAAAATAAAAGCCCTACTTAGAGCTGCAGAAGAATAAGGCAAAGACAAATTGTGGCAAGAAGACAAAAGTTATACGAAGCAAAACCTCATATAAGAACTAATACCGAAACGATACAATAAGACACAAAGGAAAAGGAAAGACAAATCAAGCCTTCATCTACTGACCTTCTTCATGAAAATAAATGAAACAGGATAGAAATTTAAACAAAGGACTAAATTGTAGAATATTTCACAAATGCGGATAATTAACTCTGCAAGTTCCAGCCTTGGAGTCTTGGAACACAGCCCATATGTCAATGTCAAGAGTAAAGCAGCATGAAACACAAGGAGCAAGTCAAGATAAAGAAACAAAAGAACAAAAACCCAAACAAAGAAGACTGTTGATAGGGGTGCGTGGTATTTTCCATTATAAGCCATTGCTGTGCAGTGAAAACAACTCAGTAGTTTCTCGATTTGGTTTTGTAATTGGAATATGTGCTCCTAACATTATCAACATTCGCCAAGGAAAGCAAGGTGCAGATGCCCCCGGTAATCAACCTCCTAAAAGAGAGATCTCTGTATGTTCTTGTTTCTTTCTCCATTTTTCTTAAAAACTGGAGGTCTGTTAGTATGTAGAAGAGATATAACAAATGTATACTTTGATACGTTTTTAAAATGTGTTGTGGCACGTATCAAGCTGTTTCACAGCTCCAATTTATTCTAACACCTTATTACAATACTAACATCTCAAACATTTGACGTCAAATTTCTCAGATGTGCAAAAAGAAGAGCTGGGGCAAACAAGAACTAAGGTCATGATGTGAGGGAGTCTCTCAAGCAGAATGTTTAAAGTATTTTGTGAATGATGATCTTTGGTCAAACTGGAGTTTACAGCTTCAACACTGCATTTTTAAATGATGTAACTCAAGTTTGGAAACATCTGTTGATTGTTGTCAAGTCATGCATTTATAATGTCACTAGTCATCCCCTCTTTATGGCTGTGAGTTTGATTTACTCAAATACTCATCAATCTATAATAGAAAATTGGTCTGAATATTAGGTGGCAAATGAAATAATATATCTTAATATTTCATGGGTATGTTACTGGATACAAAGTGCAGCTAACATATGAGTGGATCCAGAGTATTCTAATTCAACTTTTAAATGTCAAAGTCTTCATGTTTACAGCTGGCTTTGGTAATTCAGCCAGATTTCCTGCAAATTTTCATGCATCAGTCATCTTTGTCATAACAGTGATCACACCACACTAATGCGCTGCTTTAAAAAAAATATTTTTTAGAGTTAGGGATAGGATTAGGTTTTGGTAACATGCATAGGAAATAACCTAGCACTGACCCAGCCAGCATGCCCATTTCAATCTGACATAGATTTGAATACGATTTCTGCACGGTTGGTAGGGTTACCATATGGGCTGGTCCCTACATCAAATCGACATTGGCACAATGCCAGCACAATGTCACAACCAGCAGATCTACCAAGGAATGATGTCATTTCTATGTGCAAATTTGACGCAATCCCACAAGTCTGATTTCCGTAGGGCTGCTGGCTGGGGATTAATTTCAATCAAAAGCATGCTATCCGGCCAGTAAATATTGCCACCTTTCCCTAAAAACGTAGTAATTGCTTTTGGCTACTTTTCAGGAGAAGCAAAAAAACTTTTATTTCACTTTTCAGCACAGCTGGTCTGGTGACGACGACTGTTTGATAGTTTGCTATCTGATTATTTTTTTGGCTTGGAGTTCAGAAGCAAGATCATTCGATGTGGCTTTGAATGTACTTTTGAATGTAATTGAACATATGTATGTATATTGTGGCACCCTCGTACATGAACATTACATGATTTCCTTTGTTTTGTGTTTGTCGTGAACTGTGTTGTATAGTCACTGTATTATGCCCAAAGCCGTTGTTGTGTTGTGTCATCACTTCCTGTGTATGTGTGATAAAAACTCACATTGTATACTGTACTCATCATTTCAAGTCTCTGTGTACATGTAATAAACATGTTGTAGTGGAAACTCTTTGAACGGTCTCCTCCTCTCCTTGATCAGGCTGTGATTGTGAAGCGCTAAAGTATACAGTGACTGTGGAACGCTAAAATATATATATAAAATATATATAAAATCGAACTTACTACAGTCTTAAGGAATGGTGACGCTAACCATTTCTTCAATAAGTTTACTTACTGTTTTGAGCCAGGAGAGCATTTGTCTGAGAGGAGACACATTTGCCCTGGAGCATACAATGATGGAGGCCAGGATTGAAGCAGCACATAGAACACCACTAGAGAGAGAGAGAGATAAATGAACAGCTTTAAATATGTATGGGTAAAGATACACTGCAACAACATAAAAATTGCTAAGGGGATCAAGTGATGAATTTTAGTAGTGGCAAATTTGTCCTCCATTGACAAAATAAATTAGTTGACTTTGATATGCTGCAGTGTAGAATTAATTCCTACCTTCCAAACAGAAGTTTCTCGATTACCTTGACATTTTTTGAGTAGAAATATGTCTATAAAATTAGTGGAGCCCTATTTGCTCTAAATTTCACGTTTATAAGATATTTTTTTCTAATTTTTTTCTAAAATCTTTCTGTTAATCAGTCTTATTAGTCAATTGTATTTAAGTGACGAGCTTTCCAAAGTCTCATGATAATGATATTAAGAAGCAAAGTTTTTCAAAATTCTATTCAATCAGAATACAAAATATGAGGCTTGACATACACATATACACAAAAAGAAAAGGATCTTAGAAGGCAAACAAAATTCATAATCATTTGGACTAAGCCACAAAAACATTTTTTTTTTATACCAAGGGAAACAATCAGAAAATCATGTAAAGCTTATGAGTGAGCAGTCAGTATGGTGTTTTGATAGTTGTCATTTTTGGGACCACATAGGCCTACAAATCTATAGTTCTCTGCTTCTTAATCCAGACTTCAGATTACGTTATGAAAAGGTGTAACGTAAATATGTATTTGATTTGGCACTTTAAAGGGTCAGATAATAACATTAGAGATGGTAACTAAAGTAACAAAAAAATGAATAAAATTTATGGGAACAATTTAAAAAAATAAAACTGCATAAATCAAAGCATAACATGCCACTAATTAGCCTATCAGTATGCTCTTGTTTTAAATTGATAAATGCAAAGATTTCATGTTCTGTTTGAAGGCGAGTAAGACGAAATTAATGGTTTAACATGAATATATTTCATATTTAGATATTCCTTCAGGATTTCTCTGCCACACTTTCGATTAACGTCCATGCCACACCACTGGCAGTTTATGACATTTGATGGTATAACAAAAATTTCTCACCAACATTGTTTGTCTGGTAATTCCAAGGCAGAGGGTCTAGTGTTGAGTTTAGTGACATGCATAAAGCAATCAGGAGAATTGCATCTGGAGAACAGAGGGGTACGTGGATGGATGGATGAACAGGTGGATCGATGGATGGAAGGATGGATGGCCAGTTGGGTGGGTGGATGGATGGATGAAAGGATAGGTAGGCGGGTGGATGGATGAATGCATAGGTGGGTGGGAGGAAGTGTGGATGGATGAATATGTGGTGGATGAATGGATTAACGAAGGAATGGCTGGGTGACATCTGTTAATAATTTCACTTTCAGAGACAATTACATGTATTGGTTTTTATATCCTTTTTTCTTAAAACTGAATCGACGACACTTTTGAAGTTGAATCTGCTGGCATCATGAAGACAACTGGCAAGAGACAGGCATTAATTACTGCTGGCCCCGTCACAATCATACCCAGAGTGCCTTGATCTTTGGTCATCCGAAATGTAAACTGTACATCATCACTGATCTCATGGGATAACAGTTTGGGAGGTGATTTATCCTGAAAAAAGGTGGCTCAAGATAAAGACAACTCTCCTACAGACCAAGTTCTACTTGGATTTAAGTGAAAAGTTTTCGACAGGGGTACATCTGTGTTATCCAAATTCAAGAAGTGGAAAACCACACCTCTCTTCTTTCTGTACATGATGATAGCTGAAAGTTTAATATGACTTGACTTCACAGGTTTGCTCCGTCACTGGGAACTGCGTGACATCAGGGATGCACAATGCATGGACAGAAATGGACATTTGCCAGCTGACATTTCCAGGAGGTAGCGAGACAGCTAACAACCTTGACTGTAAATGGTCAATGTTTGTGTACCTGCAGGGCAATGAAAACATTAGCTGGACACACTGTTTTGACATATCAATCTTAATTTGGTACATTTCATTTACATCACATATATAAACTGACAAGCATTCCAAGAAGGCAAACAAAATACATTATAAGCACTTGGACCATGCCACCAAATTTAGGTTGTTTTTTATATGCCAAGGGAAACAATCATAAAAATCTAGTAATGCCTATATAAATTAAGCAGTCACAGTCAGTATGGTATTTTGATAGTTATCATTTTTGGGATCACACACAAATCCATTTCTCACTGTTACTTGACCCAGAATTCAGATTGTTATGAAAAGGTGTAAAGTTAAGTCAACATGATGTACCAAATCTTGTCTTTGTTTCACTCAGCAGTTTATATGGTCAAATAACAACATTAGATGTGGATCTGAATAAAGTAAAAAGAAATCAATAAAATTTATGGAAACAGTAAACATTTCAAAACATTTTTTAAATAAAACACAAAGCAAATCAAATCATAACCTGTCATTAATTAGTCTGAATGAAGAGCCATTTTAGCTAGATCTATTAAATGACTTCGAAATTTTAGCAGTTAAATTTTTAAATTCAGAGGAACACCACGGAAATATCAAGTCAGGTGAAACCAAAACTGTCATGATGACTACATACCACTGCTACTATTTTGAACTAATCTTACTCTCGCTGCTATTATAATACCAGACTTGCATTACCACACTATTACTTACATCAACCAATACTTACCGTGACAAGGATTCAATCCTTGGTTTTCAAATGGCATCATCAGGAACAACAACAATTGTGACTCCGTCATAATATTCAGATGCGTTCCATCTCAGTCTCACATCATGCCAGGACTAGAGTGAAAATGACTTAAAATCAGTTCGAGGTAAATGCAGTATAATTGTTATCTTCAAAAAGTCCTTCTGAGATAATCCTAGTTTTGGGTGGTACGATTTGCAAAAACTGCAGTCATATTGTATGTTAGTTAGTCTATCTGTCCACTGGTTATCCGTAGGACAGACAAGTAGTTTAATATTATACACTCATGTAGATACATAAACGACTGTTCATTTTGTCAGCTCTTCAGTATGTGTGTCTCAAATTTCGCATTTAAAAGATTGATCTGGTGCTCCATGGAAATATACAAAATCTGACCTCAAGAGAGCTACAAAAAGAAAGATGAGAGAGAAAAAGAGGATAAGTTACTAAAATCTCTCTAAAGGCAAGGTCAAACTATAATTTGAACAAACTGAAATACATTGCATGCCCAGTTATTGTACATTCCCAGGAAAATCCACTGTCAGTCGCTATTTTGGCGTAGATGTGTATTGTTGTCATAGCATTCGAGTATTGGATTTGGGCGACTAGGGTTCGAAATTTCAGTTTTAATGTCCATCCATGTCTCAAACGGAAATCTTTCTCAGATTACAGCAAATTAAGGAGGCGTTCCAATGGGTGTCACTCAATAGGGTTATTACGAGGACAAGGCTAATACCGGTACGACCGCCCGTGAGAAAGAGGATGCAAGGTATGACTTCAGACGTCCAAAGCTTGGATTCTGTTCAGGACGGGGTCCAGTTTATCTAATGTCTCCCGGCATTTATAATTAGAATCAGTCTAATTATAGTGGTTGTCCAAGAGCGGTCCAATCGTCATCTCTGATACAGCCTCATTATATTGAAAAGACATAATCGACCTGCTCCCCATCAACAGTCTTAACTCCAGAAAAAAAGTGCATTATACCTTCTTTAACTCACACCCTGAGCACAACGCCCTAAAGGCTGCTGTCCGGTCAGCGACCTTACTCACGGGGAATCTTATCTGGGTCGCAATGATCCTTGCCGATGTGCGATGACCACACTAGCGCTGTCCACGTGGTTTGGTTTGTATTTGGTCGGTGCCGTATGAAAACATTCGCTGTTATGTCTTATAATGAATTAACCAGCAAAACTTTTGTCTATAAGTCTCTAACCAATGATCTGACTTATGATACCAAACTGACAGCTGTAATTTTCGTGATAACGAAGCATGATATCTAGCCATGCCCCCCCCCCTCCCCCCCCCCCCCACAAGCCCTAAACAAATGGTTTCATCCAGACTAATGAACCAATGTGGGCATTTGGGCAAAGGTCATTTCAGAGCTTGTTTCTGACTGGTTCTTAGATACAGACAACTCTAGATGATGGTCAGCTTGTGAGAAAATGAGATAATATTGCAAATTTGTTGAGCAACAATATGCATGTCGATGTTACACCTTTTTATACTGTGGAGAGAGCCTTTGAAAGCTTAGTCTTTGTGAGTCCGACCAGTGGTTCACTGGTTAACAATTCCTTTGATTTAGAAGAGATACAGCGAGCAATAAGACGGTAGTTGACAGTGACATGACGCATGAAAAT
Organism: Onchidella celtica; assembly: GCA_963931925.1. Taxonomy (NCBI): domain Eukaryota; kingdom Metazoa; phylum Mollusca; class Gastropoda; order Systellommatophora; family Onchidiidae; genus Onchidella; species Onchidella celtica. The sequence goes on from OZ007567.1 coordinate 77,906,470, forward strand.
TCGGCTTGCGCGCTGCGCGGCCAACTTGACCCCTGCGTATTGGTTACGCCCGTGCAGAGTGAATTTCTGGTAAGTCAGTGCCCTATTTCGACACCTCGCGCAGGGTTGAGAAAGTGTTAAAATATCCATGTCTTGTTTCCCGCGAGACAGATTTAAACCACCGTCATTAATGATGTAAGAGAAAAATTCCCCCACCCCCAATACCGCAAAAAAAGAAAGGGTTAAACAAAGCACGGCCAATCTCCACCTCCACCTGAGTATTAGAAATAGAAATGCTCACTTTAAGACAACACACGTGTATTTGGGAATTGATTACTGCTCGGGAAACTTTAAGAACGAAAAAAAAAAGTGGCACGGGGACTCCAGCACACACTACCCTACCTAGCACAGAGGTGCCGTGTGACTATGTGGTTGCGAGAGCACTTTTCCCATGACATGGACGATCCTAAGTCTAATACTATAGTACCAGTTGCCCCTTAAGATCTAAGGAAGTAGGTTCTAATCCGTATGTTTTGTCCGGCCTACCCCCGACCAAACTCCACCCCAACTCTCAGTCCCTCAGTAGCGCCTCAAGGGAGGAAATCTCGCCAGACCCTAAGCTTTACAGACTAGTTGAGCCTGACTAGCCGTGCGAGTACCTTGGTCGACCGCCGACCTCGACGCTACATGGAAGCAGGAGCCAGTGACCACCCAGGTTTCCCCAAAGTGGCTGTTCTGTACTATAAATAAATTTGGGTTTTTCTTATATGACACAGAATCCATACATTGTCTGCCGTTATGGGTTTGACCTCATCAAGCATAAAATCAGATATTAAATCCATCCTTTTATCAACACTGCTAAAAACATCCTGTTTTACTTCAAACGTTTATGCTTATTAATATTTTTGAAGATGAATGTCTCTCGATACGACATAGTTTCATAATTTTGCATTTTCAAAAAGGCTATATAACCACCACATGATTACCGTCCTTCGCCCTTGACACAATCTTAGTTTTTCCTTTAAACCGGGGGTGGAATCGATACCATTTATTTATTCGATTACAAATGACATCGTTGAATATAACAACAAAACCAATGGCTAGTTTTGGAAAATTCTCCTGTCTCTCTATTCTGTTCTTGCAATCACATTTTCCTCATGGCCATCAGCCGCCCCCTTTTTTTTTCTATACATGTATTTAAAAAATTTGTTTAATCTATACAAGATTTGAAAATGACTTCATGACAGATCCCTAATATTAAAATACATTCATTATTAAGTGAACTAAAAGCGATGTCGAAATTAATAGAGGAAGGAGGAGGGTGAGCATCCTTATCCCTTCACACTTTCAACTCACTGACCTTCCATATTGTGAACAAGATGCAAATGAACCCAAGAAACATAACAGAACATCAAGGGAATTGATGCAGTTGTCAAATCGGATTTGTCAATAGCTGTACATTTGGTGAATAAGAATGAACCAAAGAAAATCTTACGGAACAAATAATACAACCCCATTCTCAAATGATCCAGGCCTGGAAACAAACATCAATAATGAGAATTATAAAAATATGAGGAAATTGTCACTTGGATATAGAAATAAAACAAAAAAGACAAGTCTGCAAAATGTTCTCGGCATCCATCAAATCTATATTATAAAAAACTCACGACTCATACGACACGGATCTGAAGGAAATTTTGAAGGTGCCTGCCTTTCAACCTGCAGAAAGTTCTTTTATAAAATTGAAGACTTGAAATGGTGGGGAAGCATTTTCTTCGTGTTTGCTTGTGTCGCTGATTTCACCCGGATCCCTTTTTTTCACAAACACAGAAGCCCATGATGCTATAAGATAAGATAAGATATGGCTTTATTATCCTGTTTCCGGAAATTTTTTTGATTCTATCACTTCCTGCATAAGCTAATATTAACAACAAATTTTCAGGAAACAGGATAATAAAGCCATATCTTATCTTATGTACAGCTATTGTCAAGTCCGATTTCACAACTGCATCAATTCCCTTGATGTTCTCTTATGTTTCTTGGGTTCATTTGTATCTTGTTCACAGTATGGAAGGTCAGTGGTAAGAAACAAATAAGTGTTTATCCCTGTTAGGACCCATGCGTGACACAGTTCCTGTCACTACCGACTGCTGAATGTCTCGAATCGTGATTCGCTCATACCACCACTGGCTTATGGACCGATTCAAATCAAATGAATCACTCAAATCACTGATTGGAATCAATTTGAGTGATCAAAAGAAGAATCATCGTCCACCATTTATGCATTGTTAAGTTGACAGCTAACTGTTTCTCACAGTGGGGTGATGAGACTGATCCATGCATTATTCCCTTAAACCAGTCCCTCGTCAAAGTCTGCTTCGCTGGCCCCTTTGTGCAATGAGCCTCAAGCAAGAAGCAAATCAAAGGTGGTTTGAATCATGATTCAAATCATTTTTGATTCATCGGCTGATTTGTTCGGTGGTGATTCGAATCAGAATATCTTATTTGAATCGCAATAAATCAACTCAGTGATTCAAACCATGTCCATTCTCACATTGCATGCCAGGGTGCGCACGGGGTACAATGTGCACTGCGAACATTAGACCTGCTTTTTTTCATCAATTGTCTATACAACAGACCACTTCCTCCTCAGGTGATTGGTATGGAAAAGACGTGTGTATGATTGTGGTGGGAGGGGGCGGCGTTATTTTAGAAATTAAAAAAAAATTATCTGTCTTGCTGAATATGTGGATGATCCTATATGTCTCGGCACCTGTAATAACATAGTTTTTTTGTGCAGATTCTTTTCTGTTTGAAGTGGTACCATTTCTCTTCACGTTCGTAGAACGTAAAAAAAGTATAAAACACTAAAATGGACACTAAAGTTCACCTGTGCCTACATTTATACTCGTTCATTTTCAAAATGCCTACCCAGATCTAATATTCATACTTAAAATAGTGCAGAGTCCACAACTTCAATTGTTTCCACACATTCATGATGATTGAAAGTCTGCTTAAATTTCTGTCAGCGGATAATATTCAATGATTGAAAAGGAGTTGCCTTGAAAATTTAAATTGTAAAGAAAAAAGTAGAAAAAAAACTGGCAGATTTTTTTTTTGAACTTCAGACAAATCATAATATCCATCATATTTCTTGCCTTCCCAAAAAAGTGCAAAACAAGTCAACTTTATCTGCATCAAAATCTCATCCGCTTCTCTTCTCTCTGTGATAAATTTAACAATGTTTGTTTAGTCAAATCATTCAAATGATACTTGTCAGTTTTTGAGAATTTGTGCATACAGAGCAAGCTGTGCCAATGGAATGTGCATATATTGTTTATCTGAAATACCCCAATTAACCTGTTATATTGCAAATGACAGTAGATCTCAATTTGATAAAGGGAATCATGCCAACTGCTCATAAACTCTTTGATTAGTTGGGTTTGATTAGTTCTATATCTAAGTTTTAATTACAGTATTTTCTTGTTTCAATTCTGCATTTTTTACACTCTTGAATATCTCATCTCCATTTTGTTTTGCTCAGTATTTTGACTTAAGACAGGTTTTATCTATGACCTGTGTTTTATCAGTGTCAATTGGAGGAAGAAAAAATTAATGGCTAGAAAATGGAAAAATGTCTAGGTAATACGGAGTAAATAGGAAATTGTTGCGGTATAAAATATAATAAAATGTCCTTCATTTGTTTGTATTTACCAATGCTCTGGAATAAGTTGCTGTTCTTGCATTGTTTCGTCCAGCCCATGATCACTGTTGCAAAGAACTCCAATTTCACATAGTGACAGCTCCTGCGCCAGCCATGAATGTGAAGAGTAGACTTGTCTTACAGGCGTCTGAAGAAAAAGAGAAATGAATACAACAATAAGGTCACAGCACCGGGGTGCTTACGTGTAGTTAAGGTTAACATTGTTATTGATGTAACCAAGGGACCTCAACGGAATTCTATCAATAATGAAAAGTATGCGCTGGATTATTCAATTTCCAAATGCTCATCTGCAGGGCATGAAGGGCTGTGAATCGGTGTCCTTTATGAAAACAAAAATTGAAATATCCAAAACAAATCCATTACTTTTGATACTCAGTGATCAACATCATGTCAGTTTCATGACAAAGGGGCCAATAGGTAACAACAGCTGTACAACGAACACTTAACTTACCTATATGATGAAGGGGCCAATAAGTCAAATTTGAGATATTTACTCTTTTGTATTTATCAAAAGTATATTGCAGGGGGCTTTACCCAACACAAGCAATTTTGTTAAATCTCATTTAGTTTTTAGTTGGGCAGTATGCCAAAAAGGTGAGAAATCGAAACACTGATTTTGGCGGTTTGCGCCTTCGTCATACAGAGAAGTTAAGCGTTCGTCTTTTCATTGTACAGCTGTTGATATGTATTCGCCCATTTGTCATTAAACCAAACACATATTACATATTGAAATAAATCTTAAAAATGGATGATGTGGCCAAATAGGACTGATTCCAGATTTTAAGACGGTTAAATTACCACACACATTTGTGCAACATTAAAGCATTATGTTGTAGGAAGTTGTAGCAGCGACTCGCTTCCTAATAAAAATGTATTAACATGAAATATGCCTTGTTTGGTTATTATGTGAAGAATAATTTGGGCTTTTGCTGGTATACGCATACTTATTATTGTATAGTGTGGACTTACTGCCACCATAAGACTACAGCGACATGCCACGTTGGAATTAGTGAAGATTAAGCAATACGACACAGTGTCTGCAAATCTTACCTTCTTACAAAATCTAATCCATGCGCAAATTCTAGTTACCATTAAATAAAAATTGTCCTGCTAGATAACATAACATTTTACACATGTAATATTCGTGTGTATTTAATGATAAATAAGCTTTGGAGACACCCGAAGCATCGTTTTTGTTTCAGAAGGTAACTGGAGGCAATTTTTATTTAAATAGTAAAATGCAAATTAAACAGCAATGCTGGATAACTCAGTAGATAACGAAACAATTTTATTATTCTTTCACCAGTCACTGTTCCATAATATATGGGGTGTGCTAAAGGTCGCCTTTGACCCAGCAGTAACCTAATGTCAATCCAACGTAGATTACGGCAAGGGCGGGTTTCCTACATCAAACCGATGTCGGTTCTACGTAGGAACAACATCGTTCCTATTTGCAAACTTGACGTCAGTCCTACGTCTCGGATTTCCGTAGGGTTGCTGGTTGGGGAAGGATTGGCATGAACGAGGCTGAAAATCCAGTAGCATAAAACAACCACAAAGAAAAAAGGTAAATTTGATTATGTTAATTGTTATTAATATTTCCTTTGACCCTTTAGATGAAGCGTGCACAAATCACAAGTAATCCACTCAAAATTAATAAGTCGACGACATTATTAAATATCATAATATTATGTGTATTTGACGAAATTTCGGGGAGGGTGGGATGGGGATGGATGACGACGTCCACATTACAAGTTAATTGGCACATTGTCAAAACTGATAGGCCTACATGTATTTATAGTTCTCCCCACCTCCCCTTTTCAAATTAAAAAAATGTAGGCCAATATTTCATTTAGAAAAGTAAGCTCGTTATCATTATTCTGTCTCTTCCTATAAACAAACAACCCGTAAAGGTAATCAGTCATTAAGCACTCACTATATCATGATGGAAAACACACTCACCCTTGATCGTAGCTAAAGCTGTCAGGTCTACAACTCCCAAACACCTGGAAAGGGTTTTTAATGCATGTAGTCCACATCCAGGAGCCTATAGCGGCTAGAAATCTTTGAAAAAGACGCCCCCTTCGTCTGTATAATTTATATTAGAGCGGAAACAAGACTAACTTGTTTAAGAATGGAGAAACTGCCGCATAAAACCCTTATTTTCCGTGGTTTTGAAGAATTGGATTGGGGGTGAAGCGCACGTGTTTGTTGTCGCGTCATGAGAAAAAAAAAACCTTGACCCAATTCGGGGAACGCAAAACAGGTCATCTGCTGGCCAATTCCATGTGACGTGTGTTACACTTGAATATCAGTGTTTCACCTTTCTATCTTCAAGAGCAAGACATTAAACGAGATGTTTATCATTTAAACGATTTTGACCTTAGCCCCTCCCCCCCCCCCCCACAAAGGTCACTTTACAAGTTTTTATCTTTAATTAAAAAACTTAAAAGTAAGATCTAAGACAACATGGTGCTTAACTTGTTTAAGTAACATTTTCTGGAATTTCTGCCAATGTAGTCCAAGAATTTCACCTAAATTTTTATCTGGCACATGTAAATGACTGCTATGATATTCTATATCTCATAATTGTTGCATTTTTATATGATTTAGGCAGACAAAAACAACAACAACAACAAAAAAAAAATGCCATGATGTAAATTACATTTTTTATGGCATGTGTTACTTCTTCATCTTTCAAGTGCCCTTTTTTAAGAATAGGATTAAGTCTTGAATTTAAGCCTGAATGTTTAACAAGTTGCAGTAATAAAATAATATGTTTGTTAGTAACTGGTTATGATCTGTCTCAAACATTTGTTGCTAGAGCAAAACTTTATGATGTAGAGTGTGATGTGTGTTAAACAAAGCCAATGATGTCTATTGGATTCTTTGCTGTCAAAACCTAAGTCAGTGATAGAATTTTAAAAATTGTTTTTTCATTGTCAAAATGTCAATGCAATATAAAAAGGAACAAATAATTCAGTTACTTGTTATCAAACATAAAACTGCAAACTACACTGAATATTATTTTTTGTTTGTCAGCATGAGAAACCCTGTTTGTTTTTTTCCTCAGATGGACATTTTCTTGCCAACAAACCATTTTAAAACTTAAACGAAGGATTTTTTATTTGATATTTTAACATCCATATTTTCTCATACTGGTTGACATTTCATGGAATGGGCCTGATGCCGAGTGAGTCGCTGAATGTCTCCGTGCTCGTGGGTACTGGCGAATGTGTGAGTTCGTGAGTTCATTGAGAGTGAGTGAGTTAATGAATGAATGAAGGTATAAATGAGTAAGAAATGTTTGAAGGACTGACGAAAGCAGGAAGATCATGTAGAAAAAATTGTAAAAAAAAAAAAGAAACCAAACAGAGTTATTATTCAGTTTGGTGTCGGTGTTGTAAAACTCAGTTACATTTTAGGTTTGAGAACTTACCCAGTCACCCCCCCTAAATCAAATCGATGTAGATTTGCGTAGGATTTTGGTAAAGTTGGTATGATTATCATAGGAGCAGATTCCCTTCATCAAACCAATGTCGGTAACTTGTCATACCCAGAGGATCTACATAGGACCTATGTCTTTCCTATGAGCAAGCCCAACGCCAATCCTACACGTCGGATTTCTGTAGGCTTGCTGGCTGAGTAGAGTCGATCAGTTTTCTACGACTTTAAGTTTCCTTTAGTCATCTCGAAATGAAAATTGAACGAAGAATAAAGCAGAGAGCACTGCGAGATGGGTTGTTTTTTTTGCATCTCCTGTGAAACATAGTTGTGGCATATCACGTTTTTTCATGACATTGCGGAATTGTATAGCCATACTGATTATCGACTTGTGGATTTCAGAGCATCTCTAACATTTGCGCTGCATAGAAAAAGTTTGGCTTCGAGACCATGTCTACAGTGTGTTGACTATAGTTTTCACCGAGCCAGTTTCATTCCTGATGAGCGCGATACATAAATGAAGGGGTATAAATATAAGCGCCTCGCTGTAAACCGCTGTCTGCGCCAAAAGAATAGTTGCAGCCCTTTACCAAGTCTTCCCGTCTTTTGTCATTTCTTTCTCACATGGAAGTAAAATATACAGTAGATCATCATACACAATCCAAGTCATTTTATTGCACGTAATTGTGGAACGGACAAGTTATACGTAGTAAGAAAAGTTAGATGAGTGATACATCTAAGTAAATACATGTATACATGTTTACACAATGGTTTTTAGATGAGACAAATTACGAAGGCCACAGCTATGTTGCCACGTTCTCCTTTGTTTCCATAGTTAACAATTAATGGCTGACTCAACAATTTACACAACACAGTTAAACTCACTATACTTTTATTCTCCAGCTTCCTCTAGCAGGTGGGGTTGGGGGATGGGACGAGGCAGTTACGGTACCACTTTTGTCCCTCTGTAAATTCGGCCCCTGCTTTACCACACTGAATGTCTCCAAATTTAAATGATAAAAGGGTGCATGATTTTGTATGCCTCCGCTATCCAATTCTGATACATCTGCCGAGCAGTTCTATATCATTACTAATTGTTTCTGTCCACCTCTCTCAGATTTTGGAGGAACACCGTTTAACCTTTAAATAGAAGTGCATTACCACAGCCATGCGATATTTTTAACAATATAAGATATTTGATGTGTGGCGGGTCCAATCAAATTCCTTGAAATAAAAACATTTGCGAGCCAACTTTTAATTTTTTTTTTTTTTCTATACCTCTTGTAAACATTTCAAAATCGGAGTTAGGCGGATGTGAATAAAGGAACATAATTATATAGTGCGGACCTCAGATCGTTCCGTTGCCAGGTACCTGAGGGATTTCTGCAAGCAAGAGGCCCTAGAGCAGTTCTCAACCTATTAGTCCCACGCCCCACTTTAATTAAAAACAACAACAACAACGCGCGCCCCAGCATGATCGGACAAATTTAGTATACAGTATATAAACAGTGTCTTTCGCGGATTATTTCGAAAAGAGCTATCAGAAAATCTGACATGGGTTTTCCCCCCAAAAAACACAGCGGCGTTACAGTGTTACAGTTAAAGGTGGGCAAAGAATGAAGAAAGGGAGAGACGCAATTCAAACATTCGTGGCCCAACAATTGTGTCCCACACAATTATTGTTAGTATCAGAAATTGAAAAACTCAAGTTTGATTGCAGAGTAGGCTTACTGCATTTCGAAACGCCTCTCCAATTACCTACGTCACTGCGTGGTTCCAAATATTTCGTAATTTCTCTCAAATTACCCACCTGTCTGAAATCCTTTGAAGCATTCATGCATATGTTAATTAGTTAGCTGACATAAACACCTGTTGAACTGAGCGTCAACTGTGTTTGCTCCAGCTCTTGCTGCCGGAATGTGCTTGAGCTGAATGGTGGGGATTTAGAAGAAAAAAAAAAAGAGACTTTGCACATAGGAACATGGCAATTTTGGCGTCTTCTAACAGTAAGTAGACTTATGTCAACAACAACAACAAAAAAACTTTGTCATGTTGCATTGCCAAGGAGGAAATCGCAATCTCAGTTCTTGTTTGTTCCAACTCTACTTTCCGGACAACTGAGAAACTCGACGTTAAACGTTTGCGGCTTTAGGATTATGATAAGGAGTTAGAATAAATCGGAACTGTGAAACAGCTTGATAAGACCATCAGTGCCAAAACGCGTGTTAAAGTGTGAATTTGTTATACCTCTTCTACATACCAAGAGCTCTCCAGTTTTTCAGACAACAGAGATAGAACAAACAAAAACTAAGGTGGCGAAATGTCTAACAGTTGTGAAAAGGTTCTAAAACATTGCACGAATTTGGAGGTAAAACCCTGAAACAAAAACGAACACCAAGAAATCTTATATGTTTCTTTAGTAACTATTTTTCAAAGTCATTCTTGTGTGTATTTCACTACATAAAAATTAATGTTTTACTGAACATTAAAAAGGAAATCACTTGAAACTGTTCAACAAAACCATTTAGTTTTTGGCACATTCAGCGATTCAGGGTGGCAGCTTTCTTTGACTCAGCATGAAACGTGAACCAAATTGCAAAAACATGGCTAAAATCATTATTTATAACTGTGCTTTGACACGAACTTGCTGGCTTAAAGCAGGTGAGTGCAGTGAGATGTCATTGTTCCTTTCGCTCAAGGATTAATAATAATATCTTGCCCATTCTAACTTGTAGATCGTGACTGACGTCTTGAAAGTGTCTGTAGTTTAATTTTCGAAAAAAAAATGTGGCGAACATTAAGTAAAGAAAATTCAGTATAATAAATTTTTTAGGTCGACCTTGCCTAATTAAAGACCTAGAGTTAATTATTAAGTGCGTTATCATTATTATATTATGATACATCGTATTATGCCACTGATTGTTAACAACCTTATACTCTCTTCCTTACCTCCCCTTCACCCATCCCTCTTCCTAACTATCCATCTATCCATCAGCCCGTCCTCTGTACATCCATCAATCCATCCATCCATATCCAACCATTCATTCATGAACCCATCCGTGCATCCATCCATCCGCCCGTCCGTCCATCCGTCCGTCCGTCCGCCCATCCATCCATCCATCCATCCATCCATCCATCCATCCATCCCTCCATCCATCCAAACACGCACCTTTCATCTATGCCACTATGTTGTTCCTAAAGATCAGAAAAAAGAGGGCAACGAGTCCGAGGAGACAGACAGACTTAGAGACAGTAAAAATGAGCAAGACGTGAAAAAGCGGAAGAACATTGTTGGATTCTTCGAACTGGTAAGTGATAACATAATTATGTTCAGGCTAAGACGTCACTACCAAAGTTATGAATGTAACCACAAATTAAAAAAAAAATTATCATCAAGAAAGAAAGAAAAATAAGGCATTTTTAAACAATAGGTAGTCGTACACACATACACAGACATGCAGACAGACAGACAGACAAAGAGACAGAGATAGATAGATAGACAAACAGATAGACAGACAGACAGATAAACAGACTTATAGTCAGCTAAATAGGTAATGCCATAACAATCGCTGGGTCCAGTTTGTTTTTGCAGACAAGTGGGACATTGTCATGATGATCCTAGGAGGAATCTGTGCTGTCATCAATGGGGCGGCATTTCCAGGAAATATGATTGTGTTCTCTGGAATGGTCGAAGTGTTCGTAGAACAAGGTCACTTTCAAAACTTGCTCGACCAGGTTCCAGAATATCTGAGTGCTAGGAATATGAGCTCGCACGACGTGTTTGTCCACGCAGATCAGCTCCTGTGAGTTGTGTTTTTGAAATTTATTCCAAAACAACAACAACAACAACAACCCCCAAAAAACATATAAGTAAGTAGGCACCCCAAGCACACACGCCCTTATCCTCAGTCCTGAATCATATCGAATCCCTAACCCTGCTCCCTACCTTTTCAATAAACAATACAGGAGGAAAACAAAAAGAAAATATGAAAGAAGAATTAATCATAATTAATTAAGACTTTGTTAGGAGAATTTCGGGAGGAACTCTCTAGCTTTGGAGACACAAAAAGGCTTTAAAATACGTACCCCTAGCACAAAAAACTTGGGGGACCTACGTAATTGTAACAACATTCACCAATTACAGCCCACACTAAGAGCATACAATAAGTTCCCACCATTTTTCAAACTTTTTTTGTCGAAACCGTATCCTCGTTTTGTCTCGCCGTGAGGCACCATATTATGGTGCACATTGACTTGACCCACTCCCCGCTCTAGCCTATCACAAAGAGCTCTGTGGCCACTACTCACTTCCATTCCCTTTTTTAATTTTTCTACCTTGACGTGACAAAAAGGGACAAATTAAAGTGGAGCAAGCATTTAAAGAAAGATGGTTTGCGAAAAGTTAAACATTTTGCGGTTAACATTTGGGCTGTGGTGGAGGTGTAAAGACACCAATGTACGAGGAAAGTATGGAACAGTAAGAGAAGAAAAGCATGGCAGCGGATGAGCAAGTTGGACTGATGGCAAGGGGCAAGAGAAAAAAAAAAAACAACAACATAGGGAGTCGGGGGCAACTATCTATTATTGCAACTCGAAGTGGGCGATTTTAAAGTATGTAACGCAGATTATGCGGTTTGTGCTGCCATAAACGAACACAGAAAAACTAAGTCCAGTATCACATTTCCTTCAATGAAGCCCATCGGTTTCTACCATTCTTTGGGTTGATGCTGTTGACAACTGATTTTTCAGTTTATATGTTAGTGATTTCCATTTTGATGCAATGCATTCATAATTTTCCAGAGTCTATTGTGATGATTTGTACAACTATACCAATGGCACGGTCGACTGTAGAAACATAGATGTTGTTAACAATATCGCTGACGAAATGGAACTCTATTCCCTTGAGATACTGCGTAAGTAGAAATATCTTAATGTATGTGAACGGCTAACTTTATTAACATTATATTGTTTACCTCTTCAGTCACATTAAAATTCTTAAATTCATACATAATTATTCATGCCCACTTAAACTCTGAACTGACTTGGCAGGTATGTTTTTTTTTTTTTCACATTCGAATGAACAAAGTATGATATGTCAATGTTTCCATAGATTTCCCACGAAAGCTAATGTGTTGTCATGCATTTTGACTCTGTCACTTTGAATGGATGTTTCTATGAATTAACGACTCTTGAGGCCAGTGACGCGCTACTACTAATATAATTATGTAGGTCACTGCTTGAAACAGAAGACTGCCTTAAGTAGTCATACTTCATGCTGAACAATGCTGTTTGGCATAAGATCGGGAATTGGAAATGAATATTAAGTTTCTTCTGTATGAGTGCTTTTCTTTTAAAATTTTCTGAAACTGGAAAAAAAAACAACACATGTCTTTGTCATGCCTCATAATATGTTATCTTTGCGACTCACTCAGTAAGCTGGAAGGGCTGCCATGGTTAAAAAAAATTATTATGCAGCAAAGAACTATGCATGAAACAAAAGATCCAAGCTGGCAGTTTTATAAAAATGCCAGATTAGACCAGTTTACGTTTAAACCAACCTCAATACTAGAGCTTTATAGTGGTAGTTAATATAACTACATTGGCCTATAATATTCAAGGACTTAAAGGGCATATTAAGGTTGTTTGAAAATTAAATAGCTAGTTTCTCTGGCTTTCGTAGAAATAAAGATGAAGTGGTTAGAGCATAAACAGCTGCATTGTTATGAACCATATTATTATCTCCGTACTTTAACTATCTTAATTCATCCTATTGCTCTGATGATTTGTCTCCGAGACAAGTTTCAGTTGGTTTTAACACTAACATTTTCTGCACGGTAAGAAAATGACATGTTCAGATGCCTGCCTTCCCCTTTCCCTGGGTGTTTTGGAATTGCATTTCAATGAGAATTACTGATCAAACGATACTGCGTATAATAGAGAGAAAATAATGGGTAAAAAAAAACAGCGGTAACATTGCAATACGGAACAATATTTTCATTTCGTTAATCGTGGTTTAAACAACACCAGACCTGGAATAAATCGAGGTCCGCATGGTATACTAGCTTAATTCGGTCTTTACAATTATTTTCAGAAGCAAAATCTGAATAACTTTATCAGACATAATGGTTACAATATTTTTTTTTTATTAAAAAAAAGTTATTTAACCTTTAGTTTTCAGAATTTAACACCCAACTTACAGCATAATGTGCGGGCTATCAAAAGCTGCATGTATGCCAAATATGTCAATTTTTGAAAAAAGTCGAGTTACGATAGTTTATCACGATGCCCTCGAGATGTGGACACAAATTTTTGTATCCTGTGAACTGTTCAGCAATGTTTGACAATGTATATAACATGTTATTTTAAACGTTAAAAGACTGCCCCTAATTTTATCCTTTTTTTTTCTAAATCAGTTGTAGCATTGGCCGTATTCATAAGTGCTTCTTTGCAAGTCATCCTCTTTCTGGTAGTAGCACAAAGGATAGTTGTAAGACTGCGGCAAGAATGTTTTAGAAACATGTTGAGGCAAGAGGTGGCTTGGTTTGACCAGAACAAGACAGGGGAACTAACAGTCATCATGACGGAGTAAGTCATACATTTTAGCTGTCGTTACGAGCCTTTGTTCGAGCTGAATGGCCTCAGAAAACGTAACTCTCTAACTGCCCTTCTCCACAGCATCCGCTCCGCGCAGCTATTTTTACGGAAAAATGACATATGAAAACAAAAGCCACTCTGTGCCTCTGTATACTTGTCCACAGCATCCGTTCCGCCCGGTAGGATCCTCATCGCTACAGAAACAAAGAGTGTTTCACTTTTTCATACATCATTTTCCGCAAAACAGCGGAGAGGAGCGAATGCTGTGGACAAGACCAGTTAAAAAGCGCCATGAGGTATAACTATTCTGTGGATGACACAGGAAACACACACATTCCTCAAAAGTGGCCTCTTTCCTGTTTGTTTCGTTTTGTTTTATTTTTCAAATACTCACGTTTCTGACTCGTGCTTAACCCAGAGGTCGACAAGCGGATTTACATCAAGGATATGGATATATCCATGAAACCCTAGCTCCAAAAAAAGACCTGATAGCTTTGTGGAATCACACAACACGCACTAGCTGGAGCAAGCTGGTGGCCGTGGGAGCTAGGCCCGAAGCTAACTGAAGAAAAAACAAAACAAAAAAAAAAAAAAAAAGCAACAACTATGAAACTGCTGTAGTGTTTTGATGTCAGTTCGAGCCTAAGCGCCTAGGTTCGAGCGAATAGGCACCGCGAATCGGGATTTTAAACGAAATGAAGCTGTCATAATAATTTGTCCATGAAGGGCCTATGTCAGATTTGGCGTGGGATACGGCCAAGGAGCACCGGGGCAGATACTGCAGTCCTCGTGTGTCTCGGACAATGGGGAATCGGGGTTTCAGACAAACAGTTGCATATGGGTTCAAATCGCCTTTTTACGTCCTTAATTCTTGTTTGTTCTAACTGCACTTTTTGCACAACTGGGAAATTCGACGTTAAACATTTGCGGCTTTAAAGTGGAACTGTGAGACAGCTTGATAATTATGTGTCACAACGAATTATGAACACGTGTCAAAGTGTGCATTTCTTTATACCTCTCCTACATACATACTATGGAATCTTCAGATTTTCAGAAAATGGAGATAGAACAAACAAGAACTATGGACAAGTTATGTTGGGCAGACTTTTTGTTAAGTGAATGTGTTACTTTCTGCTTTTTGTGCTGTCGGTCGTATTGCATAGAGTACACAGAGAGGCAAAATGAGGAGATGGGGCGAGGCGGGTAGTGATCACTCTGGTGTATGTTTACAGGTAGATTTTCTCCCTTTAAAAAAAAAAAAGGCCCATTTCTTTGTTTAAAGCCTGTTAAATACTTGTCTACATTTCCCAATAACCCAACATTACTTGAGAATCATAATTTGTATAACTGTCTCAGAACTCTCCATTTCGTACAGGGTATTTATTGATCTGGCAGACACTGATCCGTTCCCTGACCCTTTATGGGAATTTGTTAGAAGGCGGGTCATGTTAGCCCGTAAAACAGAGAGAAATGAAATTGCATGAAACTAAAGATACAAGTGAAAAACGAAATGTTAGCAAATGTGCGTCCAGTGCCAGGTGGTCACGATTTTTTTCTTTCGCAGTTTATATTCACTTACACTTTAAAATAGTTCACATCGCTATGACGTTGGTTTCATCATTTTTTCCCTTTGTCCGTCCGATTTACAACTGACATGACAAAGCAAATTAGTTGCTTACTTTCCAATACATATTATATCAATCGACAGCATGACAATGCGTCAATTTGATACACAAAGCACGATTACATCAATGTTCCAGGGACGTGAATGGAAACAGAGTATAGATGTATAGAGAGCTTTCACTATTGGTCGATTTGCACTGCGAGACACGGGGGGCTCTGCGAAACCATTGTTAGCAAGGAGCGGAAAGTAGATCGCTGCGGTAATCAATACCAGTTTGTGCATTTTCGCGGGGCGTAAGAGCTTACAAACGGCTCTGAATAGTTTCAGTCGGCCCAAAATTATGAACAAACCACAGTAAACAGATATGCACACTATCTTTGGTGAAGAAGGCCTCTTTCAATTCTTCAGTTTCTTGTTTACCGCAGCGACCTAGTTTCGCGATTTGGCGGAAGTGAGATCTCTCTATACATCTATATTCTCTGGTGGAAACCAATGAACTTAAGCCGGGGCAGGCTGAGAACAAAATAAATAACACTTCAAATCAAGGGAAATTTGGAGCAATGGCACACAGATTCATCTAAACATCTTTATGGGCGCCTGGGCAAAGCAAAAGGCTTCTCTTCCCCGGGCTCAGAAACCAATGCAAATTTGCATCCCTAAACCCTTGGGGGCCCTGGGCAACTTCCCCGTGTGCGCATGCGTTAAGACGGCTCTGGTGACACACTGGTCATTTAAATATGCGATTTGATAACGAGAGAATGAAATCGACCACTGAAGCCAATGCACCTTGTGACATTATTTTGCAGGCGCCCAGTTTCTCCATTTGGTTCAATGATCGACTACACATTCGTGAGAAATCCATGATAATGTTTATACGAAAATTGCGGCATTGCCTTGAGGCTGACAGTGTGGCGTAAGCCATAAGGTTACAGACATATTTTGCGTAAAATAAAGTGAGGCTTTTCCAAGCTTCTATTATCTTGTTTCTAAACTTCTGCATCCATTCTACTACAGAAAAGATAATCTAATTTCTGTCTGTCTGTAGATGCATCTCCCCGTAGAAATGCACATATCAGCTATCTAAGCAATAATTTGCCTCCGTGCAAACTGCCCCCCCCTCCCCCAAAAGACACATTTTATTTCACATCTTCTTTTAAAATAAACTGTTCGTAATCACGATTTGCATTGTTAATGTATCGGTGCTGCGAAATTTGAATATATAGAACTCTATGGCAATGTTTGATCCCACCAGGGACGTGGGCCTGATCTACTCCAGTATCGGAGATCAAATTCCTATCGCCTTGCAAAACTACAGCGCATGTATCACGGGCCTGACCATCAGTTTTTCCTATGGTTGGGAGCTGGCATTAGTTATGCTATCAATTGTGCCGCCTCTGATAATCTCTCAAGGCCTGTTAAATAAGGTAAGTTCGCCAACTGAATCTCCACCCCACCCACAAAACCAATACCGGTACCTTCTTAAATACCACAGATCAGACATTTACATATCCCTAAATCTAAATCGTTATCATGTTTTCGTAAGTTTTGAATAAACTGTTTCAAGCCCGAAAATGCGTTTTCATGTCAATTGCGTGAAAGAGAGTGAAAACCTAGAGAAAGAGGCACATCCGTGAGTATTTTGTTTTGTTTTTTTTCAAAACCACGAAATAAAATCAAGATATGCCCCACTGACTACCATAATATTTTATACGATGTCCTCACGTTAGTTTTCCTAGGGCTGGAAAATACTAATAGTATCGTTGTATTTATGACATTCATCATCATCATTGCCTTTCTCACCCTGGATCAGGGTATAGGCCACCAACAAACACTTTCCATCCCTCTCTATCATGGGCCAGTCTCTTTACATTATTCCAAGTCTTTCCGCTTCGTTGCACATCATTTTCTCTGGCTCTTCTCCACGTTCCGCGCGGCCTTCCTCTTGATCTCTTGCCCTGGGGATTCCAATCCAATACCTTCTTCGCGATGCTGTTTCCTGGCCTCCTGAGAGTGTGGCCGATCCATCTCCATCGCCTCCTACCAATTTCCTCTCTGACTGGGCTCTGTCTTGTTCTTTTCCAAACAATTTCATTGCTGACCTTGTCTGTCCATCTGATCTTAAGTAGCTTCCTCAAACATCTGTTGATGAAAACTTGGATTCTCTTTATGCAGGCCTGGGACGCATTCCAAGTCTCACATCCATACAACAGGACTGACTTCACGTTCGAGTTGAATATCCTCAGCTTTGTTTTTAGAGATATATCCTTGGTTCTCCAAATCTTGCTTAAGGATGTGAAAGCTGCCTGTGCCTTTCCAATTCGTGCTTTGACTTCTGCCTCTGTTCCTCCCTTATTGTCAATGATACTACCAAGATAGCAGAAGGACTCTACATCTTCCAGTGGTTGATCTCCTACTTTGACTTGTTCGCTTGGGGGTGCAACAATTTTTAGGACCTTCGACTTCGCAGGATGTATCCTCAATCCAATAGATTCTGAAATTTTTTTTAGAGCTGTAGTCTTTGCTTGCATCTGGTCGTGTGTGTGCGACAATAGTGCCAAGTCATCTGCAAAATCTAGATCGTCCAGCTGTGTCCATGGGGTCCATTGTATGCCATTTCTTCCTCCATTGGTGGTTTCTTTCATAAGCCAATCAATCACCAGAATAAACAGAAATGGGGACAGCAAACAACCCTGCCTAACACCAGTCTTGATATCAAAGCTGTCAGTAAGCTCACCATCGTGTACGACTCTGCAACTCGTCCCCTCGTACATGCTCTTGATAAGATTCACCATCTTCTCTGGGATTCCATAATGTCTCAATATTCTCCACAGCGTTTCTCTATCGATGCTATCAAAGGCCTTCTCGTAGTCAAGGAAGTTCACTATCAGTTGGGAGTTCCATTCTAGCGACTGCTCTACTATAATTCTCAGCGTGGCGATCTGGTCGGTGGTTGATCGATTACTCCTGAAACCAGCTTGCTCCTCACGAAGTTTTTGGTCTGTTGCATTCTGTATTCGCTTGAGAATAATCCGATTGAAAACCTTTCCTGGGATGGAGAGAAGTGTGATTCCTCTGTAGTTACTACAATTGCTGAGGTCCCCTTTTTTTGGGAGCTTCACGAGGTGTCCCTCCTTCCAGTCCTTTGGAAACTTGCCTCCGATCCAAATCCTCGAGAATAGTGAGTGCAGACCCTCTGCAGCCCCAGCAGCATCTGCCTTCAGCGCCTCTGGTGGGATCTGGTCTGGTCCAGCTGCCTTGCCTTGATTTAACTGCTTTATGGCATCATTAATCTCTGCTTTAGTCGGAGGGTCGCAACTGATCGGTAAATCATTTCTTGCGGGTAGAATGTCGGGTGGGTTGCTTGGTGGAGGTCTGTTCAAGAGGCTACTAAAATGTTCTATCCATCTTTTTGCCTGAGCTTCCTTTCCAAAAATAGCCTGCCTGTTGTAATCCTTGACAGGAACTTCCGGTTTTCCATATTTTCCAGCAAGAGTCTTTGTAGTCTGGTAGAGGATCCTCGTGTGTCCTCCTGTTGCTGCCTTCTCTGCTTTCTCTGCTAACATTCCTATGAACTCCTCTTTGTCTTTTTTAATTGATTTTTTGACCTCTTTAGCTGATGCTCGGTACTCTTCCTGGTTACCAACTCTTGAGCTTCTTGTACGACTTGCATTTACCTGTTCTTTTAGGTCTCTTCTTATCCTTATCAAGTCCAGTGATTTTTGACTGATCCATTCCTTGTGTTCCACTTTCTTTTCCCCAAGAACATCCTGACATGTCGATGTAAATACTCCTTTTACCTTAGCCCAGTGAGTCTCCAAATCTACTGTCTCTTCGAGGTCAACAAGGGGTTTGAATCTATTCCTCAGTGTCAGCTGAAACTCTTCCTTCTTGTCTCCATCCAGAAGGCTCACTTGAAACTTTCTCCTCTTTGTTCCTGCTCTGGTACCTTGTTTCTTGAGGCGGAGTTTGAGTCTTGCCAGCAGCATGTGATGGTCAGATCCAACATCAGCTCCTCTCTGTACTATGACATCCTCCAGTGAGCGTCTGAATCGTCGGGTGATGCAAAAGTGGTCAATCTGGTTTTCAGTTACTCCATCCGGTGAAATCCAAGTGGCCTTATGGATCCTCTTGTGTGGGAATACTGAACCTCCAATCACATAGCTGTTAAATGCGCAGAAACTTGCAAACCGCTCTCCATTCTCATTCATTTGTCCCAAACCATTGCGCCCCATAATGTCTTCATACCCTGTATTGTCCTGTCCTATCTTGGCATTGGCGTCTCCCATTATAATGTTCACATCTTTTCTTGGCAATGTGTCAACTATTTCCTGAAGCTGGTTGTAGAAATCGTCCTTGTCCTCATCGGTTGCTTCATTTGTTGGGGCGTATATCTGCACAATGTTCATGTTGATGTTCTTGTTCTTTGTAGTAAATGATGCCAATATAATTCTCCTTCCATAGGGTTCCCATCCCCTCAGTGACCTCTGGGCGTGCTTGCTCAAGATGATCGCTACCCCTTCTGTATGCTTTTTGTCCTCCCTTCCAGAATACAAAATCTTTTCCCCAGAATTAAGTTGTTTCAGTCCGGACTGTATCCAGCGGGTCTCGCTAACTCCAAGTATGTGCAGTCTGTATCGCCTCATCTCCGTTGTAACCTGGGCACTCTTTCCTGCTTCATACATGGAGCGGACATTCCACGACGCAATCCGGAGTGACTTGTTTGATGAAGGAGCAGTCGGGCCAGTGGAGTCCTTTCGGCTTTGTCCATTGTCCTTCATTGAATCTACAGGTGCAGATGCTCCCCCTTCTCCCAAGATAAAAGACTGATTTAAAGTATTTGCTTGTGTTTCTGTAACTGGTTTATTTTTACAGGGTGGGTAGTTGGCCCACCGCCAACTGGCTCTTCTCGGGGGACCAGGACCTTTGCACCTTTAGTCGCCTCTTACGACACGCAGTATCACGTCAGATGTATTCTTTGCTGTCCCTCTTCTGCAAGAGGGCCCCGCATCTGCACGGGCGATTTATGACATTCAGTGACATATTATTTTGTTGTACTGATTTATATGACCTTATTCTGAGCGTATAAGATGACTATTTGTCCGTGCCTTTTAGAAATGTACATTTAGTGAATCTATGTTTCTTCACATTCAAGGCTCGTCGTAAACTTGCAATCAAGATCCGAGACGCCTATTCCAACGCAGGGATAGTGGCAGAAGAAGCACTTTCTGCTGTCCGTACTGTTGTGGCATTTGGTGGACAGAAAAAAGAAGCTGAAAGGTGAGTGGGCGTTGCCCTGTGCGTAATACAGTATTTTCAGCTTCAAATATAATGTTGTTGTTATGGTGACCAGAAAAAAAAAAGGCTGAAAGGTGAACGGGCGTAATCTGGTAACACGGTATTTTCAGTATCGCGCACTATTGTAGCATTAATTTTCTTGCGTTAGAAATACGACGCCAGCTGAAAGGTGAGTGGGCGTATTCCGGTAACACGGTATTTTCAGCAATACGAATTATTGTAGCATTTAATAAGCGCTAAACCCCCCACAAAAACAAACAAACAAGCTGAAAGGTGAGTGGGCGTATCCAGCAACACGGTGTTGCCCCCTTTTTTCTTTGTTTTTTTTTTTTTTTTGCTTCTGGATGCGGTTTACTAAGTGATGAAATATCACATTCTATCACTTTCTGTTTTGACGGTTGCCAAAGTGTAGGTGGACTTGAACTAATTGGTTTCAGAACGGCGTACATTTTGTGGTTTCTTTAGCCAGTCCTCTGTTTCGTCAATCTGTTTGTCAGTCTGCTTCGCTATGATAGATTATATGATTACACTTAGATGTGTGGTAAGAGTTTCTTGAATGCACGAATGAGATGATAGTGTTTTGCTTTAGACCACAGATTTTCAAACGAGAGGCACTTGGCTCCGAGGGCGACTTTTGGGTTTACGGTGCATCGGCACGATAACGGCCATTTTGCGCCCTTCACGGTCTATTTGATAGTCTATGCATGTTTGGTATTCAGAGCTTCCAGATTTCGCAAACAGAACTAAATGGTTCTGTATTAATTTCATTAACAATGTTAAAATTGTCAAAAGTTGTTTTGTATAATTATATCTGAAAAGAGTTTTGTTAATGTGTATAAAGGTTTCTAAATTAAGTTGTAGATCCATGAACTCTTTCAGAAAGGACAAGATGCGCTGTGGGTCCAATCTAGAAAATAATTTTTTCATGGATCTGGGGATGGGAGGGGGTACTTTAGTCAGGGGAGGAATAGTTGAGGAATTTCAGTCAGAGAGAACTTCAAAATGAGGAAGAATCTGCTCTGTATGTAAACAGACGTTTTGTGATCCACTGAAGACAAGGATCTCTTTTTTCATTTGACTACAGTTAAAGTCCCCGCAGAAATAAATGAACAACGTTTTTTTTTTTCAAGATGACTTCACCTCTTGGTAAAGCCATGTCTGAAAATTTGGCATGGCCTTTTAAAACCATCTTGTCTAAACTAAAAAATATTTTCTCATTTAAAATTGCGAAAATATGCAAGGACCTTTCTTCATAATCTTATAGCAAAACCAGCAACAGGTGGGTTTCTTGTCATAGGAAGCAAAGCCAACACATGTAAAGCCGAGACAAATTCTCTGTCTGAATGACAAATAATATCAAGTAAAAAGCCACTATCAGCAAGGCATTTTTCTGTGCTGGGGAAGGCAGTGTGATAAAATTTTGTCAGCTTATTCCTCTGAAATTCTCATTCGATTGTTTTTCTTTATTGTGCAAAGAACTTCATTTATTTCTTTGAAAATCTCATTGTATTGTTTTTCAGGCTTCAGAAAAAAACCTTTTACTCTCCAAGAGAAACTCTCTTTGAAATTCTAATTCCATTGCTTTTCTAGGTTCAGAGATGACCTATATTTTGCAACAGAACTTGATTTTTCTGGGTTTACAGAAGACCCTTATTCCGCAGAAGAGTTTTATTTGTTTCTCTGAAATTCCAATTTCATTGTTTTTCTAGGTACAGAGACAATCTTCACTCTGCGAAAGAACTGGGTATCAGACAAGGTTTTCTGACTGGCGTAGGCGCTGGATTAATGTGGTGCACTCTGTTTTTAAGCTATGCCATTGGGTTTTGCTACGGCTCTAAACTAGTCCGAGAGGGGGACTACGATATCAAGCAAATGATGACGGTGAGTACAATTGCCTTTGAATCGCTCTCAAATGTCATTTGTTATGCCAAATCCGTAACGCAAGAAATACTAGACGTGTAATATCAAATCTTGCTGACGACGACACAATGGGATGGTAAACAAATGAATGGGGAACGGCTGGTTTAAGGCCAGAGTAATCACAGTAGATCATAGGTCTCCTCTCTTTCTTTGCTCTTTCTTTCTCTTTTCCTATCTCTTTCTTTTTCTTTCTGTCTCTCATTGTCTCTCTCTCTCACTCTTTCTCTGTCTGTCTCTCTGTCTGTCTCTGTCTCGCTCTCTTTCTATCTATCTCTTTCTAACTCTGTTCATTTGCCACTCCTGTGTACAGTTCCATGGCAGGATTTTCTAATATCAGTGACCACGTCAGTAATAGAACATTTTGTTTTAAGCTGGAACGAAAAAAGAAAGTGAATACAAAAGAACAATTACAATGAATGTAATTCATATTCAACATTTTGTCCTTTTGAAGTATTCTGCATCTCTTTTTTGTCCCCTGGCAGGTTTTCTATACAACATTTCTAGGAGCAATAGGCCTGGGGCGTGCTTTACCAACCTCTGAAGCCATCACAACTGGTCGAGCTGCCGCATTCAAGGTCTATCGGATCATTAACAAGGTTAGAATAAAGCACTGAATGTAACAAAGATGATGATGCAAAGATTGTACATTAATTTAGTCAGGCTAGCCCCCCCCCCCACACACACACACACGTGTCTTACTGTCATGTTGATATCCTGTCTCAGTTCCACGCCCCTGTTGACAAATGAGCATATGTGCGCACCTGTATTCATTCGCCTAGATTAAAAAAATAAAATGCGATGCGACTACGAAACAATAGCAAGAAAACAAAGCCGCACGTGTGCCTTAGGTTTACCGAAAAGACAACAACAACGCTGAGTATCAGAACGGAAAGTTTCAGATAGACGAAAAAAAGACATGAGAAGTGGATGATACTTGCTGAAAAGCTGAGACAAGAAAACGTAAAGCTACATAGCATCATTGTAGACATTAATTGCTATTGAAATTCGGCATTTTAGTTGTATTCAGCTATTCGCGACCTAAGTACTTGTTTGTTCTATCTCCATTTTCTGAAAAAAAACTGGAAATCTTTTAGTATGTAGGAGGGGTATAACAAATGCATACTTTGACACCTGTTTAAAATGCGTTGGGACACTTATCAAGCTGTTGCACAGTTCCACTTTGTTGTAATTCCTTATCATAATAGTCAAGGCCTCAGACGTTTAACCCCGAATTTCTCATTTGTGCAAAAAGTGGAGTTGGAACAACCAAGAATTAAGGTCATGGCATTAACTTGCTATTGAGATTCCGCATTTTAGTTTTCAGCTTTGGGCACGCTAAATGACAAAAAAAGAAAATGGAAAAAGAAACTGCAGAGGACAAGTCACATCAACTTCCACATATTATTAAATAATGCCCAACCACGAGCACTAGAATTTGATAGAAAGGTTCGAGTTAATACCCCCCCCCCTCTCCATTCTTCCCCACTCCCAGCAGCTTCGACGCATATGTCCCTTTGATGTAATTTCAATTTCATAAAACAAGTCTCATCAGTATTGAACCGGCTTTTCTACTTAAAAAAGGCGCTCTGTATCTGATACGTCCTCTAAATTCTGATCCAGGATCCGAGCAACTTCAAATAAACGAAGTCATGGGTCCTGCCTTAAGTACATTGTATTTGTTCCAAAGCAGATTTATTCTGAAATAAAACTGATGATCTGCTGTATGATTTTTTTCCAGAAACCAATCATTGACAGTGCTTCACCCAAGGGGCTCAAGCCTGAATCTACGACAGGAACTATAGAGTGGAAGAAAGTTAGCTTTGCTTACCCGAGCCGAGAAGACATTAAAGTGCGTGGATATGACGGTGTCAACCCATGTTTGGTTTCTGTGTTGTTGTTTTTTTAGCGTTAAATAAGGCTGGTGACGTACAGAATTAAGTCTGTTTTGTCTCGGTTTTAGCATGACACTATGTGGACTACGGAGTTAAACGGGACCTCGCACGCTGTCGAGACCCAAACAAGTTTGTCTGACTAGTTTGGGGTGCGTGAAAACGGTCTTGAGTCAGGTAGCGGAAAGAGAAACCTCGAGCACTGAGTCAAAACAGATGCAGAATAGACTTGACACAGTGCCCCGCCAGCCTTGTTTGCCCCTGGAAGGCCTAATTGCCTGAAGTGCCATTTTGGCGGAGGGGGTGATGATTAACATCATGCTGGGGGAGTCTTGGAGACTACACGAGCTTTGGTCTGTTTCACCCCTGACTTGAGATTTCCATACTTTAACGCATGTAGGCTGTTTTCAAGGTAGTGTTCTTTGTACTTCTGTCCGATACAACATAAATAATCATAAAATACAATGCCCTGTAATGTTTCTTTTTTTTTTTCTTTTAAATCTTTAATCTTGTCTCCCCAGATTTTGCATGACTTCAACCTGAACGTTTATGAAGGCCAGACGGTGGCATTCGTCGGCACCAGCGGCTGTGGGAAGAGTACTGTAATACAGCTGTTGTTACGGTTTTATGATCCAGATTCGGGCAAGGTAATTTGTAGTAAAACAGAAAAAAAAGGGGGGGGGGGCGGGGGGACCCACAGACTTTTGGAAATGACAAGAAGATGAAATTGAGAATTTACCAGCGAAATAATGTTGTAACGGAACTATTTACTTCCACTTGTGAAACTTGAAATCGATGAAGGTCTGAATGCCAAACATAAATAGGGTACCAATGAAAGGACGTGAAAGGCACAAAGTGGTCGTTATCGTGCCGACGCACCGTAAAAATCCGAACTCAAACTCAAAACGCAGTCTACAGTGTTTTTTAAGACCTCCTTAATTATGCACTGATTCACGGCTAGTCCTGGAGACTATTTGAAAAGCGGGTCACCAGATCGAATCTGTTTCAGGCATGAACGTCTTGTTCTACAGTTTTTGATACTTGAAGGCATAGCATTGCACAATGCTTGCTAGCCTCTGGACGGAATTGGGGTGGAGCAACTGGGACGCGTGCCTAGGCAGCCAAACTTGAACTTTTTTTGAGGGGGTATGTGGGATAGGATGAGGGTGAGGATGTGGAGATGAGGATGGCACCATATATGAAAAAAAAAAGCAAGAAATTTAAAGAACACAGTCTTCAGTGGGCGTTTTTCTTCTAAATTTTAATTTGCCCAAGGCTACCCCTGTGAAAGAATATTTCTTGTTTCAGCAGGTTATTTTCGTAAAGTTTCCACTCCAACTTTCTTTAAAAGCTAAGACAATAACTTGCTTTTAAAATCTGGTTGTTGCCCAAGCAAAAAAGAACAGTTTTTACACCTCCACACAAAGCAATTCTGCCAAACGCCCATGTGAATGTACATTTCCTGAACGATCACATTTCCCCCCTTCAGATTTGCATTGACGGGCATGATATCAAAGACCTTAATATTAAATGGCTGCGCCAGCACATTGGTTTGGTCAGTCAGGAGCCCACCCTGTTTGCTACTTCAATCGCAGAGAACATCAGATATGGTTTTGAGGGTGTCACGATGGACGAAATAGTGAAAGCTTGCAAACAGGCAAATGCCTACGATTTTATAATGAATTTGCCACAGGTGAGTTATTTTGTCTATAATGTCTTTGCAAGCACACATTATACAGTTTTTGCCGCTTGATAATTCTACTTTATCTGTTTGGCTTTGCTTTGTTAGGTTTTTTGTTTTTTTTTCGTTATCTTACCAAGAAAATAATAACAACGTCATTTTTCGCGTTTGTATCTATCTATCTATCTATCTATCTATCTATCTATCTATCTATCTATCTATCTATCTATCTATCTATCTATCTATCTATCTATCTATCTATCTTTCTGTCTGTCTGTCTGTCTGTCTGTCTGTCTGTCTGTCTGTCTGTCTGTCTGTCTGTCTGTCTGTCTGTCTGTCTGTCTGTCTGTCTGTCTGTCTGTCTGTCTGTCTGTCTGTCTGTCTGTCTGTCTGTCTGTCTGTCTGTCTGTCTGTCTGTCTGTCTCTCTCTCTCTCTGTCTGACTGTCTATCTATCTATCTATCTGCCTGCCTGCCCGTTTGTCTGACTGTCTACACCTTTTTCGGTGGTATGTATAATACACGACTGTCATGAACTACTGTATTTGTAATCTGTCATCTTCTTATTCTATTCTGAAAAGCATATCTTAAATACTCTTAGGGGCCATCCATAAAGTACGTACTGTTAACAAAGTAAATCATAGAATTATAGAAGAATGGAAACAAGCTATATACCTAATGAAGTAGTCAAAATAGTCCATTCAAAATGCAACTTAAAGTTTTAAAAACATCAAGGCCTGTCATGAAAATTCATTATTCTAATGGCCGTTCGTTTATAAAAGGGAGAAGCGGCTGGGGGTGGGGGTGGGGGAGGATAGGGGGTCAAAATCACAAAAAATCGAAAGTGCAATGGCTTGTTTAAAATCTGAGCCACCATAAAAAATACTACCGATAGAGCGCGCGCGATCCTTCATTTCAAAACCAAATGTGTATTATATATTTACAGCGCTTTGACACCCATGTTGGTGAAGGAGGTGCCCAGTTGAGCGGAGGTCAAAAGCAAAGAATTGCCATAGCCAGAGCGCTGGTCAAAAACCCTAAAATTTTGTTACTAGATGAAGCCACGTCAGCACTGGACTCTGAGAGTGAAGCTTGCGTGCAGGATGCCCTTGATAAGGTATACCTAATAACTTTTTAGCATATTTCATTGTCAAACCTTTCGGACATACTCTTGACAAGGCCAGAGACAGTATGTGTAATAATTTTAGCATTATTGCCAAAGCTTTCGCATATACTCTTGACAAGGACAGTGAAAGTATGTGTACTATTTTTAGCACTATTGCCAAACCTTTCGGACATACTCTTTACAAGGCCAGTGACAGTACGAGTATGTGTAATAATTTTGGCATTATTGCCCAACCTTTCGGGCGTACTTTTGGCAAGGCCAGTGATAGTATGTGTAATAATTTTGGCATTATTGCTAAATCTTTCCGACATGCTCTTGACAACGTCAGTGACAGTATTTGTAATAACTTTGGCCTCGTTGGCAGACCTTTCGGACAGTCTCTTGATAAGGTCAAGGACAGTAGCCTATATGTAATAATTTTGGCTTCATTGCCAGGTCTTTTAGATTAATGACAGTATATGTTATAGCACTGGCTTATTTCATCGCCAGACCTTTCGAACATGTTCTTATCAGGCTTATATAGGATTGATACGCGATATGGAGAACGAGTGGAAGCAAATCAACACAACATCAGAGGAAAGGTTATGTTAAGTCTGATGTAACTTGTTATAGGCTGCTGACTATCTCTGCAATGTTTAAATCTATCTGTTGATGTCTTTCATACAGGCCACTAAGGGACGTACAACCGTCATCATAGCCCACCGTCTGTCCACAATCCGGCACGCAGATCTTATTGTGGCATTCTCCAATGGCCAAGTGGCTGAGAAAGGAACTCACGAGGAACTTCTGGCGAATGGAAAGATCTATCCTCAGCTGGTGGCAGCTCAGGTCAGTGGATGATTAATGGGCGCTTCTGGTAGTGTCTCTGTTCTATGGCTCTGTTATTCTGCTATCGTCTTGCTTTTTGCTAGCAAAACGTGACCGTTATTGTGTCGGCGTGCTTTATCCAAGCTCAAACTCAAAGCTCAGGTCAGAGTAGGGTGGTAGTGTTCCAATTTAGTGTTTGACAGAAGGAATGCACGTTTATTCCTTTGATTGTAGATTTAAATAGCGGGATTCTTTTCTTCCTATGGAACAATATACCAGCGTATTATTTAAAGAGATTATTTACATCCAGAGTAATTGATGGACGATTCTCTATGCTAAAAATTCAGTCTAGAACTTGTTAAATGTCTGGTTTATGTCTTAGAACTGGCACCAATTCCACTGAATATTTAGATTAATACTTATCAAGCGTTTGCACTGGCTTAAATTTGAACGAAACCAGTAGCCATGAAGGCTGTCCTTATTACAGTTTTCAGCACTGCTCCTGTTTGGAAAATCGCTTCTTAGCTGGAAGCCAAATTGTCATTTTGTAATGGATGAATTCTCCAGATGTGACAAAGTCTTCAAAAGCATTCTGTTTGCGGCAGGAAATGCCATTTTAAATTAAAAACAACAACGAAGCAGTCAAACCACTTGAAAATGTAATTATGAGTCACATTTAACATATATACAGTTCTCGTAGATACCTTTATAGAAAATACACGAATGATAGGCCAATGATTCTGCGAAATTGTATTTGCGATCACATAGAAAATATATTTGTCAAAGGAACAGACTTGTAGATAGAAACAGAAAAATAACACCAGTTCCATGAATTTTATTTGCCACATCGCAAAAGAAAAGTTTAGATACATTTGTAACAAAAAAATGGACTTGCCTTAGCATGAAAAAAAAAAAAAGGGACAGCAGAGGAAAAATATCTGACAATTGATTTACATCTCTATATAAAAAAACAGCAAGGAAAAACAATTCACTGCTGCGAGGAAGAAATGCCCAGACCTGAAAAATTACATGTGAAAGATAGTTCTTTTTGCTACTAGGTCTATTCCTTTGACATGAACGCGAAGTATCGTAATTTTGTAATAAATGAAAATAGGCCTAAAAACATCGAATAATGCTTTCTCCTCAACAATGATGGCCTCCCTCCTGCCTTTGTTTTGTTTCGACCATGGAGGCTCCATGGTTTCGACTTGAGTACCGAACATGTCATAAAAAATAACCATATTATCAAGCTTGGTGCGCAGTGTCCTGGCGCGCATGAGTTCTGAAGCATTACTGCAGATTACTACTTTTATTGTAAGAGAGAGAGAGAGAGAGTACGTCATCGAATAATGCTTTCTCCTCAACAATGGCTGCCTCCCTCCTGCCCTTGTTTTGTTTCGACTTTAAACTTCCGGTTGCGTTTCAAAGTTTGAAGGCATGAGTTTCTGTGCCGTCTGCTTTATGCACGGTACGGGCCATGCGGGTGTTGCTGTGCCAGTTGTGAGTTGTTTTCTTCCTAGATCTACATAACCTGTGTGCTGACTGTGCGTGTTGTTTGCAACCCGTTCTTTGAACGGGCCCTTACACTAGTGTATACAAATTTACCTATGATATTCTGTTTGTCCACAGACTGTGAGTGGTAAGTATCTTAACGTTGTGTATTTGCCGTTTATCATTGTCGAAACTAACAACGCTCAGTTGATTTCCCAAATGAATTAAAAATTTAAATGATTTCTTGTGAAGAATATGCACATGGATTTCTGTTCTTTTTAGAATGTCTCAGAATCTAATAACACTTGATAATTCTCTTTTGCATGCAGTTTGCTAGGGACGTAATAGAATTACTCTTGTAGAGAGAAGCAGTATGAACATACACCAATACCTCTATGTCAGTTTCACGGGCTAGTGATGGTTAACGGTGGGCATTTTGGCCATCAATATAATTATTGTAAATTCAGATCAAATCGAAGTGTACCTTGCTAATTGTCATATCAGTGATCTGCAGTTGACTGTATTTGATGTCAATTCTCTAATCTCTTGTTGAACCTAGTAGTCCCTACACATTTACAGCAGTTGCAATGTCAACTGATGCCTATATCTGAAAATTATCTTACAGATGGTGAAGTCGACAATAGCTGGTAAACTTTGCGACGTTTTGTTTTTATTACCAGTCCAAATGTTGAGGCTTAAAGCCCACTAATACCATGAGAATTATTTCAGAAAGGGAGCCGGGCGCGTGTTTGCCGATTGCAGTGCAGACCAGCAAATTCAGGAGCGGGGCAGCAACACACTCACATCCCAGGCATTTTCGGTGACGTTCAGAGTCATTTTAGGGTTAGGGTTAGGGTGCACAGTCCAGAGGTTGCAGAATCCATGGCAGTGTTCGATAGGACGAGAAATCCCTTAACCGATGACCTGTGTTTGGGGGTCTGTTGCGGACGCTCCTGAATTTGCTGGTCTGCA
Organism: Onchidella celtica; assembly: GCA_963931925.1. NCBI lineage: Eukaryota > Metazoa > Mollusca > Gastropoda > Systellommatophora > Onchidiidae > Onchidella > Onchidella celtica. The sequence goes on from OZ007567.1 coordinate 77,937,014, forward strand.
CTGCAATCGGCAAACACGCGAGCCCGGCGGTGTTGAAGACACCCGTGAACTTTGTTGTTTTTTTTTTCTTTCTTGGGAGGGGGTGGGGTGGGAGAGGGGGTGCTGTTTCTTTACAAATTAATTTTCTTCTCATCTTCATTTTGCAAGGTGCGACAGCGCATGACATCGTCGAAAACCCGATAGTCCTCTCTAATGAAGAGAATAATAAACTGAACAAGGCGCTGCAGAACAATACAATCAAAGACACTATTATCGCCAGCAACGAAATCAGTGTAAGTGCTGTCACAGTTTGTTACATGTGCTGTAGTCGTATGCACAATAGTTATACTTTCCAACTGGTTTCCTTCATAGAGGAATTGAAACCATTAGGAAGGGGAGAGTACAGACGATATACTGTACAGGGTGAGCCAAAAGTTACACATATATTAACATAGTTACATTTAAACTAAAATAAAGTGTATACCAGTTACAATGCAAATGAATGAAGTGTACATCAAGCAAATTAAAATATCATGTTAAAACAAATGTTCAAATGATATGACCTACTTCTTGCCCTAAACACAGCTGGCACCTCTCAGACGAAGAATATTATGGAGAAGTAACTTATCAGCCCACCTTGTATAACCTTATGATATGTAAACAATAGTGATAGTTAATAATATACATGATGTTGTCATATAACGTTATATTAATATATGAAATATATGAAATTCATTATGAAATATTATAGGTTCATAATTATATATAGCCCATATAATCTTACAACAAGACCTATGTAGCCTATCTCTCAATATATTAAAAGAACTCATCATTGCTTTAAAATCTACATATGAAACAAGACCTAGGCACAAGCAAACGTTTAAAAAAAAACAAAAAAAAAAGTATTCTTAAAATACATCATTTCATTAACTCTTGTATTATACTATAATTTGCAAAGATACCTGGTATGAGAGCTAAGGCAAACATGCAAGATGCGGATTAAGAATGAATTTTACATTTTTACTCTGTTCTCCGTGACTTTAAAATAATTACTTTTTTGCAATTACCAGAATAACAGTGAAAATGCAGAAATTACATCAGCTCCGATCATAAGCACCATGGCAAGACTGTTCAAACTGAACTCACCAGAATGGTACTACATCATCCTAGGGGCTATGGCGAGTTTTTGTAGCGGTGCCGTGGATCCAGCCTGGGGAATTCTCTTTGGTGAAGTTACAAAGGTAAACATTTGAACAAGTAAACAAGTGAGCTGGTTAAAGAAAGAGAGGCTAGGGTAAACTTTTGAACGAGTAAACCAGTGATCTGGTTAAAGAAAGAGAGGCTGGGATAAACTTTTGATCGAGTAAATGACTGATTGAATTTAGGAAAGAGAGGCTAGGGAATGATAAATTAGACATAACTATTTAGTCGCTGTATGGCTAGTTATGTGATGTGACAGGGTGGCTGGTTGGATAGATGTCAGGACAAATGTGAAAATGGCAGCAAAGCATTTGTATTGAGAGATGAATAGATGGGTAGATAGAAGTCAGACAATCATGATGAACAGTTGGAAGAAGAACATATAGATAGTTAGACAGACACACAGACAGACAGTCGTACAGTACGAGTGTTCAAGTCTTTGTTTTTAGAAGATGGCTGCCCTTGGCATTTGCACCTCTCTTTTCTCCGTTTTTGTTTTTCTTATTCTTGTGTGGTTGTCGTTGTTTCTGTTGTCTTCTCGGCTTTCTTAGCCCTCAAAAGGGCTCCTTAGTGGGTTGCCTTTCCTTATCTTGGCCTTCTTTCCGTCCTTCTTTCTTTCGTAGTCCTCAAAAGGACCCCCTAGCGCGTTGCTGGTGCCACGCCTAGGCAGAGACACAGAGAGTTAGTGACAGACTTTCCTGCTTTAAAAGGGTGGGGGTGCTTGAAATGCTTTCAATGTACATTGTATTTATTTTAGGAGGTTCGCTGCCCTTCGAATTTGTACCTCACTTTTCTCGTTTTTGTTTTTCTTGTTTTTGTTTCTGTGTGTTTTTGTGGTAGGGATTAATTTTTGTTTTTTATAGTATTGACTTTGTTCGGCCTGCTCTTTTCGATATTTAACTGCCATGGTATCTTTAATGCACGCAACGTGCACAAAGACGGGCCCTCCAAGTTTTTCGTCCTTATCCGACAAGACTAGGTGCTCGATCCTACCTAGCATAGGATAAGGGACAGGAATTTTTTCCACACACAAAAAAAAATAAATAAATAAAAAATCCAACATGCCTGCACAGATCCCCAGACGAAAGTCCCAAATGCTTTCAAGTTTATAAAATTTTGATTCCTGCCCCGTGATAGGGGCGGTATGGGGTTTTTATTGGTTGTCGCCCCTGTCGCACGGAACAGCGAAGGGCCAGAACTGACAGATAAGCTTGAAGTTTACACACATTGATATTTCTCTGTTAATTTACTATCATTTGGTTATTTTAACTGGAAAGGACACTTATTCGTAACGACCTTTTGCAGGCACTAGCTGAGGACGACCCGGACAAACAGGAATCCAAGATGGGTACGCTAAGTTTCTTGGCTGTGGGAGTTGGATTGCTCAGTCTGGTATCTCGTTTCCTTCAGGTCAGTTTGAAATTCAGTACTTAACCGCTCCCTCCTTTCCCCTATTCCACGGCTGGTTTGAGTTTGCCATTATTAATTTAGTTAGCAATACCTCAAATGTAAATATCTGAGTACTCCATGTGAGACTTACTTGTATCAAGACATGCAGTTCCAAATAATTCACCGAGCAAGGCACGAACGCTGTGACCCACATCGTGTTTGAGGTACCAAGACCGCTTTTATCTAATCGCTTAAAAGTGCAGTTTTAATCTGTATTAAATTACCACATATTTATGCATGGGCCACCGTGAATAGTACATGAAAGTCCTTTCTAACTCTCAGCCCTACACAGCAGGGACCAGCTTTGGTCTAATGGTACAGTGTTTTGGAACTTTGTCTCCTGGCCTAAGTTTCTCCCTGTACTGTTATCTGTAAAAGGAGAAACTCAAGACATTTGCAGCAAACATTTTTCCAAATCTTCAATTAACAAAAGTTGTATATCGGTAACCTGCAAATTTTATTCATTAGAAATTCCAACAAGCTCATTTTGGTATGTCTTTTTTTTTTGTTTTTTTTTTGGTCTTAATTCTATATTTGAATTTTGCACCAGGAATGGAAATTCACGCTGTTCCCATATTCCGCATAACACAACATGGACCGTGAAATTCTCTATCAAAATTTTCGTTTCAGGAATCTTTGTTTGCCCTGTCAGGTGAATCTCTTACAGTGAGAATGCGGGACTTATTTTTCAGAGCCATATTAAGAAAGGTGAGGCAATGTACGTGCTTCGTAAATAATAGCAGTTCAAGGTCATCCAAGGGTTGGCAATAGATGAAAACCAAAATATGCACAATACTAGTAAGTCAAATAGTTTGTTTTTTTCAACGATGTGACTTGGCACTTGTTCTACATATCATAATACTCTTGTAAAACTAGCGAGTGATTTTTGTTTAAATATTGCTTTGACATCTGATGTGTAACCACTAAGGTCAATAATGGGAAGAATAGATTCACGATAATATTGCCCCATATCCCGATCTGTGTTTTTAAGTTTTGAAAGCGGCATTCCGACTAAGACTCAGAACCTGAGCGACGGAAGAGGTCGTAAAAATTGCACGAATAAGCTCTTGTAAAATCAGTCATACTTTGATCATTTCACAGATAGATTTACGCTCGTACAATGTACTTTTCATATGATTTTATCTGCAGAACATAGGCTGGTTTGATGATCCTCGGAACAGCCCAGCAGTTCTCACGACAAAATTGGCAACAGAACCACCAAAAATTCAGATGGTAAGAGATTTTAGTTCATTTCAGGGGTTGGCAAGAGGATACCTGTCTGCATACGCAATCTGACTGATTTTTCAGAACGTGTTGGGTTCACTGTTTGTCAGACCAAATGGGACCAAAAATCTGGATCAGTAGTTTCCAATCTCCCAGTCTTGAATTTACAATGGAATGTCATGAAAATCTCTTTCAGAATTTCCTGTCAAAAATACGAAATGAGTATTTGCACCATTGGCCAAATTGGTTGAATGTTTGCACAGTGAATTTTAAATGAAAGTTAAAGAGTTAAGATCAGATTTAAGTAATTGGCTAGAACAGCCTTTTTGTTGAGTGCATGGCCACATTTACGTATTCGCAAATGGTCACAAACTGGTAACAAAAATCACTGATAGTTACATGGTCTAAAAAGACACTATCAAATTAATTACTATATTTAAGTACTCGCAACCGGGAATGAAATAATGTTATTCTCTCCAACTCTCTTCACCAGGCAACAGGGACCATCTTTGGTCTAATGGTGCAGTGTTTTGGGACTTTGTCTCTTGGCCTGGCGTTTGCCATGTATTATTGTTGGCAACTGGCACTGCTCCTGCTCTGCTTCGTTCCGCTCCTGGTTTTCTGGTAGGTAAACTTAAAATCTCCTGTTTGTGGCAGTGGCGGATCTATCATGAAACTAATGAAGCTTAAGCTCCAGGGCCCCAAATCCCGGTGGGGCCCTGAAGAAACGTTTTTTTATAGGTGAAGTTTGGATGTTGCCCTATTGTTGCTGGCTGCGAAGAGGCCCCATAACAGTTCAAGCTTCAGGGTCCCAAAGATGTAGGTCCGCCATTGTGTTTGTGTGCAAGTTTACAAAGTCGCCCGCACACCCTTTCGTGTAAGACCATAACTGGACTTTTGTGAGAGGAAACAGACAATTATTTGTACATTGCTTGCCTGTCTACCTTTCATTTCTGTCACAGAATTCACAAACACCCTTTCACGCAAACAGACTATGGCTTATCACTGTCATTTTATCCCACTCCCTCTGCAACTCTCCCTATTCCCCCCCCCCCCCCCCCAAACCAACCGGTAGAACATCCGAATAGCGAGCGATTTTACTTCTATTGTTCAACGAGTAGCGAGCGGTAGGGGGCAGGGTTAGCGAGAGGTAGGGGGCAGGGTCAGCGAACGTATTACACAAGCTCGCTATTCCGATGCGTAGCCAACAACCAACCAACCAAGTAACTTCATGATAATTTCAGCCGTTTCATGCCGTGGAATCATCAAAATATTGTCAACTTCTACGTAATTCCCACGCTCAGCTCTCAGTGACGCGGGAACAAGGGAACTTAGCCTACTATATAGTACAGTCAGTTTTGAAGTAGAAAGTTACTCTCCTTTAACACATTTGCTGTGAAACTATGCAAGGCTAATTCGCATATTCACCGGCAAACCATTAATAATAATAATAATAATAAAAACTGTTTTGTATGAATCATATCACTCAAATAATATCTTGTACTTTATCTTTCCCATTCTGTTACCATCTGAAGTGGCATACACCAAACAGGCAGTCTGAGGGGAAATACACATCATACCGGAAAGGCAATGGAAAAAGCTGCAACGGTAAGCGCCAGAGTCTACACCAACTACTTGAAATGATCATTTCAGTTGGTTACTTTCTTGAAATTCTCAGTAAATTAGTTCTTTTAAAGGAATGTACACTGCTGCCTGAAAAAATTGCTTTCTGTTTATGTGAAACGGGGGTCTCTGTGTGTTCATGAGCGTGCATAGATTAATGTATGCACGACTGAAGCTGTGTTTTCATGTGTACGGAAACGGAAACGGCAAAGGAAACGTCAAAAACCCTTAAAGTAGCTAAATAGAAAGCATGTAGGGAAGCGTCATTTCCGTAACACTCTTTCTTTTTTACCACTTGGTATATTCCTGACGTTTCTGTTTCCGTTTCCGCACACATGAAAACACAGCTGGAAGATTATAAAATTCTATGTATTATTTTGCATGAACATCAGCCCATCAAGTGATTAAATCTGGGTTATCATGCGTACGGAAACGGAAGCGGCAACGGAAATAGTGAAATAGAATGTTTTCATGTGTACATAAACGCCAGTTCCGTACATATAGAAACATTCTTTTTTTTTTTTTTACTACTTGCGTCCTAAGCACCCTGCTGTATGGCTCAGAGACATGGACCACCTACTCCAAACATGAAAGATCCCTCAACTCCTTCCACCTGCGCTGCCTACGCAAAATTCTCAAGATCAAGTGGCAAGACAGGATCTCAAATATCGAAGTTCTGAGCCGAGCCAACATTCCATCAACTCAGGCTCTCCTAGGCAAAAAAAGACTGCGGTGGCTTGGACATCTCCACCGTATGGAAAATGATCGCATCCCCAGACAAATTCTCTACGGGGAACTTGCTACTGGCAACCGACCCAGAGGTAGGCCACATCTGCGATTCAAAGACACTTGCAAGGTCACGATGAAAGCATTCAACATCGACCCCAATGAATGGGAGAACCTTGCAAATGATCGAAGCAGATGGAGACAAAAATTGCGCAGTGGCACGCTCGCAATAGACTTCAAGGCAAAAGAAACATACCTGACAAAACGACAGAGGCGGAATGAAAACACTCGCCAAAGTGAACCCAAAAGACTGACCTGCAATCACTGCCATCGCACTCTCGGGTCAAACATTGGTAGAATAAGCCACGAGAGAAGCTGTCAGTCAAAGTGAAAGTGAATATTCTAGCTGCTAAGACCGTCTGTAAAGACGCTAAAGGCCATACATACACTACTTGATGGATTTTTTTACGTTTCCGTTGCCGTTGCCGCCTCCGTTTCAGCACACATGAAGACATCAACTTAATGCTGTTTTCCAGGTTGCTATGCAAAGCGTTGCCAACATCCGCACAGTTGCGTCACTGACAAAAGAAGAAAAGTTCTACCAACAGTACACACAACTTTTGGAAGAACCGTGCAAACGTACCAACCACTTCGTGGTCAGAACAGGACTTATCTATGGCATTTCTCAAGCTGTTTACTACATGGTGATAGCTGTGTCTTTCTATTTCGGTGGTAAATTAGTGGAATCGGACGATCTGACCTTTTACAACATGTTTAGGTAATGCGTTTTCCATGCTAAACTGCTACTTCATCCTGTCTGTTCTCAGGACAATCTATAGAAAAACAAAACACTGGCAAATACTTTCCTGCACAATGTATTAAGTCCAACAAGGATACATTTTAAAGCACTCTACCGTATTCATATATCTATTAGCAGAGCTGTGTATCAGATTTTGGAGTTATGGGTTAACTCTCTAATCCTTAAACACAAATTCACTGAAACAGAAAATTGTTCACCTTGTTAAATGATTTTAAAGGGGCCAAATGAATGCAATTGTGTTAATATTTATCACGAACAATGTTTGTTGATTAATTAGAAAGTGTTGCAAACGCTGGCTACTGATTGAAATTTTCAACAATAGAACACTGGGATCTAGAGTGTAAAAAGTGAATAATTATAAAATAATAGTGTGTGCGTTAGAACATTAAGTAAATACGAGGGGGTTGCCTCCAGCGTATCAAAAATGTACATGGGGAGGAGGAGGGGCGGAAGGGGGTTGGGGAGCTTGCATAGGGTTTTCAGTTTATAGTAATGGATTGAAAGAAATGGGTGGAAAAGGCAAAGAAGATTTCTGAAGTACGTGTGTTTAAAAATCAATGGTTTCTAATGAATCACTCAAACAGTCCATGCGGAATACCACCTAAAGCTCTAGAAAATCCATGTCTTATCATGGACACGCACCAGTCTAACGGCCGTGCCCTCACAGAGACTGGGAGAGGGGTTGAAGCCAAGCAATTGAAAAACATTCTTGGGGGAACGGGGTTAAAATGGCCAAAACTGAGCGTACATACTTTGTGGATGGCCACCATAGAACCAATTGCCGAGATCTTAAACTAACTGAGTTGTTGTTTTTTTTAACACCCGGTCATGACAGGGTATTCTCATGCGTTGCCCTGGGTGCCGTGATGATGGGTAGATGTGCAGGAATAGCCCCAGAGACCGCAGCAGCTCGCGTGACCGCCGCCAAGATATTCAACTTTATGGATGACATTCCTCCTATTGATGAAACATGTGGACAGTCCTTGACACCGGACGAAGTTTGTATTACTATCTCAGCACTTTTCCTCCCCTTGTTACAGCTTTTCATTCGTATTCAGGACCATCATAACGCACGGGCACACTGGGCAGTGGCCCCATGCTTGCAAATTTACATTGGTTTTTTGTAATGGGGAGGAAAATCCTATTGCTTTGCCCGGGGACCCATAACGATGTTAAGATGACCCTGCTCGTATTCATTTTTCTTTCATAAAAAAAACCACTTGCTAACAAATAATACAGTCCCCAAAAGAACAATTGCAAGGTGGAACCAGACTGCTTTTGGCCCTCGGGGGGCTCCTCTTAAAATGGAGGATTTAAGGTCCAAATGGATAGTGCTAATGGAATAACATAAAATTTGAAGTGGTTGTTTTTCCTTCGTTGTAGAAAATATGATTATAGTCAAATAGGAATAACGTACCCAGATTTTGGTTTACAATTATGAAAGCATAATTAAACAAGATGGCTCATCTCCGGCTATCTGAATAACTGACAAAGTTTTGTAAATGCTTTATTCCATATCCACCAGAATGGCCAGATAACAATATACTTTATACAAACATCGATAAGCATATCAGCTAATGAAAAGAACATCTTCTGATTTGTTTTGTCTGCAAAATTTCTAACAACACTAACAAAATCAGTTTCTCTGGCAATGATTCAGTTTTCAGTCTTACTAAATCAACAAGTCAGGTCTGAGACAAGGCTTAAAAGTTTTGGATATGTTTCAGTTTTCTAAAAGATCTTTCTGCTGATGCCATTGTAGCTGGAATTATAGACAATATTCTCAAACTAACACAAACATTTAGATATATCTCACGAAGCTTGTAGTCAGGCATTAAACGTAGCAGTTGTCTAGGAAAGTAGACAGATCCTGATAAAAAGCCAAGAAAATTCCTGAAGAGCTACATGTTTGCTAGCCTTTGTGAAAAAATGCAGTGGAAGGGGAGTGTGCGGTTTTTTTGGGGGGGGAGGGGGGGGGGGGAGGGAGGGGGTTGAGGAGGCCGTCGTGGTCCCGGACTGATGTGCCTGCTGCCCCCACCCCCTTCCCAACCCTCTCCTCCAAATAGCTTTGTTGACAAACACTGCCACAACATCAAGTATTTCTTACGGAACTTTGAACTTTAACTCCTCTCCCACCCACCCCCTTTTTTTTTTACAGTGTTCCATGAAAAGTTCTATACGAATGTCAAATATCCATTTCCACTACCCGATGCGGCCAGGGGTGACCGTTTTGGATGGTCTTAACCTCAGCATTAAACCGGGTGAGACCCTGGCTTTGGTGGGCGAGAGTGGTTGTGGGAAAAGCACCACCGTTCAGCTGCTTGAACGATTCTATGATCCAAGCGATGGAACTGTGGTAAGTATTACAGAGAATGATATCACCAAAGAGAGAAAGTCAGAGACAGAAAACCGAAAGCTAGGGAGAAAAGACATGAATCTGATGAACCGAAAACTGCTTGTATGAACACCAAACATTGATAAGCTAAAAGGAGGGATGGGAATGATCAAATAGAGCCATGGACCTATCTCGGATGAACTACCGGTAGATCCTGAAATCAGTCATGTCCCATTACTATTTATCATTACTCTCAATTGCGATTCAATTGCTGATTGTTTTATGTGCAATGGTGCGGGTTGGGTTTTTCAAATGAAAATGAAATGTGTAGCAGTTATTCATGACAATTTCTATGCAATCTTCCACAGTCAAAATAATGTATAAAATGACAACGTTTTTCCGCACTTCGTATCTGGTTCGCAAATGAAATAAATCTGAGCTTTTTTGTCTGTTTGCTGTTGTTTTATTTGAGCATGGCAAATTTCTGTGTAATTTTCTGTAGTCAAAGTTTACATTGAAAATAACAGTACACCCCTTTTTCTTTTGGATGTAGTATTTGGACAACAACAACATAAGGGATCTCAACGTACAGTGGCTACGTTCTCAGATTGGTCTAGTCTCCCAGGAACCGGTGCTGTTTGACAGGAGTATCAAAGACAATATAGCATACGGTGACAACTCCAGAGCAGTCAGCATGAACGAAATTGTTCAGGCAGCTGAGTCAGCCAACATACACAACTTTGTTACAGCTCTCCCATTGGTTTGTACTTTAAACAAAACACAATCTTGTGTAACAAGCACCGTGTATATTTGTGGCCTTCAGAATCTTAGACAATTTTCATGCGAGCTTATTTCCTCTTTGTTCTATCTCGGTTTTCTGAAAAACTGGAGATGTTTTAGTATGTAGAAGAGGTATAACAAATGCACACTTTGACACTTGTTTAAAATGCATTGTGGTACTTATCAAGCTGTTTCACAATTTCTATTTATTTTAACTCCTCGTCATAATACTAAAGCCGCAAACGTTTAGCGTCGAATTTCTCAGTTATACAAACCGTGGAGTTCGAACAAACAAGTAGTAAAGTCGCGTTCAGTATACACTCATGAGGAATTTGCACATACAATTGTGGATATTATACAATTTTCTGCACATCCTAAGGTGGAACCAGTCATTTGGATGGAGATATTTAACCAATTTCTTGTTGTGTGTGTCTGTGCGCGCGCTCGCAATAATAAATTGAGGTAATGCTGTGCCAGCTTAAAATGCAGTAATGGGTAAATTTTATGACATAGTCTATTTGCTATGAAATCTACCTCTTGGGGTGTAATGATCTCACGACTGGGAACATAGCTCATTTGTCATCTAGTAAAATGTTTCCGCTTGAATACAATGTGCTTTCGAGAATAAAAATCGATATTATCCTCCTTGAGCCAAAAAAAAAAAAAACAACGTCACCATTGACTAACGAATAGCTTACACAGTTCCAGTCATGACATTGCATTGAGGATGATGCATACTTATATTGTTTCATTTGTGCTTCTCTGGAATATTTTATAACTTACACTTTCACTGAATATATATATATATTACACTAATATATATTAATTATATTATATGTAAATTGGCAGGGTTACGAAACCAATGTGGGGAGTCGGGGAACCCAGCTGAGCGGTGGTCAGAAGCAGAGGATAGCCATTGCCCGTGCTTTGGTCAGAAACCCACAGATTTTATTGTTGGACGAGGCCACGTCAGCGCTGGACACCGAAAGTGAAAAGGTACGCATGATTTACTTGGCGAGTGCACAAATAAAACTGGCATCCTCACTAGGAAATTGATAAGCTGTGCAGTTTTGAGGGAGGTGGGGGGGGGGGGGGGGGCGCATATCTATTATATATTTCAGTAACTTTGCAACCTTTGGCATGACTAACTGACCAAACTATACACTCTTCAGGCCTCAAACTTGGCAGGAAGGTGGCAATTGAGATAAGGAAGATGATGGCTATAATTAAAAGTTGTTTACTTCAATCCTGTATTTTAAAAAAAATAACAATGTTTATTGCTTTGTACCATCTGTACTTTTAGCATGTTTGTTTCGTAATATAATAGTACCGTCACCTGTCACCTGTCGGCTTCATCGTCATCGATGTTAGCTGCTACAGTGGATGTCACGACAAAATCTCCTCCACCCAATCCTGTCCTTAGCTTTCCTAGTTAGTTCACTTATTTCCAGCTGGCTGACTTTCTTGATGTTATCGTGATATCTAATGGGTGGTCTTCCTTGTTTTCTCTTTGTTTCTGTCTTTCCTTGAAGGATTGATATCATAAGGGCCGTGCTTTTGTTTCGGGCCGCGTGGCCGATGTATGCAAGTCTTCTTTTATTTATTTCAGGTGTTATTCTTCTGGTGGTGCCAAGCTGTTCTAAGATGCTTGTATTTGTTCTCCTTTCTGTCCAACTTATTCTGAGTAGCCTTCTGTAAAGCCACATTTCAGCTGCCTCCAATCTTGTTATGTCTGCCTTTTTGAGTGTCCAGGCTTCACAACCATATAGTAGGACTGGCCAGTACCGTACATGTCATAAAAAGTAACCGTATCAAGCGTTCAGTTTGGTGCATAGTGTTCTGGTGCGCATGAGTTCTGAAGCAAAACTGTAGTTTATTACTTTTAGTTTTATTATATGAGAGAGAGAGAGAGAGAGGGGGGGCGGGGGCACATGATTGTTTATTCCAGGCAATGCCCGGTAGCTCATCTAGTAATTTGAATAATTGAAGAGCAAATTGAAACACATGGGAGAATGAGACAACGAGATATTCAGACGAAGAGAATCTGTGTCTAACAAGTGTTCTGTAAATACCCAGGATAAAGAGAGAGAGAGGGGGAGAGAGAAAGAGAGAGAAAAAAAAACGAAAGAGAGAGAGAGAGAAAAAAAGAAAGAGAGAGAGAGAAAAAAAGAAAGAGCAGGAGAGAAAAAAAAAGAGAAAGAGAGAGAGAAGAAAGGGGAGAGAAAAAAAAAGAAAGGCAAAAAAAAATATTAAGAGATTGTTACTATTTTACTGTAAAGTGCTTTGGATTCACTTTGTGAAGTCGGACGCTATATAAACTTACTCCATTATTATCATTGTTATTGCAGATTGTCCAGGACGCTTTGGACAAAGCTCGCCAGGGTCGGACGTGCGTTATGATTGCGCACAGACTCAGTACTATTAAGGACGCGGACCAGATTGCTGTCTTTAAGGAAGGTGTGGTCCGCGAGCTAGGTACCCACTCGCAGTTGATGGCAAAGCGGGGTCTGTATTACAAGCTTCAGACATCTCAGTTATACCAGACATCATAGAGTATACCCGAGCCACTGAAAAACTGCTACAAAAAAAATCTCTTGTGCACCTGAGCGGGTTTAAACCAAATACTGTTCACTCAAAGAATAGCAAAGATGTTTATTTTAAGCCCGACATTTCTACGCAGGCGACCAGTGACACACCCCAAAAAGGTTTCTTTTGAATCAAGAGGTTTTACAATTCAAATACATAGTTTAGGGCCACTGACGAATAAAACATGTAAATATTTTGTATTGTCTGAGTATAATTGTGCAAAAATGAATGTTTGTGTTTACGTCTTTATTTTAGGAGGTTCGCTGCTCTTGGCGTTTAAGTCTCACTTTCTTGTTTTTATTTTTTCTTGTTCTTGTTTGTGTGTTTTTGTAGGGATGGTTTTTTTTTTTTTTTTAGAGTTTTGCCCGGGCAGGGCCTTGTTCAGCCTGCTCTTCTCGACTTTCAATTGTCAAGGTATCTTTAACGTGCACAACTTGTATACTGGCCCTCGGAGTTTTTCGTCCTTATCCGAGAAGGCTATGTGCTTGATTCTACGTACCATAGGATCAGAGACATGAATTCCCCCCCCCCCCCCCCCCCCCCCCAAAAAAAACAATTCCAACATACTTGCATCGACCGAGGATCAAACCCGGCACTTTCGGCATGAGAGGCGAGCACCTTGACTTTAGACCAATATGTCGCCCTACAGTGAATGCTTTGAGTATGTGGCTTTTAAATATACAGCGAGTTCCGGTTCCGGCAAAAAAGACAAATCATTTTCTACTTCATGGACAAATGTATCGCCGAGCTGCCCTTCGCCAAGTCTACAGACTTGCCCCACACTGCAACGGTTAACTTACCAAGTCCTTGTATTTGAACCAATTCAACCAATCTAGTTGGCATATCTACCTCACCCCAACTCTCATTTTCATGCTCGTCATCTGAAGTCCCCCCTCCTCCCAACTCCCCTCAGTCAGATCAGTCAAACAGTTAAACCGTTCCCCAGCACAGCCAACAACTGACTGAACTGACCAACTAACCAAATATGAGCCTAACAGGCATCCATCACAGAAACAAGGGCACAAAAACAAATATACAGACCCACAGTGATTAAATTAGGCGCACTGGTGGAAGTTTCGTCAGTGTACATTATGTACAATTTGTTTACTGATATGTTAATGTGCAAACTTTCCTTTAGTGTTATTTAAAAACTATTTGGAAAAAATATATATATCTATATAAAAATAATACTGCTTAGTGTGGGTTGTCATTTTGAGCATGCAAAATTTTATTTTATTAATATACAAAACAACAATAACAACAATACTACGACACGTTAGGGCAAATAGCCTTAAATGGCTCGAGGCAAACGACTTTACTGTTCTTTTCCATGTATGACTAGGAACATACTATTATTGTGTTATTACATCGAATGAAGTTTGTGGAGACTTTAGCCTTCACTACAGTAAAACTGTGTATTCTGTTAGCAGTATGCAATTATGCATTTCGTCGTCCGCATGATAAAACCTCACAAAGCCGGTTTGGGAAATTTTACAGGAGAAGGAAAAAACTGATTTATTTCCAAACCACAGGTCGCAGGTTCTTGAAAATTTCTCACTAGTATACTTTTGCCCTTTCTAATACACTGCCTAATGTTTCACCCTGATGATTTTGATTACAATTATGTTTTAGATGTTTAGCAGGTTTGATGACCCGAAATCCGCACGATAAAACCTCCTTATCCGTAAGGCGGTTTTATTGTGCGCATTTCCCCTCTCTCACTGGCCAGCAAACCTCTTTATCCAGGCGTGTCTTCGTTTTGCTATTGTGAAGACTAGTTTTCGAGGGCAAATCAGGTGTTTACCAGACATGGATGAAGTTGTATAGCGGCAGGAGGGATTAAAGTGATTTTAGGGAAAGTGGAGAAATATTATTTTGGAGAAAGTGGAAGACGGGTAACGGCAATGAAGTAAACTAGAAGACGTTAAAGACTTGGAATATGGACACATAAAAACATTAAAAAACATACATGAGCAATTATTTATATTGAGGGTTTATCAATTAAAAAAAACTTTTAAAAAAAAACGTGCAGACTTTCTCTTTCAGCATTTCAGGCACATTCTTTCCTCTTTTCCCTTCATTTATCCCTTCATTGCTTTACCCTTTTTTCCTCCTTCCTTCCGCCCCCCCCCTTTTGATATTCTTCCTCTTACCGTGGTCTCATCTCCCGGCCCTGCCTTCCTTTGAGCCGTTATCCCCTCGTCCTGTGACACAACCCCCCCACCCCCTCGCTTTCTCTCTCTTCATCCATCTCCCCCCCCCTCTCTCTCTTTCTCACCCATCCGCCCTTCTTCCTACTTTTCTCTCTTTCTTTCTCTTTCGTTTTTTCGCTCTCACATTTTATCTCTCTTCCTTCACCCAACCCCTGTCTTCGTTCTTCCTGTCTTCCTACTTCTCTCTCTCTCTCTCTCTCTCTCTTCGTGCGGTGGAAATGTACCGCTGAATGCACGCAGTCACATCCCGCTATAGTGTGACTCTTCTCTAAATACTTCTGCTCCATGACTGTAGCTCTTAGTCTTGAAAAGCTGAGAAGAGAACAGCCATCGATGTACTGGATGTACTTTCTGTAGCTTCAAGTTAACATACACACAAGATGCGAATTCACTTGGCATTAGCTCTCCTTCCACCTCATGCCACAAGAAGCATTCCACGTCATCTTTATTGGCCAGATTGTAGATTGATAAGTCGTGAATGTACAAATTTGTTTTTGTAACACAAGTATTGAACCCGCGAAATTCGCGGGGGGGGGGGGGGGGGGAGTGAAAAGTGTTGTGAGTAGGTCTGGGGGTGGCTGCAATGGAGGGAGCATTACTTGACCGTTGGCACAGCAAAGTGCAGCAAGAACCACGAATGTTATGGATGGACTCGGAAGCACGGTGTCACAAATCCCAGACTGGGAGATGTAATAGTTTATGACAGGACGACAATCACGAACAAACAAGTTAACACTTAACAAAACAACCCATCAGATCACACATTTATTAAACATAATTATACATATAATAGCGCAATTACATACATTATATTATTGAAATGACTGCCGTACAACGGCCTTATTCTCACACACACTCTCCCTCGGATCCACAATCCGGTAGTTACTCCTAAAGGCACTTCGGCCTCAGCCTCTCCCCTCAGGGTCTTAATAGTACATTAATAATTTACTGGCACCGCAGTCTCTCAATATCCCCTTCCTATTGTCATACACCTTAACACTCCCCTAGCACCTCAGCAGGGCAATAACACATTATTATTTCCATAGCCCTCAACATGGCAACACCATAGTATCAGTTCACTAGCCTATCAACATGGCAACAACATAGTATCAGTTCACTAGCCTATCAACATGGCAACAATATAGTATCTCATTCACTCTCATATCTACGTCCCTGTCCGTGGCCTGACTGCCACGACTTATGTGCCTCTACTGTCCTACACTGACAGCCTCACTTCTGGCCTATGTGTGGCCTCCGGCCCTATGCTGGCCTATCCCCTGTGCTCATCGAGGTGGCTCTGCGGCCCTTCCCCGACACCAGTCATTACTGGAACAACACTCATCCGTCTCCCGACTGCTTTCACTTATGTCCGCCCGCTGGGCTCTTATTCACAGGTCCGCTCCGTCGGGCCTTCTAACTTGCAGTGATAGTTATACAGCGCTTTCGCCTCCTTCAGACCCCCCCCCCCCCCACTACTCACAACAGCACGCTTAACTTGCTGTCTACTGTGAGTCCTTCTTACTCTACACCCGCTCTGTAGCAATCCCCTTAATTGCACTCACTCCACTCGTGACATCATCCCCCACCCCAAAAAAATTAATGCAATTAATTTCAAATCGCATCAAGATGACTGTCAACGAGTGAGCGTGAGCAATACCTACACTAAAAAAAATGACCTAGCAGTTCCCCTAGCATATAGAATACCGAAATCAGGGGAAAATATGGGGATCAATATGGCCTGCAATATGCATATATGTGTCACATCATGAATAGCTAACTAAACACAATATCTAATACAGAATCAAAAACCATTCAACCTATCAACCATTCTTCATATCATATTTATAATGTCAATATTTTAAAGTCGACTTATTCACACAGATCCTGTCAATGTTCCTGTCCTCCGATGTATAAGCTGCTGAACTCTTCCCCTAGGCTCGACTAAGGTAGTCGGCGATATGATTGCTGGTTCCTGGAATTGGTTGAATAACGAAGGCATACGGCTGCAAAGCCAATGCCCATCTAGACAAGCGTGGGCTGGACGAACGATTCTTCGACAAAAATGTCAGTGGCTTGTGGTCTGTCTGGATACAAAATTCTCGTCCCATGAGATAACGTCCTAGTTTCTGGACGGACCAGACAATGGCAAGACACTCACGCTCTATCACAGAATACTTTCTTTCTCTCTGCAATAACTTCCTACTGACATAACATACAGGATGGAGACATTCGTTCTTCTCCTGTAGAAGACAAGCGCCGACACCAGAGTCCGACGCATCCGTTCTGAGGATAAAATTAGATCGAAAATCGGGTAATATCAGAATGGGTGACGATGATAATGCTGTCACCAAATTATCAAATGATGTCTGACATTCAGACGTCCACTGGACCTTATCGGGTTGTCCCTTCTTAGTAAGGTCAGTAAGAGAAGATGACAAGGAGGAAAAATTTGGAATGAACTTTCTGTAATAATTTAAAATTCCCACTAAGCTTCTGACTTGTTTCTTTGTTTTTGGGATTTGCAACCCTACTAACTTGTCAATTTTTGTTTCTTCAGGTCTCTGAACACCTCTACCCACGATATGTCCTAAGAATATTATCTCTGGACATGCCAAATCCATCTTTGCGGGTTTAGCAGTTAACCCAAAATGGCGTAATCGTTGAAAAATTACTGTTAGTGTCTGAATATGATCAGACCATGTCGACGTATGGCATGCTATATCATCAAAGAATGACACGACATTAGGTATGTCCTTCAACACCAATCTCATTAATCGTGCAAACGTCGCTGGTGCGTTTACCAACCCAAATGGCATGACCTTAAATTGGAATAATCCCATGGGCGTTTGGAACGCCGTGTATTGTTTAGACTCCTCAGTAAGCGGGATTTCCCAATACCCTTTCGTCAAATCTATCTTGGAAAACCACGTGGACCCGGCTAATGAAGCTATTAATTCCTCCTGAAACGGGATAGGCTCCCTATCGCCTACCGTAATAGTGTTCAATCTTCGGAAATCAATACAGAACCGCACCAATCCATCAAGTTTTTTCACGAGGACGATGGGTGATGAATACGGCGATGTTGATGGTTCTATCACATCTAACTTCAACATTGACTCAACTTCCTTTATGACTCTATCTCTCGAAGAAAAAGGCAACGGATACGGTCTAAGAAATACTGGCTTATCGGAAGTCAACTTTATTTGGTGCTGGATCACCGTAGTGCGACCCGGCAAATCCGTAACAACATCCGGAAATGACGCTAACAGGGTCTCAAGTTCCCTACTCCTTGAACTCGTAAGGTCAGGGTTAATTTTTACGTCCCTGTAACCTTGTGTCGGAGTTAACTCCGGCAATTGAATTTGTAACTCCTCCTGCGCCTCGGTGTCGCTTACGTCACAGTCCAACTGGTCTACGACCCCCGTGCAAGCGGTAGAGAAGACAGTCTCCTCTGGTCTTGTCTGTGCACACAGATACTGTGGTCTCTCATAAAATCTCTGTAGCATATTAACATGGAAAACCTTACTCGCTCCATCAATGTGGATAGCGTAATCTACCTTTGAAACAACTCGCTCAATAACATAAGGGCCTTTCCATGTCATCAATAACTTATTATGGTCCGTAGGTAACAACAGCAGAACCTTGTCTCCTGGCTTAAAAATTCTCAGTTTGGACCCTCTATCTTTATAGTCTTTTGCTCTTTTCGAAGCGATATTAGACGCTTCTTCTGCTATAGTGCGCGCTGAAGATAGTCTTTCTCTTAAATCAACAAGGTACTGAAACACCGAAATCTGATCATCGTCTCCCGATGATGGCGACGTCATCATGTCCCGAAGAACATCAGTTGGGCCCCTAGGACTACGACCGTACATCATTTCGAACGGCGAGAATCCCGTTGACTCCTGCCGTACCTCTCTGTACGCGAATAACACTGCAGGGATATATCTATCCCAATCTTTAGGGCGATCAGCAGCTACCTTACGCAGCATCGACTTCAACGTCGAGTTCAATCTCTCGCACATGCCATTAGCCTGCGGATGATAAGGGGTGGTAGTGATGGGTTGTATGCTGAATAAGCGGAACAATTCCTTCATCATCTGCGACGTAAATTGCGCGCCCCTATCAGACAGAATTTGCTCTGGTATTCCTACCCTAGCGAAAATTGCAAACAACGCTTCCGCGACTGCCTCAGACGTTATGGTCCGCAGAGGAACCGCCTCTGGCCATCTCGTAGCATTACATATGACCGTTAAGAAAAATCGATTCCCCCTATCGGTCGCTGGGTGAATGGGGCCAACAAGGTCTATCGAGACCTTTTTAAACGGTTCCGAGACCGTGGGGATCTTCTGAAGAGGAGCCTGGGGTGTGCGACCCTTATGCGTCGTCTTTTGGCACGCACTGCACGTCTTACAATAGACCTGCACATCTCTGTGGATCGATGGCCAGTAAAAATTTTTAAGAACCCTTTCTTTGGTTCTAGCTATCCCCATATGACCCGCTAATGGGACATCATGTGCCAAATGCAATACTGTTGCGATCAGCAACGCTGGCACAACGACCTGCTTTAAAATGGAGGACACCGTTACATACTTACGGAACAGAATGCCCGCCTGAACAATAAAGGAGGACGACCCGTTCTTATATCTCCTCGTTTTCTCCGTTCGCGCTTCCCCAAAACATGGGTTTAATGATGGGTCCTCCCTTTGTAATCTCGCCAAGCGCTCTGGCGTGATGTCTAGGTTGACCGCTGGCGTAGCCAAAGGTCTAATCTTGTCTTTATCGGCTACCCGTCGGCGTGTTTCGACCGCGGCGCAAAAGTCAATACCTTTTGATTGCGACCATGCTTGCACGTTCTCATCGGAAGGGGAAACTACCCGTGATACATTCCCAATGATGAGCTGGGCGCCTGGAAAACAACCAACGACTGCTTCGACTTCCCCGCTAAGGAAAGGTGTATCTATCATTATTCTTGCCATGGGTAATTTCTCAATGGCCCCCGAAAATTGGATGCACGGGACAGTCTCACCTGTAAGCTGTGAATCCCGAATGCAATCCCTATGCACTCCTGTAACAGGGCGACAGACAGGCAAGGTATAGCTAGCGTGGGAAGATAGCTAACGGCGGGGAGACAGAGTTATTGTAGGCCAGAGGGGGAAAGTAGCCGATGCAACTGAAGCGCCTTGACACCCGAAAAGGGTAGTGTTTACTTGACCGCCGTACTTGTCGATCAGATCACCTGGGAATTGCTTGGGGGGGTAGAGCTATTTCAATAGTATTTGACGTGGAGTCGACGGGGGTGGCTATTAGGATAACTAATGTACACTCGGTGAGCGTCTTGGGACGCTACCTGACTGGGTATAAATCCCCGAACGCTCCTTCCAACTTCAGACCGCTGAGAGCACTCACCAGCTTCGTGCCGAAGAGGAGACCACAACCGCAACTGTAACTTTGTACTAGTCTTGTGAGTGGGGAAGGTCAGGGAACCCGCAAACATCCTTTGTCAGAGCGTGGTATCTTTGGTATCTTGTCGGCATTTGGGCTGTTGCTGAGTGAGGAGGAAGAACAACACCTTCTTGGTCTCAACTTCTTGTACTTTGATTAACGACATCGTGGCTTCTTGGCTTCCCGACCTATTGGTACCTGCCGATACCTGTTGATCTAACTGCGCAGTCAAGCCAGGGTAGAGAGGAAGAACCAGTGCCCAGATAGCGCCATACACCCCTAAAGGAGAGGTTTCCTTATGCTGAATGTTCCCATGTGTTTTATAAAATGTGCTAGAAATTGAATATTACGAAGCCATTTAATTAGCATGTACTGATTTGCATCAACTTCATTCCATCGAAATTCACATGAAATTGTATGACCTGTGTTCCTATTATTATTGAATGAATTAATAATTATTGTATATATGTAAGCAATACAGATATCGTTTGTTATAACTTATAGAAGAGAGATAGTCGATTATTTAGTGTGTTTGTGCCGTGCCCATCACGGCTGGTGTCAGAAGAAAGTTAGTGAGAGAAAGTGGAAACATCACAATGGTGTCAGAAGTGGGATCCTGCTAGTAAATAACATTTAATTTTGATCTGGGTCGTGTCAAGGGGCTGTTGTGTGATTGTGTGGACAGGTCATCTGCCCTGAGGCGAGTGAGAGAGATTGACATTTAGTGCCTGCGACATGCTCTGATTTTACCTGTGCATTGACTGTTCAATTTTATCTTTTGTCACAGAGAAAATTGTTGTTTGCTATTGCAGGAATATTGTTGTTAACTTCACAGTTACGATCCACGCTTTATTGTTAGCTTTGTTTACAGGTCAATTGCTGATGGACTATCTGGGCGCACTGAAGCTTGCCAGACAAGAAGGCATTAGTGATGAGGAATTCAAAATTAGGTGGGACGAAGAGAAAGCCAAAAACCGAGAACAAAGGGCTATCGAACGAGAAGAAAAGGAGCGCGAACGAGAAGAAAAGGAGCGCGAACGAGAAGAAAAGGAGAAGGAAAGACAATTTGAAAGGGAGAGAATGGAATGCGAACGGGAACTAGCCAAAAACGGGTGTCACAATGGTAAAGGGAATGGAAAATCTGCTGCCCCGAAGGTACCTAAAATTGCCATTTTTGATGACTCGCGCGAGGATCTCGACTCGTATTTGAAAAGATTTGAAAGGCTCGCGCAGGCAAATGATTGGGAAGAAGACACCTGGGCAGACATGTTAGGGGCATTGTTAACTGGCAGGGCGTTAGATGTTTATTCCGGTCTCAGCGATGAAGACAGTAGGGATTACGAGAAGGTAAAGAAGGTGTTGTTCAAGAAGTATCACCTCACGGCAGAGGGTTATAGGCGTAAGTTTAGGGAGAGTCGTCTAGATAAGGACGAAACTTATACGCAGCTGTCCGTGAGATTGCAGAGATATTTTGAGAGGTGGGTAGACCTCTCAGAGGCAGAGAGAACTATGGAAGGGATTACGGATCTGTTAGTCAGGGAGCAGATGTTGAAGATTGTCGACTGTAATCTTTCCATATATTTGAAAGAGAGGGACCCCAAGTCCGTGCATGAGTTAGTTGAGATGGCGGACTTGTATAGTGAGGCTCATCAGTCGAAGCGAGGGCTGGAGCAACAGCAGAAGTCAGGTAAGAGGGTTGAGGAGAGCAGAAGTAAGGGTTTAGGAGTGAGTAAACCGGTATGCTTCAACTGTGGCTCTCCCAATCACCTGAGTAGGCAGTGTGACCAGGGCAGGACGAAGAAGGGTGCTGCTGCCACTGTCGAGGACAACCGAGGTAAGTCCCAGCGTGAGAGTGGGCGTGGTTGTTTTGTGTGTGGGTCACTTCTCCATATTGCGAGATTCTGTAGGAAGAGACAGAAAGAGACGACCGCAGTCGTACTAACCAGCGATGAGGAAGCCGATGACAGTCAGTGGGAGTCATCGGGCAGGGCGAATACTCAACCAGGGGCTGAGCAGAGTGTTGGGCCACAGACCTTCATTTCTTGGGAGACGGAAGGTAAGAGTATTGAGTTAGAAGGTTCGACAGAACATGAGCCCGAAGACGATGTTCCGGAGAATGATTTGTCCGCTCCATTTTTGGAGAAGGGGAGGATAGGGGATAAAGAGATTACTATCCTTCGTGACACGGGATGCACGTGTGCGATTATAAAAAGGGACAAACTGCCTCCTAACAGCTTAACTGGGAAGAACAGGAGTTATGTCCTGATGGACGGGACGAGAAGGTCTGCTCCTGTCGCGGAAATGTGGGTAGAAACCCCATTTTATACTGGGCTTCTCAAAGCGCTAGTAGTGGAAGACCCAGTGGCCGATTTGATTATAGGAAACATAAAGGGGGCGTCTCTTGAGAAGATAAGTGTGGTACTCACGCGATCTCGCAAGGTGGAGATTGACAAGGAAGAGCATGAGTGTGAGAATGCGAGTGCGAAAGTGAGTCAGACCACAGATAATGAGGAGGCCAAGGGCAACTCAACGGAGGAGGTAAGGGTAGGGGCCAAGATAGGGGAACTCACACCAGGTGAGATAGCCCGGGCCCAGAGAGAGGACGAAACTTTGAGAGTTTTAAGGGAGAGAGCCACGTTGGAGCAATCGGCTGAGGTAGGTACTCACATAAAGGAGAGTAAGGGAATTTACTATCGGGTAAAGAAGGCCGGGGCTGGACGTGCTGATGTGGAGCAGTTGTTGGTACCTAAGCAGTACCGAAGTGAGCTGATGAAGATAGCTCACGAAGGAGTGTTCGGGGGACACTTAGGAATTTCGCGCACACAGGACAGAATAATGCAGTCGTTCTTTTGGCCTGGGATAGGTGCGGACGTAGGTCGTTTCTGTCGATCGTGTGACGCGTGTCAAAGGACATCCAATAAAGGTAGGGTGACAAAGGTACCCCTAGTGCCGACACCCCTGATCGACACGCCCTTTTCGCGCGTCGCCATAGATTTGGTTGGTCCACTTCCGCGTACGGAACATGGGAGATCGCGTTATATTTTGACGCTAGTAGATTATGCCACGCGTTTCCCGGATGCCGTAGCCTTAAGGGGGATATCAGCCGAGCAGGTCAGTGAAGCGTTAATGGAAATATTTTCTCGGTTAGGCATACCAAAGGAAATAGTTTCAGATAGGGGATCACAGTTTACCGGTGAGCTGATGAGAGAGGTCAGTGCACTTCTCAAAACGAAACAGATATTCTGCTCGCCTTACCACGCGATGGCCAATGGTCTGTGTGAAAGATTTAACGGAGTGCTGAAGAATATGCTTCGCCGAGTAGCTCATGACAGACCCAAGGACTGGGACAGAATGTTGTGTCCACTGCTGTTCGCGTATCGCGAAACCCCACAGGCCAGTACAGGTTTTTCGCCGTTTGAACTAGTGTTCGGTCACCCTGTGAGAGGACCACTTGCAATACTGAAGAATCTGTGGACTGGGGAAGCGGAGTCAGAAACGAGGTCATCGTACGAATACGTGGTAGATATGAGGGAACGATTGGAGGATGCCATGAAAGTCGTAGCCGAGAACAGCAACGTCGGAAAACACAGGCAGAAGAAATACTACGATAGGGGGGCCAAACAGAGGAAATTCCAAGTGGGCGATTCCGTCCTCATACTTCTCCCAAGTGACGGACCGAAACCTACAGGGATGTACAGTTAGGGGATACGCTAGATCAGGATCAGAGAGAACAGATGCAAGAGCTCATGGAAGAATACAAAGATATATTTACGGATGTACCGGGGCTCACTGACTTGATCAAGCACAAAATCCCATTGCTAGATCAAAAACCTGTGAAGGTAAGACCCTACCAACTACCGTACTCAACTAGAGAAGCTGTCAATGCTGAGGTAGGCAAGATGCTTGCGGCCAGAATCATCGAACCGTCCGAGTCCCCGTACAATAGTCCAATTGTATTAGTTAAGAAGCCCGATGGTCAACATCGTTTCTGCAACGACTACAGGCGGCTAAATGTTGTGACTGCCGATGACGCCGAACCGATGCCTGAGGTAGAAGCCATTATTTCCAATCTAGCGGAGGCAAAATATTTCACCAAGCTGGACTTGACAAAGGGCTTTTATCAAGTTCCGATGGCCGAGGAAGATAAACACCTGACGGCGTTCGCCACACCGTTTGGGCTATACCAGTACAGGGTCATGCCGTTCGGGTTGAAGGGATCCCCCGCCACATTTAACAGGCTCATGAGGAAAGTATTAAAAGATGCTGGCGAAGGGGTAGATGCATTTGTAGACGACTGTCTTATACACAGTGCAAATTGGCCTGACCACTTGGAACGTTGTCGGAATGTCTTCGAGCGACTGAGACGGGCAAATTTAAAAGCTAGACCTACCAAGACGCTAATAGGGATGACAGAAGTCGAGTACTTAGGCCATAAGCTGGGACAGGGGACTGTAAGACCGCAGGAGAGTAAGGTGCGAGCCATTGTCGACTGTGACCGACCGACGACCAAGACACAAGTGAGGAGTTTCCTGGGGCTAACGGGGTACTATCGGAAGTTTGTACCAAATTACAGTGCAATCTCGGCGCCGTTGTCAGACCTCACAAAGAAGTCCCAGGGCACAAAGTTCGCGTGGGGACACGCGCAGGAGAACGCGTTCAATGCCCTAAAAATTTGTTTGAGTTCCGAGCCGATACTACGGATGCCAGACTGGAACAAGGAACTGATTCTCCAGACAGACGCATCTAACCTTGGAGTGAGTGGCTGCCTACTTCAAGAAGACGAGGGTACGAAGTATCCAGTTGTATATGTTAGCAGAAAGTTGAAACCTGCGGAGAAGAACTACTCAACAATTGAAAAGGAATGCCTGGCCATAGTTTTCGCCGTTAGTAAGTTGCAGGCGTATCTGTATGGGAGAAACTTCGTGTTAGAGACGGACCACCGACCTCTAACTTGGATGCGAACTAAAGACCAGAAGAACGCGAGGGTAACTAGATGGAACCTGGCGCTGCAACCATATAACTTTCGAGTCAGCAACATCAGGGGGCGAGACGCTCTATGGGCCGCCACTCTATCTAGATTACCAGTAGATTAATAATTTTATTAGCCGATTTTGCCAGGGAAAATCGACTTAAGTGGGGGCGATTGTAACAGGGCGACAGACAGGCAAGGTATAGCTAGCGTGGGAAGATAGCTAACGGCGGGGAGACAGAGTTATTGTAGGCCAGAGGGGGAAAGTAGCCGATGCAACTGAAGCGCCTTGACACCCGAAAAGGGTAGTGTTTACTTGACCGCCGTACTTGTCGATCAGATCACCTGGGAATTGCTTGGGGGGGTAGAGCTATTTCAATAGTATTTGACGTGGAGTCGACGGGGGTGGCTATTAGGATAACTAATGTACACTCGGTGAGCGTCTTGGGACGCTACCTGACTGGGTATAAATCCCCGAACGCTCCTTCCAACTTCAGACCGCTGAGAGCACTCACCAGCTTCGTGCCGAAGAGGAGACCACAACCGCAACTGTAACTTTGTACTAGTCTTGTGAGTGGGGAAGGTCAGGGAACCCGCAAACATCCTTTGTCAGAGCGTGGTATCTTTGGTATCTTGTCGGCATTTGGGCTGTTGCTGAGTGAGGAGGAAGAACAACACCTTCTTGGTCTCAACTTCTTGTACTTTGATTAACGACATCGTGGCTTCTTGGCTTCCCGACCTATTGGTACCTGCCGATACCTGTTGATCTAACTGCGCAGTCAAGCCAGGGTAGAGAGGAAGAACCAGTGCCCAGATAGCGCCATACACCCCTAAAGGAGAGGTTTCCTTATGCTGAATGTTCCCATGTGTTTTATAAAATGTGCTAGAAATTGAATATTACGAAGCCATTTAATTAGCATGTACTGATTTGCATCAACTTCATTCCATCGAAATTCACATGAAATTGTATGACCTGTGTTCCTATTATTATTGAATGAATTAATAATTATTGTATATATGTAAGCAATACAGATATCGTTTGTTATAACTTATAGAAGAGAGATAGTCGATTATTTAGTGTGTTTGTGCCGTGCCCATCACGGCTGGTGTCAGAAGAAAGTTAGTGAGAGAAAGTGGAAACATCACAACTCCCACAACGGTAGATCCTGTATCTCGTAAAACCGAGACCGGTTCGTCCCCAACAAACCCCGGATAAACCCTAAGACCACCTCCTGTATGACATGAATTTATAACGGGGATCTTTCTCCCACAAGGTAAAACACCGGAAGATAATAACTTCTCACAACTGGGACACTTAAAATACTGTCCGCCTCCGTTGTCCGATGTAACACACGCAGCCGCATGATGAAATTTATTTGGGGAACATGGACTGGAGCTACTGTCCACGTTCGCCGCTATCCTACCTGCAGGGCAGTTCACGCTGATGTGATCTGCTCTTCCGCAGTTCCAACACTTCGCGGCCCTACACTCGCGTGAAAAGTGACCCACGCGTCCGCAAGTCCAACACTCCGCTCCCTGTGCTGCTCTAGGCCTGGGTCCCCGTGACCCCTCGCGACCGGAACTAGAGTCCCTATGCCGTCGGTCATCGGCAAAGGTCACAACTCGCCCCCGGCCATTACCGCGACCTAGCCCTCCTGCTCGGTCAAACTTACCGGATCCATACGCCGGTGATTGGTGATAGCCCCTACGCTGCCCCTGGGCCTGCCCGCTATAGGCACCACGCTGACGCGACCTGTCCCCAAGTCCTGCCGGCGACCCCTCGACAACGGCGACGTACCCAGCATCTTGGACGTATGCCCTGGCGACTGGTTTGGACGGATGCGCCGTACGGTATGCCTCCGCCAACTTAGACGCCTCCTGCACCGTCGCGGGTTCGTTCTCTTTCAGGAAAGCCACCAGATCTTTGTGGCACGACGCGTACAGCTGGTCACGGATCATTAGGTCTTTCAGTTTAGCGAAATCCGTGCCCACATGCGCCAAGTCTACCCAGTTCGCGAAATACTCCGTTAGTCTCGCGACGAAGGCAGCAAAGTCCTCCCTGGTATCTGCACGTGCTCGCCTAAACTGCTCCCGGAAATATTCCTCGGTACGCGCAAATCGGCGAAGCAGCAAAGCCTTCAGCTTATCGTAGTCTTGCACGTCTTCGCGCTGTAGCTCTTTAAAGTAGGTTAACGCTCGCCCCTGCAATAGCGACGCCAGGTACGTGGCCCATAATTCCTTATTTTCCCCCCATTGCAATTGTGCGTTCAGTTCGAACCTGTAAAGGAAGGCGTCTATGTCGTCCTTCCGGTCGTCGAACGTAGGGAGCTTAATCCTAACGCCACCTTTATTGGGTACCTGCCGCTCAACTGTTTCTGTTGGCGCACTCTTTTTGATTTCCAACTCCGCTATTCTTACTCGCGCGTCTGTCTCCCGCTCTTGAGCTTCTATCTCCTTTAACCTTAACTCCCTCTCCTGCTCCTGAGCCTTAGCCTCTCTTTCCTGTTGCTTAGCCTCTAACTCCTTTAACTTAAACTCTCTTTCCTCTTCCTTATCCTTAGCCTCTCTTTCCTCTTCTCTCTGTCGCTCTTGAGCCTCTTTTTCTCGCTCTCTATCCTTAGCACGCTCATCGCGCAAATCCGCCTGTTGTTCTTTAATCCAGCCGCGTAGCTCCTCTCCCTCCAGGCCAAGTTCCTTACCCAACTTCATTAGTTGTTGGAGTTCCGCCATTTCACAGATTTATGGTTATGGTATCTATTATGCGAACGACCAACCTGTCGGTATGATCACTAACGATACGACCAGAGACCTGAGATCACACCAGATATAACAATACCCAGTTCAGAATACAATTCAGAAATTTACCTTTACAGCAAAACTAATTCTATATCTATAAAATGTATGCACTATTAATTATAAAAGAAAATAGAAACGACAAGAATGAAGAAATACAGTAGAAAGACCACAAGGACGTCAAGGACAACGAACCAGACTAGGACAAAGCTTCTACAAAAAAAAACTATAATGGAAAAAAGAATGCAACCTAACTACGCCGATTACACAACAAGGTACGAACAAGAACAGAGTCTGAAAAAAAAGAACGTATCTATAGATAGGTAGAAGGAGGGACAAGAGAATACGTCTTCCTGCGGAACAGAGAAGATATCGACGCTACAACTAAACAATATTACAGGTCCCTATAGAACTGTTCACTGTGATGAACGAAGTTCCAAAGTTTACCACACCTTTTTAAAAGGATAAACTAAGTTCAACACAGCAACCCCGCGCCACCGCCCGTACAATCAATTACGACAAAAACAGAAAAACAGCGGAAAAAGACAGATTAAAGGAACAGCCCACAATCCAGGGCACAAAATTTCAGTTTCACTTAACTTTCAAATTTTGAGTTTAAAGTCCTCGACCTAATCGGAGCTCTGGCTACTTGTCTCCTCAGGCTGCACGCACACACTCTGGAAAGTTTAAATACACATTAATACCTATTCATAGCAATACATGCCTCAATATACATTCATTATTATACATAAATCATATCATGAAATGTCCATTCATCCAACGAACAAGACAGCACAATTACCTACTAACTAACTACAACTAAATATTACGAAAATGGACGAGTCACAATGGACGAGCCCCCAATGTCACAAATCCCAGACTGGGAGATGTAATAGTTTATGACAGGACGACAATCACGAACAAACAAGTTAACACTTAACAAAACAACCCATCAGACTCACACATTTATTAAACATAATTATACATATAATAGCGCAATTACATACATTATATTATTGAAATGACTGCCGTACAACGGCCTTATTCTCACACACACTCTCCCTCGGATCCACAATCCGGTAGTTACTCCTAAAGGCACTTCGGCCTCAGCCTCTCCCCTCAGGGTCTTAATAGTACATTAATAATTTACTGGCACCGCAGTCTCTCAATATCCCCTTCCTATTGTCATACACCTTAACACTCCCCTAGCACCTCAGCAGGGCAATAACACATTATTATTTCCATAGCCCTCAACATGGCAACACCATAGTATCAGTTCACTAGCCTATCAACATGGCAACAACATAGTATCAGTTCACTAGCCTATCAACATGGCAACAATATAGTATCTCATTCACTCTCATATCTACGTCCCTGTCCGTGGCCTGACTGCCACGACTTATGTGCCTCTACTGTCCTACACTGACAGCCTCACTTCTGGCCTATGTGTGGCCTCCGGCCCTATGCTGGCCTATCCCCTGTGCTCATCGAGGTGGCTCTGCGGCCCTTCCCCGACACCAGTCATTACTGGAACAACACTCATCCGTCTCCCGACTGCTTTCACTTATGTCCGCCCGCTGGGCTCTTATTCACAGGTCCGCTCCGTCGGGCCTTCTAACTTGCAGTGATAGTTATACAGCGCTTTCGCCTCCTTCAGACCCCCCCCCCCACTACTCACAACAGCACGCTTAACTTGCTGTCTACTGTGAGTCCTTCTTACTCTACACCCGCTCTGTAGCAATCCCCTTAATTGCACTCACTCCACTCGTGACACACGGTTTCAAATTTGGGGAACCGGACGTTGAGATCGCACGGTGGACCGCAAATTCAGTGACGTCATGTCACTCACGCCCGGATGGTATTTATTTGGAACAAATGCAAATTTGCGTAGTTCAAAAAAATACTTACGGAGAGTGTTCAGCAATGAGTGTAGCAAGGAATCAACTTCAGACCAAAAGAAATTTGTATGCAAAATTTGAGCTCGATTGGTGCACAGATAGCCGAGCTACGGCTTTTACAAAAAAAGCGAGTTTTTTTTTTATTGTAACATAAGGCCTGTGCATTTAGACCTGGAGCGAGGAGCTTTGCCTGCAAATCCATTGTTGTCAATACAACATCCCCATGCACAGCAAGTAGTTTTTCCTGGGTTTTAGAAGTCTGTGCATCATCTGCTTTTATGAGCCTTCCATGTTACCTCGTCGTAGGACACACGTGTCGCACTGACTTAGCGGTGTTTGAATATGGCCAAAATCTGGGACTTGAAAGTATGTTTTCAAAAAGTCTTTGGCTCACAGCCTGTTAGTCCATCTCTCTGCGGCGGTCCATGTAAGTTCGATAGACCTCAGCCACAATTCTAAACTGACATTCCAGGCACTGCTTTTCGATGAACCTGTGACATGGTGGGAAGGCATCGTTGACAACAACTGCAGGAATCCCTCTATGCAAAAGTCTTAGCTTTCTTTAGCTCCGTCATGGTGCAAAGTGCTTGCTGATCTCAATGTCCAGTTCCTCACTGACCATTTTCCTATGTGTTTACCACCATAACGGCACACACTTGTTTCCGTATGGCTTTCAAATTCAGATGATACAGCAGCGTCCTCCTCCTCCAGTCAGATGTTTCAGAATTGCAAGAAGATGTGGCGGCCGTTGTTTTGGTCTTCCATGACAGTTCCCAGAAGTAATCGATGAGTTGCTCCGGATCTTCATCCGTGACTTCCTGTCAAGAGTCTGTTAAGCATGCATGCTTATTTCTCTCCTTGCGCATCGCTCTGGAACTGCCTGCAGCTTGTAAGTCTTTGATTCTTTGGTAAGCTTCCTTCCAATGTACTCTTTGCCATTTTCACGCCATGACAATCATTTTGCTTGGTTGAAGGTAATCTTTTGTTTCACTGGAATGACCTTTTTAGCTGAGTTAGAAAGATTCCACCCGATCTATTCATTATTTGTTTCACACACTACATCTCATGGGCTGTTTATGTCATTCTCTTGATCAGTTTGCCGTTCCCGCGCTGGTTCAGTGCCAGAGCATAGACTTTCCTGTCACTCTTCCTGTGCAGCGACAGTGATACTCAATTCTTGCTGGTTGTCAGGGGCATCTTGCAGTACATTCACATTCTCTTGATGAGCCTCATCACTTTGCAACATTTGCATGTCTTCAGAGCACGTAAAGCGTACTCAAGCGACACTTAATGAAAGGACATCAGTTAATTCTTCATCACTGTTGACAGGCCATTGATAGTGGAATCATTTCAGACTCGTTCCACAGGACTGGTGGTCCAGCGCTGGCATTTCCCTTTGGACTATCTTTGCCATAGCGTTATCAGAGTTTTGGTATGGCAGTGGTGGATCATTAATTTGATTGAGAAATTGTAACCTCAGTTTATCTCAAAATGTCTTCTCCTCTTTGTGTCTTTGAAGGTGAACAAGGTAATTTCGATAAGCTAAGGCTGGCTTTCATTTCTGCTACACTAGCTGATCTCCGTCTCTTTAGTGTTGGTAGAGATGGAGCGTTCCCGTCTTTCAGCCGGCATAGTTCCGCTGGTGCTCCAGCAGTGGCACCTTCCAGCGACAGCATTCTCAAGAGTTTTTGTTTCGCGATGACAGATTATTTGATTTTGGTTTTGTTTACATTTCTTTCGACAAAATAGTTTGTATGAGTATACAAAATCAAAGTCCGGCTATGTTTGTAGTGAAAAAGCCAAATTGTCCGTGCAAATTGCCATTGGAAACTTCAAAATATCAAGGGTCTATCATGGGCAGTTAGTATTTAAGTGGCCGTACGCTCTTACAAGAAGGGAGAGGGGTTTGAAGCCAATGGTTAAGAATGTACAGTGGTTTGGGGAGTGGTGGTGGTGGTTGGGGGGGGGGGGGGGGAGGAAAGCTCTTCGAGTATGAAGGACCTCCTTTGATATGAAGTCGGCATGTCACATCGACAGGAGTTGTAAATGTGAAACGAAAGAACGTGAGAATGTTTACATATCTACATTTGCCACCGTCGGCGAACTTCAAAGTGGCTTGACGCGACACTGTGTCGGGGGATTAAAATATGATTCTTGTCTACTTCTTTGAAGTCCATCTGGACCCCGAGACAGACATAAGGGAAGAAGCCCACACTAAGTCTTGTTGTCTAACAATAATAATAGTTCGTCCATCAGGTATGATGATGACCTTAACAACACCAGAGGAATAAAGAACAGAAATTGTTGAGAATTTCAACACATGGACAATAAAGAGAACTAAAGGACACAGAGGACAGAATGGAAAGACTGTTCTTTCATGACTTATGGCTTCTCATGTGACTGATAATTCCTATTTTTGCCCTGCAGACCCTTCCGCATAAATGACAAGAGTGCTCCGTTGGTTCAGTACCACTGGGCCTTTTCTTGCGCCGTTCTCTTTTTTTGATAGCCTGCTGGACTCTATCAGCTTCCCATGCTTTGCTGCCTCTGGTAAGGGCCGCCCTCCAATTTGCACGATCAAGCGAGAGCTTTTCCCACTCACTCACATCAATGGTAAAGGCCTTCAGTGATTGCTTGAGAGTGTCTTTGTAACGTCTCTTTGGGGCCCCAACATTCCTCGTTCCATTGGAGAGCTCAGAGAAGAAGATTTGCTTAGGGAGTCTGGAGTCGGGCATTCTGACAACATGTCCTGCCCAACGTAGCTGAATTTTTTTCAGGTGGCAGAAGATGCTCAATTCCTTGGCACGATTGAGGACCTCAGTGTCTGGAATTTTATCCTGCCATTTGATCCTTAGGATCTTTCTAAGGCAGGCCAGATGAAAGTGATTTAGCTTTCTGGCATGCGATTGGTACACTGTCCAGGTTTCAGCCCCATAGAGTAGGGTGGGAAGGACCACAGCATTGTACACTTTCAGCTTAGTGTCTGTGCGAATGCCGGCGACATCCCATACTCTCTTTCGAAGCCTGCCAAATGCAGAGCTGGCTTTGCTGATTCTTGAGAGAATTTCAGTATCAACACGAGCCGCGGAAGACAGTGTACTGCCAAGATAGGTGAAGTTCTCCGACACCTTCAGAAGACTGTCATGGACTTTGATATTTGGGGTCACAGGATACTTGTCGTCTGGAGTAGGCTGATGGAGCACTTCCGTCTTCTTTGTGCTTATTGTGAGGCCAAAGTTGTCACAGGCACTAGAGAACTTATCAACACAGTTTTGCATGCTATCCTCATCGTGTGCCAGAAGTGCACAATCATCAGCAAATAGTAGGTCACAGACTTGAGTACTTTTGGTTTTGGTTTTTGCCTGAAGTCTCCTGAGGTTGAATAGACTGCCATCAGTTCGGTACTTGATGCTTACCCCTTGAGGAGGAGAGCTAAAGGCTTCTTGTAGCATTGCAGAGAACATGATGCTGAACAGAGTTGGGGCTA
This sequence comes from Onchidella celtica, assembly GCA_963931925.1. Classification (NCBI taxonomy): domain Eukaryota; kingdom Metazoa; phylum Mollusca; class Gastropoda; order Systellommatophora; family Onchidiidae; genus Onchidella; species Onchidella celtica. The sequence goes on from OZ007567.1 coordinate 77,970,538, forward strand.
AGACACAACCCTGTTTTACCCCATTTGTGACAGCAAAGGGCTCTGAAACACTGCCGTTGCTTTTGACTGCAGCTTGCATGCCATCATGAAACTGGCGCACTATTGTGATGAATTCGGGTGGACACCCAAACTTCGCCAAGATTTTCCAGAGGCCTTCACGACACACTGTGTCAAATGCTTTTGTGAGGTCAACAAATGTGATATACAGCGCTTTATTTTGTTCCATGCATTTTTCCTGAATCTGTCTGGCAGCAAAAATCATATCCGCCGTTCCCCTCTCTTTACGAAAGCCACATTGGCTCTCGGGAAGCAAGTCATTTGACGAGAGGTGATCAAGAAGGCGATTCAGAAGCATTCTTGCCAATATTTTGCCAGCAATTGAAAGTAGAGAGATTCCCCGATGGTTGTCACAGACTTGGCTGTCCCCTTTGTTTTTGTACAGATGGATGATTGAAGCATTTTTGAAGTCCTGTGGCAGCTTCCCTGCTTTCAACATATGATTGAACAACTCGGTCAACCTTTCAATAAGCTTTTCTCCACCGAAGGCATACACCTCAGCACGAATTGAATCCACGCCTGGTGATTCGTTAAAGGACATCTGATTTGTGGCAGTTCGGGTCTCATTTGCTGTGAATGGCTTGGCAAGAGCTGCATTAATAGAAGTCTGAGGGAGGCGGTCAATGGACTCAGTATTTATATTTGATGGCCGATTTAGCACACCTCCGAAATGTTCTGCCCAACGCTGAATTATGGCATTCAATTCAACAATGCGTGTTGAACCATCTGACGCAAGAAGTGGCGTAGTGCCAGAGCGGGATGGTCCAAACACAGCTCGGAGGCTCTCAAAGAACTTTCTAGTGTTGTTTGTGTCGGCATATTTCTGAGTTTCTCTTACTCGCTCTTCAAGCCAGTCATTTTTCATTTTCCTCAGCTTCTTCTGGAGTACACCCTTACATGCACGCAGTGCATCAGCTTTTGCTGTGGAAGAGGGGTCACTGCAGTGAGCTTGGATGAGACTATTTTTTTCTTTGATGAGCACTTTGATTTCATTATCATTATCATTGAACCAGTCCTGGTGCTTGCGGACAGGAAAACCAACTGTGCTGCTGGCGCAAGAGTGTACAGTCGTATTTAGGTCAGTCCAGCTCTGTTCAATGTTCTCAGGGTCAAAAGTCACGCAATCCAGTTTTGAGGAGAGTTCTGATGAGAGCTCGCTCTGTTTCTCAGCTGAGCAGAGTTTTGAAACATTTAGGCGTTTAGGTGGCGCTTTCCTTTGAGGGCGTCTATTGCGCCTCAATGTTAGTCTGAGCTTGCAAACAATGAGTCTGTGGTCAGTTCCACACTCGGCACCACACATCGCCTTTGTTTCAAGGACATCCTTTCTGTCAGTCTTCCTCACAATGACATAGTCTATGAGATGCCAATGCTTTGAGCGGGGATGCATCCATGACGTTCTGTTTCTCACGGGGAGACTAAAATTTGTGTTGGTAATGAACAGGCCAAATTCAGCGCACAAAGTAAGTAAGCGCAACCCATTGTTATTGCATGAACCAACTCCATGAGGGCCCAAAACATTTGGCCACGCTGAGATTTCGGAGCCAACCCTAGCATTGAAGTCCCCCAAGAGAATCAGCTTATCAGCTGCCGGGACAGAGCATATGACAGATTCTAGATCAGAATAGAACTTGTCTTTGGCTTCATCTGGGTTTGTCATGGTGGGCGCATATGCGCTAATGAGGGTGGCTGACTGGCTTTTCCCAACTGGGATCCTGAGTGTCATTAGCCTGTCATTTATTTCAATTGGCATGGACTGCAAGTTTCTGACAAGGTCATTTTTAATTGCAAACCCAACACCATGCTGTCTCGGTTCGACTGCACCCTTGCCTTTCCAGAAGAAGGTGTATCCACCACTGAGCTCTTTGAGTTGGCCACTATCAGGGAGTCTGGTCTCACTGAGTGCCACTATGTCCAGGTTGTACCTGCTGAGCTCAATGGCAATAAGTGCAGTGCGTCTTTCCGGGTTGTTTGAGTTGTCCTGTAGTGTGCGTATATTCCAGGCTCCTAGCCTGAGTAAGCTGAATTTCTTTTTGTTTCGACCGCAAAAAGGGATCCCCACTGGTCGCGGTATACCAGTCAGGGTGATGTGAAGTGGGCTTTCTTTAGGGCACCTTTTCTAACCCCTTCCTCAGTTGAGGTGAGCAGTGCTATCCTTAAATAAGGCTGCTCAGCTACTGTGGGTGCTGCCTCCCCACGCCTCCACTTCAATCGACGATGAAGCGACCATAGCCCACAGCCACCAACGTGTAGGTCTGTGCTAACAGCTTCCAGTCTATCCAAACCTGCTGCCACCGCACTCGCCCATCGCCGTTGGAATTTTGAGAGGAAAGAAGACGAGACAAAGATGAAAGAAGACGAGGTGAGTGTTAAGACTGGCGCAAAGAATTTGTTTATAGTGACAAAGAGCTGCGCAAACATCAGACTCACTCTCTCGCCTGGACACAACTTATCCAAGTGGCAAGACAGGGTCAAGACGACTGGAAATGTATCCAGGTGCAGGAGGATGCCAGAGGGACAGTCATATTGCCTGACCGGCTGCCTGTAGGCTACTCCACAGCCTCGCAGTCCCAACTGACTAGGGTGAAAGACCCAAACCAAAGAACACCAATACTGGTGGATGCTCTGTGTCACGATATCCAGGCCAGAGTGACGGTATATTGCCATCTGCCCTATCAATCAACCACTGGCCTGCTGCCGCCAGCTTCGAAGCTGCGTCCGGGAAGTTTGCTCAATTCTTCGTCTGTGATTTAGGCAAACAAGCCTATGACCACACCGCTACCGGGGGCCAATATGAAGGACTCAAGTACTGAGGGTCACATTGTGCCCTAGCATGTGGCCGTTGGGTTAGATGAAACCTCCTCCGCCCTGGCCGTTTGCACCGACAGGTGCACGCCCACTGATACCATGCTAGCGTACCAGTTCATGAAACAGGTTGTACTGGATTACATGTTACCAGTAGCAGATTTTTCTGACCTGACAATATGAATACATGTATGTCTAACAATAGAATATATGTAATTGCCATCCCACCAACTGCAAAAGAAATTACTCTCAAGATTTAAAATGATAATAATAATAATAATAATAAAAATAAGAAGAAGAATATCCGTGATATATAGGGAAATAAAACAGCACAATATCATTAACTGTCTTTTATCCTTTTGAAATGATTTAATATGTGATTCAAGCAAAAAGAAATTTATTGCGAGGGAGCGGTAACAGTCAAATAGAAGAAAGGGGGGGGGGGGTTTGCTATTAAACATCTGCGAACACAGGCCAGCTGTGACAATGACCAAAGGATTAGTAGGCTATTGTGCACAACCAGCTAATGATTGACCCACATGCACCAACAGTCTTTTGTCAGACTGTCCTCGGGGGCGGCGCTAAGGATTTAGGAGTTTTTATCATGCGGACAGGTAGGCGGGCCAAACGCTTGACCCGCATGATAATACCTGCTAAAGAGTTAGTGAGGTTTGATCGTGCGCATCTGTGGCCGTGACGGATAAGGAGGTTTGCGGCCGAAACTTTCTTATTAAAATTTTCACACTTAGGAATGGAATTTGGTTCTAATATTTTGTGAGGGGATGGAGAAGGGTCTGAACAATAGATTTTCGCGAAAAAACGATTTTCGCCAAAAATCGACTTTGTGAGGTTTTATTATGCGGGCGACGATTTATTTAAGCAGAATTGCATGTCTACAAAGGCAGTTATTGGTCTTGTCATAAAAGTAAGCCAGAGCGGCAAAAACTTGAATAAATTTCCCTGACTTATCCTATTTTGCAAGATGTTCTTCTGTGTACTCCTTTATTAATGTGTGTCTGAATGTGACTGAATGCCTCCAGATTGGTCTTTGCAATTGTTCAAGTGTTTGTGACCTGTGCAAGCAGACGACTGCTGTTCTGAGTTAATGTACGAGCATTTTTATAAGACAACAACACAAACTAAAAAAATACTCACTAGCACGGTTTAAATTTTTCCAGACCGTGCCAATACTTCTATTCTTTTCACGGATTCGCTGATTAAGATCTGGTTAGACAACACAGTTTCTACAAAGACTAAAGAGATTGTTTCATAAAGCTGTGTTTTAGTGTGTACGGAAACGGAAATGTTTCCAAATCCATCAAAAAGGAAAAAGAAAGCGTGTTTTCATGTGTATAGGAACGCCGCACGGTAACGGCGCTTCTGTACATATCAAGACATTCTTTCTATTTCACAACTTGAATGGGTTTTTGACGTTTCCGTTTCTGTACACATGAAAACCCAGCTTAACACTGTCAAGGGATGCACGGAGCAAGTTTCTACGAAAACGGCAAAATCCGAACCATTGACCATTCATAAAGTATCCCGTATGTTGTACAATGAGCCGACATGCGATTTTTAAAAAAGATCTAAACAGGAAGGGCATAAGAAAGAGCCTTGAAATTAGGCATTGTGTGTTTTTTTTTCAGTCGTTCTATATTAGGGCCATCTCCCATGGTTTTCATTTCTCTCATCTGTTAATGATGTTCAAACGTCCTGGTTCCTATGCCATTTCGAAACTCCAGATGCAATAAGCGGAAATTACTGAGTCTTGAAGTCATTATTCACACTAACCAGGAACGGGATCAGTGCAATCTTAAAAAAAGACAACAACAACATGCAATTGTAATAAATGAAATACAAACAGCAACAAAGCGAGACAAAGTAAAATGAAGTAAAACAAACAAACAAGCTAAAATACTGTTAAATGTAATGAAGCGTAAATATGCATAGTTATGTACTTCATTTTTCAAGCAGTGAAACTAATATGCGTCAGTAGATGTCACTTAAATTTATGATTATCATTGGCATCATTTCACACCGATCACTTTGCATCACTTGCATTTCTGCGTCTCAGGAATAATGACATAATTATCAGTTGTACTGATAACAACTGGTAATGACAAGGAATGCAGACAATAAAAATGGGTCACACAAACATTCAAATCTTAGGTTAACTTCAATTATTTGTTCTAGCTTTTTGCTTTCTAGGCTCATTGTAGATCTTTCTCAATAGTGAATCATATATATAAACGCAGCGAGAAAGATAATCTTGAATGTTTATCAATTAAGATAACAAGAACCAATCAGATTTTTGGGCAACAGCTGCACTGCCCAGACTCTAAGATCAAACCTAGCGATTGCATTAGCGCGTCTCAGTGCAATTGGCCGTACGTGAATTAGGAGGGGCGAGTGGCTCAATTAATGAGTGAATCTTATTACTTGTACAAAACAAAACAAAAAAATAGTGGCGGGGGTATTTCATTGTGGTTCAATTTGGCTTCCCCTTTTTTTTTTGCTCACCGCTAAACCTAAATGACAGTTTGAAAAATTATAAAATTAATTTTCCTGTGTCAGTTAACCCAACCCAATCTCTTTTGTATCGTCAACTGTGTTTATTCAAGTTTGAGGCAATTTTTTAAACATGTTGTCATGAAAATAAATAATGATTTTTGTTGTTGTTGTTGGTTTGCTCCCTTTGATAAGTCAAGCGCATCGGGGACTGTTTGGTACGCGTTCAACCTGGTGCAGTTTCCCTGTCTAGAAACAAGTGCATAGAGCTCTGGCAAGCATGAGAGAGAGAGAGAGAGACAGACAGACAGATAGACAGAGCAGAGTGAGAGCATGAGTTTATTCCGGGCAATGCCGGGTATGTAATCTAGTTCGTAAAGAAATGGTGGCTATGAATGTCCATGAAGTCTATGATTGGGGGATGGGGGTAAGTAAGTCGGGGTGGGGAGAAGGGATGGGTTGGTGATCAGTCATTTTTCCACAGATTCATATTCTGGGTGGGCGTTGCCGAGCTGTGCTACAGGTTAGACATTATGTAAAACATCGATCAATATTACCGTAACTGAACATCTCAGAAAACAAAATGATTGTGTCATTTGTGAGAATCACATTTTAATGCCGTTTCCAACAGATAAACTGATTTACACAGGGCATTTCAATGTATGAATTTCAAATGCAGTAAAAGAGACTCAGAAGTGAAATAAAAATGAAAACCCAAATTTAACTGAGAATGAATTTCGTGAAGTCATGACTGTTCTCTCTTAAAGTATGCATTCGACGCTTCCTCACTCTTATTCCTCCAGTGGCCTAGCGTGGGTTGCCAACGCCCGGCGCGAGGTAAGTATTGTGCCCTCCCCCCCCCCTGACCCGTAGACCGTTAGCATTTCTTAAGTCCCTTCCGCTTCCACCAGTTCAGTATCGAACCCGTTAATCCCGAAGCACATGTATTCTACGAAAATACCCATGCAAATAAAGTAAAGTGCATTTCATGCTAGTAGTATAGTCAAATTTATCTGAATTCACCTGGTTTGAATTTGTGCCGATTTCACTATTACAGTATTGAGCTCTGCATTGAAATCTCCCTCTATTGACAGTATTGCTAAGTTACTCAGCCTTTCTAGGCTCATTGTAGATGTCTGAAATGTTTTTATTAATCTATGTTTTCAGAAACTTCTTTCACAAATGGCAGTTTGATCTTTTTGCGCCCCCGAGTGTTGCGCCTATGTGGCCCCATCCATGCTGCGCCACTGCCTTCTTCCATTCAAAACCAGTTTGTTCCTCATAATGTACCCTTTCACGTATTTGCGCTCCAGTAATAGCTGGTAAATACAAATTCTGACCTTTAACTTTATGAACTGAGAAAGAAAAATAATGCTCTCTTCAAACCAGCGAAACTTTCAAAATGGCAATTGGAACGATTACAAGTTGAGAGATCAGAATGGAAAGGGAATTAATCTTAACCTGTAATAAAGAGTAACTGGTAGAATTCGAAGGATATATAATATTAATTCAGGAAATAAACAGAGAAAGATACAGAAGAACGTTTTTGGCCTCCGCAATAGGCTTCACCAACTTTATCAAAAATTCCCAAATTCTGTGACCTTAACCTTGCTCTCAAGTGAGACAAACATTGCATTTCGTACGAGTCAGTTGATATGAGCAGTCTGAGCTTGATTCGTTTGCCTCACCTTTTCCACTCACCACTCTTTTTGATGGCTGACCTACATTCAACTGGCTGGGTTTTCCCCCACAGTCTTGTTTTCTACTATTCGTCCCAACAAGACAATAGTTTGATGTGTGCCATATGTTACTAAGGTTCCATGCCATTTTTCTTCATGTCGTAAGTCTGTAGCTGATTTATGATGTGTTTATGTAATTGTGCAGTAGATGTATGCACCACATATTATGTGCCCTTAAACGCTCTGTGAAAGAGAATTTCCCTCATGGGATAATAAAGTGATTCTTATCTTATCTTATTACGAAAATCTCTGCAATTGACGATTGTTGCTTATAATACAGTGTCACATTTAATAATGACATGCTGATTTTGCTGAAATGTATCAGCAAATTTCATGTGAAAGGAAAGTCTGAACAGAAATATTTCTGGCAAATATTCCATGTTTTCTAAAATCACTGAGAATGACAAGAATAAAGCTGAAAAGAAAACATTTACAAAGCATATATCTAATCAATGACAAATGAATGTTAGGTTAATGCACATTAAAATGTTATTACCTGTTGGTATGCGAGCAAAACGCGGCCCTAGTTCTTGCTTGCTCTATCTCCATTTTCCAAAAAACTGGAGATCTCATAGTATGTAGAAGAGGTACAACAAATGCACATTTTGACACTTGTTTAAAGTGCGTTGTGGCGCTTATCAAGTTGCTTCACAGTTTCGATTTATTCTAACTCCTTATCATTGTACTAAAGCCGCAAATGTTTAACGTCGAATTTTCCAGTCGTGCAGAAATGGAGTTGGAATAAACAAGAACTAAGGTCGTGAAAATCGTGAAGCCTTTGTTTCATGTAAGAAAGGTTCTCAATATGATATATATACATGTACATATTCCCTGTGTGGAAATCTCTCACAGGGGATTCATCCTCAGTATTGTCCTGATCGTCATTCACATGGTGAAAAAAAACAAAACAAAACATAATGCTGAATGATTAATTGCCTGTGCACACCAAAGACACGTATCCGTCTGCAGAACTTTTCATCCTTCCGTCAAATCCACACATACAAAAGAAAACAAAACAACAACTTCACACGTGTATCGATTCACACCGAACCTTACTGTCCGTCAGTCCTTCATAACGGCCGCCCACCAGCCATTTCAATTTTACATTGCTGTACTAAAAATTCGTCCGTCAGCATTCGTGTGTTTCCATAGTTAGAATTTTTTTTAGGGGGGGGGGGGGCACTTTAACAATTGATGTCAAGTCAACAATTCCGCTTTCATTTGAATTAAGTTGTGAAAAGTTTCCGGTATCCGCTATGTGTGCAACACACATTCTATTTGTCAGAATTTGTGGTACTAAGATGTGAAGGTCTGGAAACAACTCTCGCTCTCTCTCTCTCTGAGAACATACACGGGATGTACCCAGTATCTCCTTTTTTGTTTTGTGTTTTCTTCGTTGCTGCCGTCTTACAAACACATACTTACACATACACAGAAACTCACATAAAACTAGAACTTTTGTTTTGGTGTCCATCGGCACAAGTGCTTGAAGCAGATAGACAGACACGGGTGCCAGTTTTGAACAGGCAGTAAGTATCTATTTCAGACAGATATTAAGTCTGTCATTTCATGTCTTACAGCATCCACGAATGTCAGCGGGTGATTCTCCTGTACGACTACGAGGACTTTGTATTTTCTCTTCCACAGGACTTTGTACGTCAGAACTACTGGTGTGCGAGCGTCGTTGTTCTGGAAGTTGATTTATCCAAAGCTGAGTTCTTTTCCGTGGAGGAAGTTTTTGTTTGTCAAGTTTGACGAGTAAGTTGGGTGTAATGGGTCGGTATCTAGTGAAACCTAGACCCGCTGGGAATTTCCCAGTACTAACGCTGACAGTAGTGTTTTCTCGTTTTACTCTGGATAGAGAGCTGTTCAAATTGGCAGTTTTGGCGTCCCCATTTGCGAGAGCAAGTGAACTTTCCGATATGTTGTCGGATACTACAGCGAGATGCGCCTGGCTTTGTAACTGTTGTCGATATTGCTCTGAGTGGAGCTCGAGAACAAGATGGTTCCATGTTTCTATGGCCTCCCTAGCTTTGTCAGCAGTGATATTCTGTGACGTGGATTTCTGGCGAATCCACTCTGGTCTACCATTGCGTCTCATCTCTGGGCGAGTGTCTCTTGTAGCTAAATTTTGAAGCGTTTTATTTCCAGGATTATGGGGCGCAAATGAGTGAGAAGCATGGTTGAAGCTCTGAGTCCGTCGAATGCCTCTACCTCCTTGCCCTTGCCCGTGAGGTGAGGACAGCGTTTCAACAAGCTGGCGTCTTGCAATGGATTTCCGATCGAACTTCTTATCAACATCATCAGAGTGGACCATAGTCAAATGAGCACTTGATGGCACTGAGGAGGAAATAAGTTTTCGGGTGTGGTCACGCTGACCACTTCGGGGGTGCAGGTGAGAGTGTTCCTGTCTTGGTATGGATGGCAAGAACTGGCCACTATACTCTGCTTGAGGGAGGTATTGAAGATGTTCGCTTATTTTATGCGAATTTTGCATGGATGGCATCGGACACGCACGACTAGTTTAGTTCAAAAGTATCTGTTTTATGAGCAAAACCAGCGAATACATTTAGGCTGAACGTCAGTCAGGAGAGTTTTTGTTAGTATTTCTTCAAATTCATTATTCTCTTGCAGGGAAACGTTTCGGTGACATTGCATGGCCCTTGCTGTCATTGACGCTTACGAGTGTACTGTTGTTGTTTCATAGATGTCAGTCTACTGGCCAGAGCGGACCAGAGCAAACATATAACGATGACGCGATACTCCCATTTTCACTCTTGGCCTTGTCGTGACTCCTGCGGAAATACCAAAAGAAACATCAGGTTAAAGAAAATAAAACACCATGTTGTGAAAGAACTAAACTATGTGATAGTATATTCAGAAAATGCATAGACGGTGAAAGAATGGATATCAAATGAAGTAAGAAGATGGAAACATATGATAGTTAAAATTATTGTTCAAATATGATGGTAAAATTTATTCTCCAGATATTATACTACGTTATCGTTCCAATATCGTGTCATCAGATCTCGAAATACCTAAAAATCATGTAGTGTTCTTCCATTTTTTCCCCGCTTGTCTTTATCTGCTTCCCCTTTTCCCATACCTGGTCCTTTTTCTTAGCATTCCACACACTTGTTGGTGTAGTTCTATACTATGTGGGACCTAATCACGTTTTCCTAACGCATACCGTGAACAGTTAAACACGGAGTGTGTCATGATTCGGATGTTGTTAAAACTCACGCAGAGAGTGAGTTGTTGTTGTCTTACCAGGGCCATGAGAAATTGGCTGGTGGCCTTGAACGGCCCTCGCGAATTATAGTTGGTGAGTAAATAAATGTAAAGTTAAACTATTGGATTCACGCTTGTCGGTTTTAATGTTCGTGATTAATAAGTAATGGAGTAGGGGTGAAACAAGGTGGGGATAGTTGACATTGTTAAGTATGACTAGACAAGTTTTTGCACGTTAACTGGCTGGTAGAATAGTGCAGACGTATTACTACAATTAAAATGGTGGGAGGTTTCGACCAATGAGATAGCTGAACTAATTGGGCCAGCGGACTAGCACTGCTGGGTAGTTCGATAGTATAAAACATCGTGTAACGTTCAGATTTATTGAATACAGACGAGCAGAAGCATCGTGTCGTGAAGTATCTCCGGTTGGCCAGTACCTGTACTGTGATTTGAAGACTAGAAGTCCTTGCTAACGGACTGACTGAGCTCTAGAAAGAAAGGTCTGAGTGGGCTGACCTTTGAAAGCCCACGCTGCGCTATTTTGATGTTCGCGCCTACCAGTAGGCGTGACCAATGGTAATATATCTTATTTGTTCAAGCATAATAGAAGATCAGAGATAGAGAGAGAACCACAGCCTCATAGGAAGTCTAAGGAAACCCCAGCTGGCACTCGACGACGAGTGGCCTGTGTTATAGAATTATTTCCATAGTATGATTGAAGTAATATGGCACATTGTTGATGAATTGAATAATGATTGTGCATATATATAAATAGTTTTTTTGCAGCTGCATAATTACCTACAAGCCGAAGTGTGCTTCTGTAGGCTTGGAACGTACTGGGCTCTCCTAACATTCAAGCCCATATGATTTAGGGAGAGTTTGCCTGGCGACTGGCCAGTGGCGACTCAACAGTCACTTTAAATTGATATCTAGTTTCGTATAATATACCTATTTGCTATTGATTGCAGTACATCCAATAAGGAACCATAATTACATGAGTATCAATAATTAAGTTAGTAATTAGAATTTATTGCTTTGAATATACCTCTATTGTCTTTTGTTTTGTTTATTAATATTTATGTAAAACATGGCCTGACCGGCCTGACATATATAGATCCTCTAGTTGTTTAATACTTTTCTTGTGTGGTTGTGTCCGAGTGTGAGTTAGCTGCCTCTCGTGCAGTCGAATGCTCCCCAAGACCCTAACCCTGCTCCTGGCAGAGTGATTGACTGTTTATCGCAGTTTTATCTTCCATGGGCTATTGAACTCAAAGGTATCGTGTTCATGCTTGACAAATGTTTGACTAGGACAATGTCAATGGAACGCTTCACTGGCATTGCTTAGAGCTTTAGTTTATTCGTAAATCTAAAACCGCTGGCCTCGAGATTAGAAAGGAGTCATGTCTCCTAGTTTACGATGCCAAAGATACACGTACTATCCCCATTAAAATAATAATGGTTCTACTACCACTACTAATAATAATCATGATAGGGAAAGAGAGAACAGTGAGAAGGAGAGAGAGATAGTTTGGTGAGTGAGAGGGGTTAGGGGAGTGAAAGAGAAGTATGACGAAATCTGGTTCACCCAGGGCAATGCCGGGTACTTCATCTAGGTAGAAAAAAATCATTCTTCATTCGTAGACAGATGTTTTGCTCGTAATAATATAATAACAATTATAATAATAATAATAAAAATATTAATCTAAATTAAAAACAAAACGGCAGGATTTTTAATAAGACCTAGAGCCGCTCATAAAGCTCGAATTTGCCTGCACTTTTACAAGTCCCTTACTTTTGACTTGCAGAAAGTTCTCTCTTAGATGTGGAGACTTGAAATAGTGGGAATGTTATTTTTGTTTAATTTGCTTTGTGTAGCTGAATAATGGATTCCGATCTTTTATTTTCACGAATGCATTATGGAGCCCATGATACCATCACTTCCTGCCAATAGGTCACTATTAAAGAAGCTGCTCAGCTGCGCAGATGATTGCCACTAATGGCAATCTTTGCGAAGCATGCAAGTTATCAACGAGCAAGTCGTTTTTCTCAGTTTGACGAATTTGGACATAATATAATATTCTAGTTGCCAACCCTCGATATGTATACGTCACACAGTAATCAGTATGCTCGCCTAATAAGACTGTGAATTCACAGACAAATGGACATCTTTTGTAAGCTAACTAACTGGTGTCACACAAGCCAGGCTTAGCTCCAGATCAATTAGCAAGTATTGGTGTACCTTTTGTAAACGAAATATTTTGCAATCGTGTGAAAATAATTTGTTTAATATTTCCGATCACCACGATAAAGTCGCCCAATTTCTCTATTTTGTTTCTCAAACAGAGTATCACTGTTAAATATGCAAATGATTTTAACAACCATCTGTAACCTGTCCTGCGTTTTACTTGCCCGCGCCATAGTTACCATTAGACCCTACTCAACAGCTCAGTTGATGCATCTCATTTCACTGGTTATTGATTATGCTTTCAACCCACCTGCCAGACCTCAAACCAGCGAGTGCACGTGGGTGGGAGAACGCTTAGGCATAGATTAAACCAGTGGCTGTCAACGTGGGCTTTTGATTTTCATGGGGGCGAAAACGAAGAATAGAGCGACAACGGGGCGAAAACAATGAAAGAGGCGGGGAGGTTGAGCATGAATGGGACAAAACTTGGCAGTCACTGACTTGTTGAATAGCACGTGTAAATTGGTTTTATGAACAGAAAATGCCTATTCTTGTTCATTAATTGATAAAGAGTGCTTTCTATTTTATAACGAAAAATAATCAACACGGGTATTGTCATAAGTAAAGCTTTCAGAACCTTACCATCATATAATTTGTGCATAGTCTTTCTTTTTGTGAAATTTATCCACTGGCTTTGAGTATGGATCTTTCTTTGGGGGTTGGTGGGGGTGGGGAAGGGAGGAAGGGTGGGGGGGGGGGTTGAAAGGAACTTTGGACCCTAAGGGGGCGATTGGCTGAAAAAGGTTGAGAACCACTGAGTTACATGATCTGGGCTCTGAGACACCTGTTATTGTGAAGTGTTCAGTTCGGTGCAAGCTTTAATTCAACCTTGGCGCATCAAGGAAGAGAACGGTACCGCAAAAATGGCATACACTAATTTTATTATTTTTTAAAAAACAACAAAAAACAGTCGTATTCATATCTTAAATTACATGTATATTATATCAATCATCATCCATAAGATGATCTGTAATGATGACAAATAAAATACACATGTGATAAAAGTGATAATAATTAAGTATGCTGTGGGATATAATAATATCGATAATAATAATTCATAAATTACAATTAAGTGTTATGGCCGGATGTTTAAATCTGACCAATCAAATTTCCTGCCGTTCGCACGACGGTCAAATCTAATGGCCAAGATAGCGGTTGTACAGTTTTAGGGTTAAGGTCAAGTATGTATCATAGGAGTAAGAGTTGGTGACACAGTATCGAAAAATTCATTATGGTCATTAATTCAAATAAAAATATAAAACAAGACATGCAGTCTGTCTTTGAATCTGGCCAGAATATCATTTGGTATTATAATGACCACCCGGCTAGAACAGCCGTCTCTAATTGTTTTATTATTATTATTTTCATTATCATTGTTATTATTATTGTTATATTATTATCATTATTTATTAACCCGTCCATGAGCCGACAACAAACTTGAAAATGAACCCAATGGATGCTTCCCAGATATTATCAAGTTCAAGAAAAATTGTTCAACTATGTAGAAAATTGAATTATACGATGTCGAAGACCCTGTTCCTGGTATTATCAGATGGCAATATACAAAAACAAGCACTCCTTTTCAGTGGATGCACATTTTCATACCTGTAGATCAGTGGTTCTCGCCCCGCCTTGAGAAACCTACCCCTGCTCTGGAGGAAACAGCATACGACACTACACTGAAATGATTTAATAACCACCAGTCATCTGGAAAATATTAAGCACAGACAGAACTGTTTTAACTTATAATATCTTTAGGCCCAGACAGAGACTTGTACTGTCTACAATAAACTGCCCTGAAACAAACACACATTTGTTATGAACATTCACTTATAGTAATAAAAAAGAAACAGCCCCGGGAACCTCCAAGAAACCCACTTAATGAGAAATGTCATCATATCAACACCTCTGATTAAAAGGAAAAAAACAAAACATACTTTCTGGTACATTAAATGGATTATTCACGTGTCAAATACATAACCTGGTCACACTATTACTTAACCTGTATTATTATGTATATAAAAATGAAGTTATCACGAGCACCACGTAAATCGTGATAGCTAAACTGGCAATATGAGGTTGGTGAACTAGGACAAAAACACAGAAGCCATATGAAAATCTATTCCTACCCTCCCGCTTTGACAAGATCGCAAAACTGACAAATAACAAAGTGACCCTTTTAAAGGACAGCCTATGTACATTTTTGCACACAAGTGTAATGTGAAAGTGCATGGATGACTTGCGAATAATATTATTTCCCCTATGCCAAATCATTAGTTCAGTGCAAGAGGAGATTTTCTCATTTGTGAAAATAGAGATAATTTACACTTTTTGCCCTGAACTGACGAAATTGGCAGTTTTTCGGAAACCACAAACTATATAGCAATTATATTTACATAGTTTATAGTTAAGCAAAAAACAACAACAACAACAACAACAACAAAAAAAACTGTCAGTGTGAAACTATTATAACCAACATTATCTCCAATGTGTTAGAAACACTGAAGCCTTATAGTATTTCCATAACAATGGAGTCATCGTAAAATCTGTTGCCCAAAGTAAAGAAAACAAAGCATTAGAGCAATATTGTGACAGTAAGAAGAGCCTGTTTTTGACTCACTGATGGGTATATAAATAACGTTAAAAGCCGCGCCCCGCACTGTCTTTGAAGCTTGCTCCTGAGATGGGCTACTTGGGCCTTCGGCCCATATAAATATAACCAAAGGTTTACAAATATAAAAAACTAATTTTAATGAGTAAACAATATATTGGTGTAAATGATAAAAGCTATAAAATGTAGTTATCACAATCAATTTGAGATCAATGTAAGGCAGCAGGGTATTCCTGTGTTCTAATTTTAGCAGCGAGCACGTCGAATAGATTAAATTAGCCGGGAGGAAGTTTTGACCTCACTGGTCATGTGCTCGGGAAAAAAAATGGGAGGGGGGGGGGGTCGGGGGAGAGCAGTCAGCGACAGAGGCGAACTAATAACGTAGCTACTTCCCCACCACTTGGAGCCTCCAAATGTAAAAGAGAACCTTCTGCAGGGCAAAAGGAAGGCATCTTCAAAATTTTATGTAAATCCGAGCCGTATGAATCAGTATTTTTTGCGAATACACAGACAAACACACATTCGCTTTCATTCATATACATGTGCGTAGTGTTTGAATTTTAACACTCTGATGTCCAGTTCTCAATATGTGGAATAAATCATCATGAATTCAATATGTTGTATTAAGATCATTTTGTAATTCATCACTAAGCATTTTTTTTTGATAAATATTTATGTTTTTGCTAGTCATGTGATCATCGTAAACAAGCAGCGTGAATAACCGAATTTTTTTTCACACTGAATAGAATTGAGTTCACTATCAAAAGGGTAAATGAACATTTCTCCTTATCCCATTTGATAAATGGTGTACATCCGTTTAAAAAGTAAACCGAAGGACTAATGATATTAATTCTTTTCATATATTTATTTCACTGTTCGTGGATTCATAAAACTGCAACCTTGTATAATTATCTGAAATAGCTACAACACTTTTACAGACTAATTATAACACTTGTATACTTGTAACAGAATTGACAATAATAATAATAATGGACTACATTAAGAATTCATGTATCACATAGCACCTGTCTCCACAAAATGGACCCAAAGCGTTTTACAATGAAATAGTAACAACTCTATCTAACTATCTATCTATCTATCTATCTATCTATCTATCTATCTATCTATCTATCTATCTATCTATCTATCTATCTATCTATCTATCTATCTATCTATCTATCTATCTATCTATCTATCTATCTATCTATCTATCTATCTATCTATCTATCTATCTATCTATCTATCTATTTATCTATCTATCTATCTATCTATCTATCTCATTCTCCCTCTCCCCTCTCTCCTCCACTCACCCTCCCTCTTTCACCCTCACTCTCTCCCTCTCTATTTCTCTTCTACGTACTTACAAGGCTAGGTATATTTGGGCCGAATGCGGCCTAAACAGCACAAAAAACCCTGCTTCCGGGATATTTGGGGCGATACTAAAAGTATCGCCTTAAATAGCACAGCCTCTAATTAACGTTCAGACAACGTTTAAGCAGTGGAATATTAAGTTTAAGCCAATATCCAACTCAAGATAAAAAGTCCTCCAAGAAGACGAAGCACAAGACACGTCCTTCTCAAATCTAACTATCGAGTCGCGGCAACAGATGCGTCGATTACGGAGAGATTGTTTTGGAATAAAATACCTTCGGCCCAAATAGCAGAGCACCGGAGATCCGGGTTGTATAGGCCATATTCGGCCTAAATCTACACTTTCAGGTAGGCTTCCAGAGGTCCGGGTTGTATAGGCCGTATTTGATACAGGGCTGATAATAAGACTGAATTGCAGGACCGAATTTATACCAAATATATGTCTATGAAAGAAAACATGAAATGTTTACTTCAATCTTCACAAATTGAATGCTTTCTCGGTGCACACCCAGGTACCGTACAGTGCCAAGTTTCAAACTCCCCAGGTCAGTGATTGGATCTCTAAAGGTAACAGTCAACGATAGCCAAGGCCAAATGTAATACATGTACAATAAGACTGAAGAGGGGATGTCATACTAAGCCCGGTCAGACACAGTCAGATGCTGCCAGCAAATTGTACTCCGAAGAAATAATAAGTAAATCTTCAAGGAGTAAAATAATAAGTAAACCATTCCGGATTTACTAAGAAACTATAGAAAATTATGCTGTGCAGTTCTTTACTGCCAACGTCTGACTGTGTCTGACTGGGCTCAGTATGATACCTCCCTTAATCATACAGAGTGCAGCATACGTCACGACATGCGTGCAAAAATGGAGGCAGAAGGTAGCTTAAATAAGTTCGTATCATTTCACTATTACCTCCCTGTGAGGAACAACCATTCTAAGCCCATTGATTATGAAGAATCGATCTCACATTGATCAGGTTCTTTCTCAGTCCAGTTCAATCAATCACATCTTAATGCATACATTTGTCACGAGTGGAGTGAGCGAGATTCAAGGATTACGGGGGCATGGAAGTGTAGGATTGACTCACGGGATAGTGAGGCTGCTCACCTATATTGACTTCTGTTACTTAACGTTAAAGCGTGCATGTTGTGAGTGAAGTTGAGGCGTAGTAGAGGCAAAATCTGAATAGTCAGATCACTGCAAGTTAAGAGGTCACAGGGGACAGACGTGAGATCAGAGCAGTCGGGAGATTGTGTGTTTTCCAGTGATGACTGGTAGGTTGAACTGTGATTGATAATTATGATGATTGATGTACTAGATTCTCCTATGACCATGATGTAAATAAGTTATATGTGAGGACTGTGAAAGTCATTGATTACTGTGTATAGAGATGTGCGCAATGAGCGATAGATGTAAGTTAGGATCATGGATTCGTAGCGAGTCTGAGTACGGTGTGACACGGTGGAGGTGTGTTACCGTAAGATGTGTGGTGAGTGAAATGTGGACTATTGTGAGTACGCTTGATGGTTCGAAATGAGTGGTGAAGTGCATAGTAATTGTGTGGTGTATTACAGATGTAATGTTATTCTTATAGGTGCCGGGGTTGGGCAGAGAAGCCACCCGCGGTGAGCGGACTTGTGCCGGGGTTGGGCAGAGAAGCCACCCGCGGTGAGCGGACTTGTGCCGGGGTTGGGCAGAGAAGCCACCCGCGGTGAGCGGACTTGTGCCGGGGTTGGGCAGAAGGCTACCCACAGGCCGCCTGAGTGAAGCTGTCGCGCCGGACAGCGGGAGCACATGAGTCATGGCAGTCTGGCCACAGACAGGGACGTTGTTATTGTCCTTATTGCTATTCAAATGTTAATGTGCTATTACGATGTTAATGTGCTATTAAGATGTTAATGTGCCATTGAGAATATAATATGCTATTGAAATATTAATGTGCTGTTAAGACCTCGAGGGGAGATTGAGATACGGAGATTAGGTTGAGCAGGCGCCAATAAGAGAGGCCAGCAAGTAATATATATATAGATGTGAGGCTGAGGCCAGAGCATATTTTAGAAAGTATTATCGGGTTGTGGACCCGTAGAGGAATGAATGTCGGGAGGGCTGACCATTGTATGGTATTTGAATTGAATAATGTAATGCACTTATCTCTTTATTTTTATGTATAATAAATGTGTGAGTCTGTTTGGTTGTTCTGTTAAGTGTTATACTTGTTCGTTCGTGATTGTTGTCCTGTCATAATAAGTACATCTCCCAGTCTGGGATTTGTTACAACATTTGCCTGCCACTCCTTTCCATTGTTTTAACAAGGAAGTCAGTTAGCAGCTTCAGGTGCTTTTGGCAAAAGCTGTTAACACACTGTATTTTTTTTTTTAAAGCGATAATAATGCATCATAATGTGTCAATATAACGCAAAATAGTAATAACAAAATTCTATACCCAGGCGTTCCGTTAAGTAATGAACTGGAATGCTTTATACCTGAATCTTGCATATTTGCCAGTTACCGATATATGGAACACGCTTTACTTTTTTCTTTTTTTTTGCCAGAAACAATGAACAAACCCCAGGGACGAATGAATTAAGTAATCTTGACTGATGATCAAGTTACACCATGTTCAACTGTACACAGTAGACTGTGCAGCCAAGTTTAAAGCTGTACGTGTTGTCTTTTGGGGGATAGGAAAACGTTGGACCAGGGTTCACGAGACAGAGAGCATGACACCGCGGTGGACCAGGCGTAAAGATCAGGACTAGACTCACCTGACCTGGTGGTCAGGCTAAAATGTTTCCTCTGAGCAGGTGAATAATTCAAGTTGGTGAATAAGCTCATCCCAGCAAATCAAACTTCATTACAGGCACAGAGCAGACAGTCTCCATTGGGTCCATGGTCGTCGTGTTTAGGGCCCAACTTCGAAGCACCCGGGCCACTTTGGGATAAACGCAGTGATTGTTATTAAAAACCTTTTTCGCTTTAGTTTGGCCACCTGGTCAGATGTATTACCCCGAACAAGGACGCTGACTACCTGGTCAGAGAAATGATTACCCTAGGCCTGACCAAGCAATTAGAGAGTTACTAAGACAAAAGACGGTGTCTCATACCTATAAACTTTAAATGAAAGTATCTACATCCTTCAGGATAAACACGCCAGATACCATTTATGCCGCAAGGCAAAAGCTTTGAAAAAATGTGAATGACACATGACTTCCACAATAAATTCTGTCGTCCATCCTTTTTATGAAGGTGTCAGGAAGGGTGCATTATGTTTATTTATAGACTTGCTCTCAGCCGCGTACCCGTACCAAGAATAAAGAAAGCCTGCCGTAATCGTTTCACACGTCTGGTCTTGACACCTTTTCACAAAGTAAGCCTACTACATCAAACACAAGCCTATTCGTATGTGGAGAACGATGAACACACAAAAGCCTCAGGAATCCTTTATGTACCTTTATTGAAATTCCTCTCGACATTCCACTCTCGAAGCTGTCAGGCCAAAAAAAAAAAAAGGCCTAATGGAAGCTATGTGGGCTGGTAGAACCTATTATGGTGTATGAAAATGGGGGCACATTCAACCCGATACAACGCAGTGATATTGCTCATCATAATCAAGTTCATTTAAATGATTACAATGTAGTGTGTACTCATCCCATTGCATTTGTGGTATTACAAGAATGGATAAATAGTTTCTGTGCAAAACGAATTTTTATAGCTTTGTTAATCGATCTTATATGTTGGTGATAAGACAGTCGATGGAAGATATTTACTTTTTTCAATCACTTTTATTTGATAGATAGGTTAACTCAGTGAAGCGATCGTTTTCGGGCCCAATTTAAAGCGAATTTGTTGAGTAAACCTTGTCCATTTCTTGCATGTCAACAATAGTCCACACTTATCCACCACAAGTTTATCAGTGAACGGATGGCGACTATTTTCACTCAAACCCGATAACAGTTAAAACACAACTGACTCAAAAACAAAGCTATGGATTACTTCTTCTTCAAGTGTCGGATCTGGAACAGATATCGACGATCATGGTTCGCCACCCATTCCTCCTCTCGGATGCTCTCAAAAAGCCTATATTTTCCTGGAGGGTTGACCATTCATAGCTCTTCAAAACCCCCGTTTTTGTAGACATTGAGATGTTTCTGTCACTTTCAGTCACCACAGTATCCACCACAGTGGATTACTACATTGTCAATAAATCCACCCGAAACCGACCAAACTAATTAACAGTAATACACACTATTTCACAATCCTAGTTTAAAATAATACAAATTATCAAACATAAAGATATATGCATGTACCGGTAGTTATCTATTAATTTTGTAAAGAAAATAAAAGTACAAATCTTATATTCCTACCTATATTGAGTAAGAAACAAATGCAATAAATATCAATCAATAAATGGCTTAAATGAATGACTTGTTCGGAAATATAAATAACATCACCACAACAGAAAACTTGTAAATACTGAGTGAAATGATGATGATGTACGCACCAATACAACACTTGCTAATATGGGTTTATGTTGATGAAAATATCCCTCTCTCGTAGGACGTGAACTCCTTGGACGCCACATGAACGGTGCCTTTCAATGCGTAAAAAGAATCCCCATACTATCGTCCCGCTGGCTTAGCTGTGAATCAGTGATTGGAACTCGCTGATCGGTATTGAAGTGAAAAGTCCGCAAGAAAAACACACTGGGCCAGTGGTGTCTTCTCTCTCCCGCCTTTCAGTCTTTCTTCGCTCGGGTCTCGCCGACTGTGAGAAATCACTGGCAAAACATGACGGCTCCTGTTAATGGATCATATTATCGTCTTTGTGGTACTCTTTTCCACAGGGTCTTCTCGCTTGACCTTTGTTCCTCATTTGCCTTTCTTCTCTCCCTCCCATAACTCCACCTTCAGATTTCTCCAACCATACGTTATCTAATGTCACTGTCATGTCAAACAAGCCCTTGCACAGCTGGTAATAGGCAAAGGCCTGATGCAAAATATGGGCCCCATTTCAGACCTCTCATTTAATTACTGGTAAAAACATCCAATTTAATATGACTGTATGGTATATACATGATCTCTGGCTGTAAATGTGGTGTACATGATGTACTTACAGAACAGAATAATATAACTAGACCGATTGATTAAAATAGTTATGGCAAAATGGATATAAGACTATAATAATTAGAGGAGACCCCCCCCCCCCTTTGATAAAGGGTCCTGTTGACTTTTTGTGCAGTTATCAATATTCTGTACCAAAGCCCACCCCTTTCCCTTTTGCTTATACCTGCAAGAATAACCCCCTCAAAATCGAAGGCCCATTCCTCCTGGCCCACCTAGCCTTCCCCCTGGCCTGGTCTGATTTCAAATCAAATATTTTCTCCTCTTTTAGCCGCGGTCGGGGAGAAAGGGGTGGGGCAGCTTTCTTGGCTTTTTTTTTTTTTTTTAACTTCCCTCTGTTCGATCTGGTTTCTCGTCTTCTTCTTTTCATTTCCTCATTTTCTCTACCTCTCTTTCTTTGCACGTTACGACTACTCCTTATTTCATTTTAATTTTCATAGATTGCTTATCTAAGTAAATTGTTCTCGTTCACACTCTTTCCACCGTGTGTGTATCTTCTCTCCATAATTTTTATTTCTCTCTCTCCTTCACCTTGTGGCTTTAAGTTTAGGCCTACGTTAGTTTGACTACCAGTATTCCAGCCAATTCCTCGGAATATTTTCTGTTACATGAAATTTATTCTGTGAGTGGACAGTAAGGAGGATTTATCTGAACCTGACAACTGTTGAGCACATATTTTGGCAGTTCCCAAGTGCTAAAGTCCCGCTTGTTAAACTGTTTGTTCTAACCACGCGTACACTTAACGTACACATTTAATGCATTAGATAAAAAGCGCAATGGAACGATAAGATCTTTTCTCTTGGCCGGAGTTCAAGACCAAGAACAAGTCGGATAATACAGGCTTTTCTCTTACCTTGTTTGGGACTCTTTGGGTATCTATCTAGAGAAGCCCCCACCTCGCACTGGGAGAAGGAAAAAAAATTGAAGGGGTTAGGATAAGAAGGGGTGTAAGTGCCACTGGCAATTAGATCCCTTGTGACTGTAACCCCCTTAAATGAGGTACTACATAAGATTCTCTAAAGTTGGAATATGATATGTTGGTTAAATTGCCCCCCCCCCCCCACAAACAACAGCCTTCCTCCCAAAGTTGAAAATTGTCATATCGGAGCTCTATAATAATAATGTTCAATACAGTCGCCTCAATTTGCCTTTGTCTCATTGCATCAAGAATGAACGGTACCGTACTTAATCCACGGTTGTCTTGATTTAGTGGTCTACAGTCCAACTCTTCCAAGCAATGTATCGCTTAAATCATTTATAAAATCGTGATCTTACGACTCTGACTCCGAATGTGAACCGTACTACAAAACCGTACTCTCAAAAGCACCAGCAAAACGTTCTTTCCTATAATTAACGTTTGTCCAAGTTAGCCGGTGGGACATTTTTGTCCTGCATGGGTTAGCTCTGGTACATTTAATCCCGATTTTGAAGAGCGAGGAAACGCGTACAAACTCTGGAATGTTTATTTAAAGTGATATCTTCCCTTCCCGGCCAGGCCGAAGCCCTGAATGATTGAACAAATGTTGACGTGAATTTAGGGGTGGTTAGATAAACACGCCTTCGCTTTATCGGGAACTCTGAGCTTGGCTGCTAGTTTGAAAACACTATCGAACGTCAGAAAGGTATCTATTATAAGCCACCCATCACTGAAAGCTTACATAGAACACTTGCATTATTTTTAATTGCGAACAAGTTAAAGGGGAGAAAAAGAAATGAGGTCTGTTGATAAAACGGTTACATGTACAGTGACCTGAGGATTCGATAATCTATTGATAAAAATTTAGGCTACCAGGACATGTGTTTAAAGAAACACTGATAGACAGACAGGTGGATAGATAGATAGACGTACAGGCACACTGATAGATAGATAGATAGATAGATAGATAGATAGATAGATAGATAGATAGATAGATAGATAGATAGATAGATAGATAGATAGATAGATAGATCGATAGATAGATAGATAGATAGATAGATAGATAGATAGATAGATAGATAGATAGATAGATAGATGGGTGGAAAGATAGATAGATAGACAGATAGATAGATAAATAGATACATAGATAGATAGATTAATTGGTAGATAGATAGATAGATAGATAGATAGATAGATAGATAGATAGATAGATAGATAGATAGATAGATAGATAGATAGATAGATAGATAGATAGATAGATAGATAGATAGATAGATAGATAGATAGATAGATAGATAGATAGATAGATAGATAGATAGATAGACCTTTATACATTATTCTATTTCGTGAGTTATTACTCGGCACAAAATTCAAGAATGTAAGGAAACAGTGTTTGTCGCCCTGCTAGTTGTTAGACCTATAATAAACTGGAGCAGTGGCTCTAAACCTTTTTCAGGCTATAGCCCCTTTAGGCTCCAAATGTTTATTATGCCATCCGCCCGCCCCACCCCCCTCCCCCCAATCAAATTAATGACAATAGACATGTTGACTACTCATCATAAAACACAAAGCATTCTTTATCAAGAGCAATAAAAAAGAAACAAGGGCCTTTGCTTATAACACCTATCTACCCGGGGTGTTGAACAAGTCAGTGGCTGCTCTATTTTTGCCCCCCAAATCGTCCTCCATTCATGTTTTGCCTCCTCACCCCCCCCTCACCCCCCCCCCCACCCCCAACCCCTATCGTCCTTCCCCTTCATCATTTTCGCCCCCTTGACGCCATTTTCTTTGCTTTCACCCCCCCCCACCCCCACCCGGAAATCAAATTGCCCGGGGGTGGGGGGGGGGGGGTACGCCCACGTTGAGAACCACTGAGCTGGAGCCTTGAACACTGAACTGTTATATCGTTTACAAGGCTCAGTGGTTGAAAATATAGCCAAATCTCAGGGGATGCGAAGAAAATCTGAGCGTATATTTTGTGGTAAAAAATCCATTTCTGTGCCTTTTCGCTTTGATAAATTAATGCAGGCACAGATTAAGTCAAGTCGCCTATTAAGTACCAAGGCCTATTTTCATGGTCCTGCTCCTGTGGTCGGTACACAAATCGATCAACTAGGGTCTTTCGATTTATCGGTTTTTTTTTTTTTTATAAAGCCCCTTCCAACTTCGGTATTGCCACCAGGCTGGTATCAGGATTTTAAAAAAATGGTATTTCTTATTAGCAGAGGTACCCAGCAAAGCTCGGGATAAATCCCCCCCCTCCTCTCTCCTTCCATTCCCCCCCCCCCCATCCTCCTTTTCTCTTCTGCTGCCTGTCCATCCCTTCTCCTCTTTTTCCTCTCCTTTCTCCGTCTCTCCTCATCATTTTCTCCCCCTCCCCCCATCTCCTTTTCCTTCTCTCTTCCTCTCGTTCCTTCTCCCTCCTCCACTTCCTTTCCCTTCTCTTTCCTCCCCTTCCCCCTCCTCCCTCTCCTCTCTCCTTCTCCCTCCTCCTTTCCCTTTCCCTTCTCTTTCTCCTCTCCTCCCCTTACTCCACCCTTTGTTTTTTTTCTTCAATAACCCAGTGCGGGGGCCATTACTATGATCTGGAACTAATTCTGATTCACTCTTCTAGGGTGCGCATTATTGTGTGAGGGACTTGTAATAAATAGCAAGAGATTGCAGGATAATAGCTGCGAGACGCTCATGGTATTTTGTCTCTTGGCGACCCTCTTAGTATTTTGCTATTTGTCTCTGTTGCAGCTTTGTTTTGTTTTTTTCACATTTCAACATGTCACGTCAAAATAAATAATATATTTCTGTGGGTGATACTGAATCAGAACATAATTAGTCATAGAATAAAGATAGAGAGTCAATGTTTGCCATGAGAAAACTGAATAAAAAACATGGGAAAGCAGCAGAATACCAAATTATTTATCTGTGCTGTTATTGTGGTACATGCATGTAAACATGACAACCTCTCTTTAGTAATTAGTTTTGGTGATACGAGTATTTAAGTTTGAGTTGCCTATAAGTTCTGCCTCATCTTCTACAGATTTTTCAACCTTTCAGCCCACTTGAGAACCTCATATTGTGGCACTTCTGTAAAATTAAGTTCATTCGCACTGGTGGACGGATGAAGTGTTCAAGACAAGTATTTTTGCTGTCTCTTTGAAACAGACACAAGCTGCAGGGAAATATTAAAGCCAATCAGCCAAAACATCGTAAAAGTATCTGGGGACACGCTGGTCGAGAGGCAAGGTTGGTCTAGAGGCCTCTCATGCCGAAGGCATCAGATTCGGTTCCCGGTCGGTGCAGGTATGTTGGAAATTTGGGGGGATTTTCCTGTCCCTGATCCTATGGTACGTAGGATCGAGCACCTAGTCTTCTATGATACGGACGAAAAACTCGGACAGTCCGTGTGCACGTTGCGCACGTTAAAGATGCCTTGGCAGTTGGAAATCGAGAAGAGCAGGCCAAACAAGACAGCTGCCCGGGCAAAATTTAAAAAAAAAAAATTCTTAACACTCCCCCCCCCCCCCCCAACAAATGGGATTAAACAAGTTACACCAACAAATACAAGAACAAGAAAAATGTAAAACAAAGAAAAAAGAGCCGTGTAAATGCCAAAGGGAAGAGATCCTCCCGAAAACGAAGACCTCAAAACCATTGTCAAAGTTTCTTCCAGTCCTTGAAACAACGAATTGAGTCAGCCTGCCAAACTCATTTTATTCCGCGCCACAACCAGTTCACTCCAGCTCATCCTTGCTATGTCCGCGGTATTTAACAGAGGGAAATATATTAATACATCTAGCTGTGGGCACAATGCCTTAGCAGCAGGGGCGAAGCGTGGCCCTCTGCAAAGGGTAATCAGAATTTAAGCTAGTAAGATCCTTATAATATGACGTATCGCTACATCATATTATGTACATAATTATGAATGCAGCGACTAAAACAATGAAACGGTTGCTAGGCACTGCAAAAATCTGAAGAGCGGACTATTCTTGTCAACAGGACAGGAATGCAGCAATTTACAAGCCAAACTAATCTGAAAAACTATTCATTCATACTAACAGACTTATAAACGCATATTTTTCACCCATTTTTAAAAATATAATTTGAACAGCACGTTTTCATTGTCATATTCATAGCCAGAGATTTTGTTATTCTACCATCTCATAAAGTTTCTCGGAAAGGACCCATTAACATTAAATGGTAGAAAGTGCTTAAATGGCATCTCTGTGACACAACAATGTGTAGCGATTTCGGAGAAGTGGCTATCTGCCGTTGCGGTTTAGGTTCGAGCGACCTATCAAGTGAATTGATGTTCTTAATACGTTCGACTGATTTTGATCACAGTTATATCTAGACTAGATCTAGACTATAATAATTATTATTCTTTGATAGCTCTTGCTGTGCGTAGGGTAAATTATTCTTAGATTTCAAACAAAACAAAAAAAAAGATCCACACAAACTCTTTCACTGTACTCTTTACATTTCGGTTGGAATGAAAACGACCGCATAGTGAAAGACCTGCATAAGTGCGTAAAATCAGGTCAAACCTTGATTATAAACCTATTTTTCCCCCCACTATTTTGCTGTCTGCGGCGCCGCTTTAAAGAAAACAGGCTATGCTCAAGCTCGCTTCTGGGTGTAGTCAAGTCTTCTTCGTCTTTGTTAATCACTGATTTTGGACCAGTTCATATGGTGTAAGTCCTTACAAAGATGCTTTTCGGTGAGGGGGTTTTTGGAACGCTGAAGAAGAAGAAGAAGAAGGTGAGGGGGTTAGACTATAACCACAAACCCAAAATAGCAACGTAGAATAGAATGCTGAACTGACCAAATGGACTTGGAGTTGGGCTCGATCTGAAAAGCGTAGTAATTCTAGAATTAATATTCGAAGGGTAATCACTGATTATTTGATTACGAGGAAGCCTCGTCCCTGCTTAGCAGTATGCCTACTGGGGGCAACATGTTCAGCGAACACAAAGTATTTAGCATGGCACGGAGCGAATGCTGTTCTTTCAGTTTGTGAAACATAAAGGAGGGGTACCTTAAATGGGAAGATTTCCCGAAAATGTTGCCCTTACTGCATAGAAGAGAAAAGTTAGAAAAGCTTGTGGGGAGTACTTTTTTTTTTTTCATACGGCCATGCAATTGCAAAACTCGACGGAAAATCTGGCCCCAGCCTCAGAATATTTTTTTTGGACATATATTGCATGAGAAATGAACGACTCATCATTTTTGTTACTACAAATCTGACAATGCTTTTGCCAGGAAGGTGTTAAAAGGTACTACGTCAGCAAAAATTGATTTTCGCATAACAGTAAATAGTTATAAAGTTATGCTGATAATTTTCGCCACGCATTCGATGTCCCATACCTAAAGGGGTGAGTACTGTTTTCAGTGTGCTTGTAAAGTCAAACCGGTCATCATTTTAACATTGGGAACACATTCACTGATTTGATCAGAGTATTTTCATTATTTTAACCTCGTCACGAATCTTAGGAAATGCGTTTTTGTTGTTTCTTATGAGTATCCTAGGCCTGTCCCAATGTTGTACATGGGCGTGGACTTGTTTTATTTGCACTGACAGGGTTCCCCGCTCTGTCCCTCCTCCCCAGACAAATATTCAGCAATGTTAAATCGCCGTGTATTGTCTAGAACAATATAAAAACATAGCAATATCAGGGGTGATGTTCTTGACAGCAACCGAGGTTAGGTGGAAATGTCGAGTTGTTTTAAATACATATGCATTTTGGTGGAGGCCAGAGCGACGTGAGCGTCTTTTTTTTTTACTTTAAAAAAAATCTTCATTCAGGAATTCTATTTTTTAGTACTGATTAAGCGTAGGTGCACACATGCGGCTTTGGTCTATCTAGTCGCGTCACATATTTTAAAATCTAGGCACATGAATGAATATTTGTACACAAGCGACACTAGGACTCATTACAGAATGAATGGGAACATGAAAACAAGACACGACAGCAAGTTCGCACGTGTGCACCCAGCCTAAAGAGGAGTACAATATTTCAAATATGTATTTAGAATGCATGTGATTAAAATGTATAATTTGTTATAAACAATACATTTGATTCAAACCTGGTCTCCTTCTCGTGAAAAACCGGATCCTTCGTACTGGTTTCTTGATAGGGCTAACGATGTAGTTTGACCCTGTAGGATAAGTAAAGTGAGGGGACCAAGGTGTCACAAATCCCAGACTGGGAGATGTAATAGTTTATGACAGGACAACAATCACGAACAAACAAGTTTAACACTTAACAGAACAACCCATCAGACTCACACATTTATTAAACATAATTATACAGATAATAGCGCAATTACATACATTATATTATTGCAATTAACTGCCGTACAACGGCCTTATTCTCACACACACTCTCCCTCGGATCCACAATCCGGTAGTTACTCCTAAAGGCACTTCGGCCTCAGCCTCTCCCCTCAGGGTCTTAATAGCACATTAATAATTCACTGGCACCGCAGTCTCTCAATATCACCTTCCTTTTGTCATACACCTTAGCATTCCCCTAGCACCTCAGCAGGGCAATAACACATTATCATTTCAATAGACATTATCATTTCAATAGACATTATTAGTTCACTAGCCCCTCAGCATGGCAATAGTACATTATCACATTCACGCTCATATCTACGTCCCTGTCCGTGGCCTGACTGCCACGACTTTATGTGCCTCTACTGTCCTGCACTGACAGCCTCACTTCTGGCCTATGTGTGGCCTCCGGCCCTATGCTGGCCTATCCCCTGTGCTCATCGAGGTGGCTCTGCGGCCCGTCCTCGACACCTACAAGAATAACATTACATTGGTATAATACCCTACCATTTCTATTCACTCCACCTCTCCTTACAATCCATGAAGCGTACACACACTAGTTCACCTTTCACTCACCACACATCTTACGGTAACACACCTCCCTCGGAGTACACACTACTCACTCGCGCTACAAATCCATGAACTCACTTTCATCTATCGCTCATGGCGCACATTGCTATATCCAATATCAAGGACTTCCACATTCCTCACATATACTTATTTACATCATGGTAATAGACGAATATAATATAATACATCAATCATAATAATCAATCAACGTTCTACGTACCAGTCATCACTGGAAAGACTCTCTCACTAGTCTTCTCGACTGCTCCCCTTATGTCCGCCCGATGGGCTCTTATTCACAGGTCCGTTCCGTAGGACCTTCTAACTTGCAGTGATAGTAATACAGCGCTTTCGCCTCCTTCAGACCCCCCCACTACTCACAACAGCACGCTTAACTTACTTGTCTACCGTGAGCCCTTCTTACTCTACACCCGCTCTGTAGCAATCCCCTTAATTGCATTCACTCCACTCGTGACATCATCCCCCACCCCAAAAAAATTAATGCAATTAATTTCAAATCGCATCAAGATGACTGTCAACGAGTGAGCGTGAGCAATACCTACACTAAAAAAAACTGACCTAGCAGTTCCCCTAGTATATAAAATACCGAAATCAGGGGAAAATATGGGGATCAATATGGCCTGCAATATGCATATATGTATCACATCATCAATAGCTAACTAAACACAACACCTAATACAGAATCAAAAGCCAATCAACCTATCAACCATTCTTCATATCATATTTATAATGTCAATATTTTAAAGTCGACTCATTCACACAGATCCTGTCAATGTTCCTGTCCTCCGATGTATAAGCTCCTGAAATCTTCCCCTAGGCTCGACTAAGGTAGTCGGCGATATGATTGCTGGTTCCTGGAATTGGTTGAATAACGAAGGTATACGGCTGTAAAGCCAATGCCCATCTAGACAAGCGTGGGCTGGACGAACGATTCTTCGACAAAAATGTCAGTGGCTTGTGGTCTGTCTGGATACAAAATTCTCGTCCCATGAGATAACGTCCCAATTTCTGGACGGACCACACAATGGCAAGACACTCACGCTCTATCATAGAATACTTTCTTTCTCTCTGCAATAACTTCCTACTGACATAACATACAGGATGGAGACATTCGTTCTTCTCCTGTAGAAGACAAGCGCCGACACCAGAGTCCGACGCATCCGTTCTGAGGATAAAATTAGATCGAAAATCGGGTAATATCAGAATGGGTGACGATGATAATGCTGTCACCAAATTATCAAATGATGTCTGACATTCAGACGTCCACTGGACCTTATCGGGTTGTCCCTTCTTAGTAAGGTCAGTAAGAGAAGATGACAAGGAGGAAAAATTTGGAATGAACTTTCTGTAATAATTTAAAATTCCCACTAAGCTCCTGACTTGTTTCTTTGTTTTAGGGATTTGCAACCCTACTAATTTGTCAATTTTTGTTACTTCAGGTCTCTGAACACCTCTACCCACAATATGTCCTAAGAATATTATCTCTGGACATGCCAAATCCATCTTTGCGGGTTTAGCAGTTAACCCAAAATGACGTAATCGTTGAAAAATTACTGTTAGTGTCTGAATATGATCAGACCATGTCGACGTATGGCATGCTATATCGTCAAAGAATGACACGACATTAGGTATGTCCTTCAACACTAATCTCATTAATCGTGCAAACGTCGCTGGCGCGTTTACCAACCCAAATGGCATGACCTTAAATTGGAATAATCCCCTACCATTTCTATTCACTCCACCTCTCCTTACAATCCATGAAGCGTACACACACTAGTTCACCTTTCACTCACCACACATCTTACGGTAACACACCTCCCTCGGAGTACACACTACTCACTCGCGCTACAAATCCATGAACTCACTTTCATCTATCGCTCATGGCGCACATTGCTATATCCAATATCAAGGACTTCCACATTCCTCACATATACTTATTTACATCATGGTAATAGACGAATATAATATAATACATCAATCATAATAATCAATCAACGTTCTACATACCAGTCATCACTGGAAAGACTCTCTCACTAGTCTTCTCGACTGCTCCCCTTATGTCCGCCCGATGGGCTCTTATTCACAGGTCCGTTCCGTAGGACCTTCTAACTTGCAGTGATAGTAATACCGCGCTTTCGCCTCCTTCAGACCCCCCCACTACTCACAACAGCACGCTTAACTTACTTGTCTACCGTGAGCCCTTCTTACTCTACACCCGCTCTGTAGCAATCCCCTTAATTGCATTCACTCCACTCGTGACACAAGGTAAAATGTTGGGTGGTGACTTTGGTTTAGAGTTCAAGGTTTGAGTTATAGGTTTGAGTGTGACTTTGTGTTTGAGTTTGGGTTTTACGGCGCGTGGGCACTATAAGATAAGATAAGATAAGATAAGATAAGAATCACTTTATTATCCCATATGGGAAATTCTTTTTCACAGAGTGTTTAACAGCATACACGTGGTACATATATCTCAGTATCATTATAAATAAACAAACTCAATAAGTCAATAACAGACATACATGGCGTGACATGGAAAGAACCTTAATGAAATGTGGCACACATCTATCTAGTAAGATGACTTGCTGAGGCGAATTGCTGAAGGCAAGAACGATCTTCTGTATCTTTCCCTGTTTGTTTTCATGTGTATTATTCTGTTGCTCTTGGATGATCTAGAAATTTGATGAAACAGGGGATGGTGGCTGTCATTTAAGATAGACATGAATTTCTTCACACAAGCATTTGAATATAGATGATTAAAACTGACAAATGCCATGTCTGTCATGTTGCATACTTTTTTGATGATTGTGTTGTTAAGTTTATGGTTGTGACTTTCTCTTGCACTGCCTCCCCATGCTGTAATACAATAAGTTTTTATGCTTTTGATGGCAGCTTTGTAGAACAGGGAAAGCAGTGTTTTATCAACATTAAAATATCTTAATTTTCGTAAAAAGTACATTCGCTGGCTGGCTCTTTAATGGACATTTGAAATATGTGTATGCCAATCTAGATTGCGGTGGATATATATACCCAAATATTTGTAATATTCAACTCGCTCAATCTCTTCATTATCAATGCTTAATGGTGGTAAAGTTGCCGTATTTGTCCTAAAATCAATTACAATCTCTTTTGTTTTCTTCACATTCAATACAAGAAAATGATCATGGCACCACTGTACAAAGCTGGCTATTTCTGTAGTATAGGCGTCTTCATCGACTGACTTCTTGACAAGGCCTTGTTATCTGCAAATTTAATTATATGAACATTGTCAGACTCACTTCTGCATTGACTGGTATAAATGGTGAAGAGGACAGGGGATAAAACGCAGCATTGTGGCGCTCCTGTGTTCGTATGGAGAGTTGATGATGTAAAAATACTCTGTCCAACATTCAAACTTACATACTGGGGTCGATTAGTAAGGAAATCTAGTACCCACGATACAATATGTTTGTTAACATTCATTTCTGTTTTGAAACAAGGAGATGTGGTTGAATGGTATTGAAGGCGCTGGAAAAGTCTACGAAAAGGATTCACTATAATGGCCGCTTTGCGCATTTCAGGGTCTTTTTGGATATTATTTTTATTTATGTTTGGTCTTTTGGGGTATTTTGTTTATGTTTAATCTTTTTGGTATTTTATTCATGTTTTGTCTTTTGAATATTTTATTTACGTTTAAGAACATATATGCATGATTAGGGTTAGTGTTTGGTGTGTACTTTTTTAAAGTCAAGAATAGTGTGGCTCAAAGGGTGGATCATGGACAAATTAGCAACTAATGAAACTTTCTCCTTACAGGTATAAAAGGGCAACAAGAAACTTACTGCTGCTCCCAAACTTGATACGTCAACGAGGAAAGTTCTTGACTGCCTGAAAGTCGTGTGTTTCATCATGCCGGGCTCCGCCACATCTGGGCCACCTACTGAAAATACTGGACCTGGCGTAGCACAGGGTCGACCACGACAAAGATATGACGGGGACATCGTTATCAGTGGAATTTCGGGCAAATTTCCCGAGTCTAGGAACATGGAGGAATTCTGGGATAACTTGATCAATCACGTCGACATGATAGTTGACGATGATAGCAGATTTCCACTTGGTATGTGCAAGCAAGAAAGAGATCTTTGGGGGTGGGATATGGGCGTGGGAAAGGAGATGGCTGCTATCATAAACCAAACATAAAGTAAATCCGCTCGATTTTGGCATTTTTTTACCCCCTCCTCTCTACCCCAGTACGCCTTTTTTTGTTGGGCTTCCACTCCCCACCTCCGCCCCCGTACGAACGTACGGCGATTAACATGCTGAATGTCCATTACAAGGGGGTGATATTTTGAAGCTTAAAGTGGCATCTTGCAAGCACTATTTGACAGTTTCATTAGAAATATAGTCTGTATTGGATTTTTGTAGAATCTTACATCTTAGTTTTGCTGGAAAAATTATATAAATAAAACAAAATGTTTAAATTCATTACCATACCCGGAAACCTATGCACGCTTCACTTCCCCGCTCGCGCCCTTCATGTACGCTTTCCAGACGTTTGGACCCTCCCCCCCCCCCCCCCTTCCTCTCGACTGCGTACTTTATGGATATTGAAGTTTTCATCCTGAGCAGATTTCTTTTGAATAAGTTTTCAGCTGTATGTATGCGTTCTCTTTTCCTGTGTACTATCTGAATTTGTATGAAACCTGATTAGAGAAATACGTTGGCTTTAGGATACCTCTATATACCGACCTTCCCAAACCTGCTTGAGGAGGCTGCAATCCTCCGTCAATATCTGTCTGAGGAGACTTCTGAGGATAAAATGGCCGGATATTATTCGAAATAAGGACCTGTGGGAAAGGACAAAGCAGAGAAACATCCCCAGGGAAATAGGACTGCGCAGGTGGCGATGGCTGGGTCACACACTACGGAAGCCCCAGGGTAGCACTGTAAGAAAGTCACTGCTCTGGAACCCGCACGGAAACAGGAAGAGGGGCAGGTCACGAACAACATGGAGGAGAGCATGGAGGAGGATATGAGGTGGCTACACATGGAATGAGTTGTCAAGGATCGCCCAGGATAGAGACAAATGGAAGACTGTCGTTCGTGGCCTATACCCTGCTGACTAGGGTGAAAGGGCGATGATGATGATGATGATGATAACGACTAATGAAATACCCATGTATGGCCACAGATATGCGCATTTGTATTTTAGCCTAAGCTCGCACTGACTGGCTCGTTGGATGATGACGTCACGACACTGAATTCCAGTGAGACCTTGCATACCAGTCAACTAGTTGGAGTACACTGAAACTCAATGTCGTGACGCCACCATCCCTTTAGTCGGCTTGTCAATATTGGCAAGTGAGGACTGGGCCTTTATCACTGGCTGATCTATTTTGTTGACATTGTAGCAGTCGTGGTCCGTGGCTCACGAGTGCACCTTTTTCCTATACCAGTGTTTCTCAAAATGGTGATGAAAGACGCCAACACGGAGCGATCACTAATAAAAACAATTAGGAGCAGACAATTGCAGTTCATGGGACACCTGAATCGACACAAAGGTCTTGGGCACCTTGCTCTAACTTGAAAAATAGAGGGCAAAAAAAAAAAAATCAGAAGTAGACAAAGAATAACATATCTAGAGTTTGAACAGATGGGCGACAGGAGAAACCCAGGACAATATGGACTTTTTGAGAGCATCCGAGCGGAGAAATGAGTGGCGAACCATGATCGTCGATATCTGTTCCAGATCCGGCACTTGATGAAGAAGAAGAATGTTTCTCAACCTTTTTTGTCTCACGCTCCATTTCAATTAAAATTAAAAAACGTGCGCTCCATCATGATCGGACAAAGTTAGAATACAATATTTACAAAAAAGATTTTAACAATATTCATGTATTCAATATGTATACTGTCAAAAGAAGTTTTAGTTAAACCAAGGAAGCCACCAACACGACATAAACAAACAACAGTTTGTCTATGCAATTAAGTCAAAATACACTATAAAAGTAAGATTTTTATGAAAAATCCCTACTCCCCATTCTGGAGGCCTACGCCCCACCAAAATACTGCCACGTCCCACCTTGAGAAACATTGTCCCATGGCCCAGGCCCATTTTGATACTTGTTTTTTGGTTGTTGTTTTTTTTAAATACTTGTTTCTTTTTTCTCCAACAAACAGGTTATCAAGGAGTCGGCAAATTCGGAAAGGTGAAAGATATTGATCTGTTTGATAATGAGTTCTTCGGCCAGATGGCAACAACATCTGAGGCATTCCATCCCGAGCTTCGTATGTGTATTGAGATGACGTATGAAGCCATCGTGGACGCAGGTGAGGCAAAATATGATAATGTGGATAAACCGTGTCTGAGATAATATGTGTACACCAGGCCAATAGACTGCGATAACAAATATGCGTATGTGGCCTATTTAGGCCAGGAAAACTCTCGTTTCAAGACTAGCTCACTAACAGTCAGGGCCGTCTTAACTTTATTATGGGTTCCTCGGCAGAGCACTAGGCTGCGTTTTCCCGTTCCAAAAGCCAATGTAAATTTGTAGGCATGTGGGCCCTTAATCAGCTGGGGCCCCTGGGCAACTGCTAACAGTCTGTCGACAGCTTTGAAATGGCCTAAAATGCCATTGTTAATAATATTA
This sequence comes from Onchidella celtica, assembly GCA_963931925.1. Classification (NCBI taxonomy): domain Eukaryota; kingdom Metazoa; phylum Mollusca; class Gastropoda; order Systellommatophora; family Onchidiidae; genus Onchidella; species Onchidella celtica. Next base: position 78,006,694 of record OZ007567.1, read on the forward strand.
ACATTCTTCAAATGTACATACCCACAATCGTATCAACTATTTTCCCTATAGTCTTACAGGCATTTAGCGATATTTGCAGAATTTTGCCTCGCTGATGATATCTTTTTGCATTTATGTTTCCCAAGCAGCATTGACAAGGATGATGGTTTTAACATTATTGTCAAAATGAGAATAACAGTAAGTTGGAAAAAGAAAAGAAACCTTCATTACTTTTGCTTTACCTTTTGTTTCTTGTTGTTGTGAAACGAATGGATTTAAAAAAAATACTCTTGACGAATCCTTCTTTCAGGGGAAAGTTTACAAAGCATGAACGGTTCCAGAACAGGCGTGTACTTTGCCCCTTGCATGTCTGACGCCTTCGTCGCCTATAACTCGGATTTGGAGAAGATCACTGGTAATAGTTACTACAGCAGCATTGCTGCGCTGGATCCGAATCGCATCTCCAATATATTCAACTTTTCTGGTGAGTGTTTTGTTATTGGTTAAGTGGCTTTCAAAACAATGCCTCAAAACTGTCGGCATCCCATGCCAATAGTGCCAGTAATCCACATCTCTTAATGCTCGTCTGCCTGTGTGAAAGTACAAACAAGTCAAGAAATTGGAGTTACTGTTTAAACATGGTGCAAATGCTGAATAAACACATGACATGACTGAATCTTTCCCACTGAAGCAGAGGCATCGCTTTTTCCATGGCTTCTGAAAATCGGTTCCTCTTTATCAAGCTGTTTTAGTGTCATAAAGATGCAGGCATTGCCTGGCTTCACAGATTTTATCTGAGGGAGAGAAAAAGAGAGAGAGAGAGAGAGACCGAGAGAGAGAGAGAGAGAGAGAGAGAGAGGAGGTGGTGAGGGGTGGAGTAGGGTTTTTCCGGGCAACGTCGGTGCCCTGGCTCGTTTACATTTAATTACGACTTGCGTTAAACTCAGCAATGTGGGACACAAGCCACACATTGCAGGACGCATGGCAAATTTGAAGTTAAGCCTGAAGTAAAATGTTTTTCATTTTATCCACTGATTAAATCTGTTCTCTGTCATAGAATTGAATTGCCCTATTACGTCACATTTCATTAAGACTCTAGTAACTAAAAAATTCAAAAAATCTCATTTATGTATATTTTTAACTACATTCAAAGCCCCATTGATTGAACTTGGTTATAGACTTAAAAGCCGAAAAATAATCGAATACTTTCAAAAATTCATCATAACTAGACCAGTTGTGCTAAAACAAGTGTTTTTTTTTTTTTTTTGCTTCTCCTGAGAAGTAGCCAAAAACTAATTACTACAGTTTTGGGTAACGGTGACTACAGTAACTGGAAGATCGTGTCACTCTAGTCTCGTGTGTTTAAACATCATAATACTTATCTTTGCACTCATGTGTTTACACAATCTTAGGCCCCAGCATGAATTTAGACAGCGCTTGCTCCACTGGACTTCACTGCCTTGAAGAAGCAATAAGAAGTATTAGAGATGGAACTATTGATTCAGCTGTCGTTGGAGGACTGGTACTCTTCTTCTCACCAAGCCACTTCATTTCTTCAGACAAGATGGGTGTTTTCAGTAAAGACAGAATCTGCAAGTCATTTGATGCTGAAGGTAGACTACTTCATCACTGCTCTACGATAATGGCATATGTCAGACTTATGCCAAAAGGCCGCTGACAGTTCATTGTGTTCTTTAGCATGAGGATATCAGATAATATAGAAAGAGAAATGCGTCAACAGGAAAATGTAATAACCCAATAGAATATTATAATGACATGAGTCACTAAATACCAGGAAAAGAAACAGTTTTTTTCCTTAATTTCTCAAAACGGTCAAAAATAACTTATGTCATTAGCGTAGAGCAGTGACGACTTTAAAAAAAAATCCATAATTAAAGTTTTGAAGGCATTTTCCATCACAAAAATGTCTCCGTGATACTGTATCAGTCATTTCTGGACATTGCGTTTGAATCTGAAGGAGGCCGGGGTAAATATATTTTCTTTTCACTGAACCATTAGGAGAAAAGGAGAGAAAAAGTTTAAGACAGTTGAAACGATTTCGTCCTGTTATACCAGCAGAAGGCCCAGGGGTAAGCTTTCTTTGCTTTTCTGCTGAGACAGATCTTCCCAACAGTCGGTTCCACCGTTTGTTTCAACAGTCAGGGGGCAATCACACTGAATGGATGAGTGTGGCAAGATGTCTGCAAATGCCATGGAGGAGGCATTTTGATTTCCTCAAAAGTGTTCGAAAATGCCCTTGCACAACGGTAACATAATTTGTTTTGCTTAATTCAAAGGCCAAAAACATTTGCCAAACGCATAACATTGCTTGTGTTATCAAGGCTAAAATTTCAAGTTTTTCTACAACGCCGTGCATGGTGAGGGCTAATATCTTATATAATTAAGTTTAATATAGTTTGAAATTCTCTATTTCTTTGTATTAAACCTGTACATTGCATAGACTGTTGAACAATGAAATACACTGCCCGAGGCTAGAACGTAGAGCGCATTGCCTTGTCTCGTCATCATAAGCACTTTTATTAGTCTATCATGTTCATACTCCCTTGTATGTTTTCTTGTCCATTCAGGAAATGGATATGTGAGATCTGAAGGCGGAGCTGTGATGCTTTTGCAGAGAAAGACAGACTGCAAACGAAGTTATGCGAAGGTCGTTCACGGCAGAGTCAACTCAAATGGCACAAATGAGCTTGGTAAGCGTTTTGTAAATAGTTATGGCACAATCATAATTCTAGCACATTGTGGAAAAAAAAAGGAAAGGCGGTTACTTGTGGAACGCAGTAAATATAACAGTTTAATGCATTGCAATAAATTCTATATTTTCTGCAAGGCTTTTAGCAAGCATTATATAGGCTATTGGTGTCTGTGAGAGAAACGGAAACGTCAAAAACCCTTCAAGCAGTGAAATAGAGAAAATGCTTTCATTTTCCGGAAACGCCATTTCCGTACACATGGAAACACTCTTTCTTTTCACTACTCGATGGCTTTTTGACATTTCAGTTGACGTTTCCTTTTCCGTGTACATGAAAGCCCGACTTAAGAGTTCTTTTCAGGGCTAAAACACTGCTCTAGTGAGGGCTCCAGAGGAAAAATTAACAGGAGGGACTCCCCCCCCCCCCCTAAGACAAAAAATGTAATAGCCTACGTCTAAATAGCCACGAATAAGAAAGACTTCAACGCATGAGTACAACAGCGTGTCATGAGTCTTTGATTCTTCTTTGGATTCATCCGCAGGTTTCACAGCCCCAAATGGTTTATCACAGTATCAGCTCATCACGGATACCATAGCAGACTGCGGAATCAATCCTCTTGACGTGAGATCATTATATGCAAACATTGACTTGCTATCTAGCCACTCTGCATGTTCTCATAGCAACTTCAATATTATATTGTAACATGCCTGTCCGTTTCATTTAAACAGGTTGTAGGAACTTCTGTTTTTTCAAATGAAAATTAAAAGCAGAGGTCATTTTGGATTCGCTACATCACAGGAAGTCGTCGTCCAGTCGTATTATTACGTCTCCCAATAGGACAAGATCCAAATATCTTCGCTGAAAAAAAGAAAAGTGTTCCTTTTGCAGGCAAACTTTCTGTAAAGATTGGGTGATTACTTTCTGTGATGCAGTAAATCCAAAATAAACATTTTAGCGTAAAAATATTTACTTAGTAACTCCTTGTGAACTAAAATATATGAGATATCTTCCATACTAAAGTGATAAATATGCTACTGTCCAAGCCAAAATATTTTGATTGTATTGTAGTTTGTTACTAGTTCCTGCAATTTGTTCATTTCTAGTTGAACATTTCGAGGTCTATAAATCTATACATGTATTTTCACTAATGTTATAATCAGGTGACATACATAGAGGCCCATGGGACAGGTACAAAGGCTGGGGATCCACAGGAAATTTTGGCTTTCACTACAAATGGACTCTTTACCTCCGGACGGGATGGCCCTCTCTTAGTGGGCTCGGTCAAGTCCAACTGTGGACATAGCGAATGGATGTCAGGTGCAGTTATAATTAGATTACAACTCCTCACAACTTCAAGTGAAATAGAAATGAAGACGCTTTAATTTTTCATTGATGCCAGAGAATGGGGACTAATTGAAGGAACAGGGGAATTAATTTCAAAAGTTGGAGACCTTTGTGTATTTTTCGTTACAACGTTTGTATAACCAGCAATGCGCATGTTCTATTGGAGGAGGCTGAAAAAACTGGTGGATGTTTACGTTCTTTTTATTTTGCATGCGATTCTTTTCTGTAGACTAAAAGGAAATTGTAGCACATCTTTGCACATCGTATGTTAAGACTTAAGACAGTCAGCTACTCTTTTGCAAGTGCTCAAGCTGAGTTTTCAGGTGCACGGAAACGGCACCAGAAATGGTAAAAATCCATCAAGTAGTAAAAAGAACGAGTGTTTCGAAAGTCTTTCTATTTCTCTGCTTCAATGGCTTTTGACTTTCCGTTGGCGGTTTCCCTTACCCTCTCCGTTTTCGTACGTTTAGAATTCACGGAATTTTACTAATCATTCCGACTTATAAAGTCTGCAGATGATACCACCATACAAGGATTGATTTCTGCCCCAATTGATGAAGACGCTTATTTAAATACTATACAATGGTTTATCCAGTGGTGTGAAGATCACTTCTTATTATTAAATGTAAAGAAAACAAAGGAGATGGTAATCGATTTCAGAACAACTGTAACAGCACTTCCACCGCTTAAAATCCATAATCAAAATGTTGATAGAGTCGAGTCATAAATATCTTGGAATCCATGTCGACTCCAAACTCGACTGGCACGTTCATACCACCTCAGTTCACGCAAAGGCAAACAAACGCATGTATTTTTTAAAGGAAACTTAGATCATTTAATGTAGATAAAACACTCATTCAGATGTTTTATAAATCAACTATCCAGAGTATCATTCTATTTTGTATTACAGCCTGAGGAGGAAATGCAGAGGAGCACAACAAGAACAAAATTAACAACTCTATTATCAAAAAAGCTTGCCATCTAACTAACAGTGAATACGTGAACTTTGATGATTTATTTGTGCATTCGCGCAAACAGAAACTAAATTCAGTTCTAAATGATTGCTCCCACCCCTTGTTCCACCAGATAGTCCGGTCCCAAAGAAGTGGACGAATGCTGTATTTAAAAACAAACAGAAAGCGGTATAGACGATCTCTTTTGCCATCCGCAATTCGAAGTAGCAGTGTTTCTTGATGTAGTATGCTGTTGTTAGTTTTTTCCTAATGGATTATGCTTACAGTGTGTGTGTGTGTGTGGGCAGTGTTCTTACTTGTTGGTAATGTTGTGTGAGCAATGTGCGCGTGCACTGTGTGCGTATAAGACCTTTAGGTCTTAGATATTGTATTTGTACTGTTACTGATGCTGTGACAGCAAATTTCCTGGACACAGGATAATAAAGTTATATCTTATCTTATTTTATCTTACCTTATCTTATCTTATCTTATCTTATCCTAAATTTTGATATGGTTCGTATATTTTATATAGGTTATGTGAGTCTGGCTAAAGTTCTGCTTTCCATACAAAGAGGAATCATCCCTGCCAATCTCAACTTTTCCAAACCAAACCCTGACTGCCCAGCTTTGATAGATGGTTCGGTCAAAGTCGTCACGGAGAACACCCCGTATGACGGCGGTCTGATAGGCATCAACTCAATTGGATTAGGTGGTTCGAACGCACATATCATTGTTAGGTAAGGTTAAGACTCCATGGTACCCGTACAGGAATTTTTTTTTTTTGTTGTTGAAATATCTGACGTAGGCCTAATCGAAACGAATGGAGTTTATCATTTATGTTCTCTATAGGTGTTGCCACCGGCATGTGGCACAATTATGCAGTGAGGATATACAAATTTTTCTGGAGCTGCCATTTTCACTGGATAGTCATTCTGTTCCCCCCATTTTTTAATATTTTTTTTTTGGAAGTAAACACGAATTGGAGATTAAACTGCATGTATGTTATTGAAAGTAATGAGAAAGGGGACGTTTCTGGAGTTGTGTTACCGATTGCTTGGCCCAAGACCTAGCCGTTGAAATAATCCTGTCCCAACCTTATTCCTACCATACAATATACATTTGAAAATCGGTGTCAGTATGGCCGCCATCGTGCCCCCTTCAACCAAAATATAAAAAACAACAACAACAACAACAACAAAAACAACAAACAAACAAAAACGGCCAGTGAGCAAACGAAGGAAATCTGATTGGTAAACGTTTCTAAATCTGGCTGCAATAATCATGTGGATAGTGAAGTCTCAATGAATACCAAGACAACAGAGAATTCACAGTAACTGTTTGCGCTATGCAGCCAAATTATTTTAGAAGCCTTAAGGCGAGGGTTACGTTTAATTTATGTAACTGAATGTAACTATCTTTTCTTTGGTCACAATAACATTTTCAGAAATTGGCCCTAAGTTGGTTACAAAAATCCTATTATGAAGATTTGGGCTACATGGCCACTACCTAGAAACAAGTCTGTTCACCACCGTTAATTCTTTCAGCATCAATCTCTTGGAAAGAAATCTAATATCGGTGTTTCAGGAATGAAATGTACCGTATCCCCAAGGCATTAAAAAATACTGAAAATATTTACCTGCTTTTGCTTGGGATTCTAACTTTTGTAATCTATCAAGGGAAATATGGACAGGGCGGGATAAGTAAATATCTAAGTCTTATTTTCCTTTCTTGTTAACAGGCGTAAAACATGTAGGTCGGCCAGTGCCTTGAATTATTTGTCATTTGGCATAATATGTTAAGAATCTTCTATCCTTAACAACATTACCACTATTTCAGCCCACCTGACACAAGAAATCAACCTTTGAGTTCAGAGGGAAAGTCCACACGACTGTTCACATATGGAGCTCGGACAGAAACAGGGGTAGCCAACATGATAGAATTTGCCAAGAAACATAGCTCTTGCATTGAAGTTCAAGCTCTTTTGCAGCCCTCAGCAAATATGGAGAACTTTAAGATGCCTTACAGAGGGTACACAGTCCTGAACGGTCAACAAGAGGTTGAGGAGATTCAGGTACAGTTGTGCTTCTACACTGGGGGGGGGGGGGGGCGGGGTGGGTGGGTGGGAGGGTTAGACATTATAAATGCGGGTCCAAAGTTCAGAAACTCTTGTGAGCCGGTGACAAAAAATGTGAAGTTACTCCAGGTGACTTTCCCTGAATTCAAGACTAAACATGGCAGTGTCTGAGCAAACCAATCGGTATCACAATAATTGGACGGATCTCCGAGCTGAGTTCCAATGTTTAAGATTCATCGTAACATCTTTCTAGGGTCTGGCTCTATGCGTCATCAGCCCCTTCGCATATTTGAGTAGAAATGTGAGGTTACCCAAGGTGACTTTGTCTGAATGCAAGGCAAAGCATGGCATTACTAGAACAACCATGCAGTGTCACAATAATTAAACAGGTTTTGGAGCTGAGTTTCAATGTTTAAGATTAATGGGAATATCTTTTTAAGGTCTTGTTTAACGCCATCTGCACTTTCTTATATTTGCATCTTGTGACTCCCCCCCCCCCCCCCCCACCTCCAGGCAATATCTCGTAGTCGGCCCCCCGTGTGGTTTATATTTACTGGTATGGGATGCCAGTGGCCAAATATGGGCAGGGACATGATGCAAATTCCCCTCTTCAGGCAATCTATAGAGCGCACAGCCAAATACTTACACGCCCAAGGCGTTGACTTGCTCGAATTCTTCACGAAAGAATCAAGTGATACATCTCTGGACGTCACGATGCCACTGGTCCCAATAACTGCTGTACAGGTATGTTTGTAGGCTATACTAAGACATTTACACTCGTCATAAGCATCTGGCTACAGCTTCAGTCCACAATAGTACAACATTCTATGGCTTTCAAGACAACTTTACATTCACAAACAGTAGGATCACGTAGGAAGCATATTTATAAGAAAAGAATCATTGTCCTATCAAATATACCTCGAGCATTATTTGGCCTGGAGTTGACACAAACAATCTTATTTAATATCTCTTTAATATCTGCTTAGATTATCAAATTCGAAGAAAGCATTCTAAAATGTCGACATTTAAATTTTTTTTTTACTATGGCCACTAATATGACGTAATGTATTTAGTGCGTATTAATTTGACTTTGCGTCTTATTGCAGATTGCTCTAGTGGATATTCTACGGGCAGTTGGTGTTAAACCTGACGGAATAATAGGGCACTCTAACGGCGAGGTGGGGTGTGGATACGCAGATGGTTGTCTCACGCCCGAGCAGGCAATAACGCTTGCTTATGCTCGCAGTTTGATCAAACTCAAAGGAGAAGAAATCTTGCCCGAGGGAAAGATGGCAGCTGTAGGTATGGCGATTTTGAAACATTGTGGCTATAGCTCAAAAGTCTATCAAATGTTTACAGGTTGTATGAAAGATTGGCTGCATTTTGTGTTATGTGCCTCTTTGTGTGCAGCTATGTGCGCAGGCACAGTTCGGTGCGCTTTTCCATACCGGAGACGGAGTAATTAGTGCTTTTATGCTCATAAAAGACTGTTGAAAATGTCTGTGCACTTAGTCTCACGAAATGCCAAACGTGAGCGCGGTCACCACCAAAATGGGTGACGCGTGAATTCAGTGGTTCGAATCCAAAAAACAACACATCCAAAACAAACAAAACTACCACATGGTAAACCACCCAGATCCTCGATCTAAGTTTTCTTCTCTCTCTCTCTCTCTCTCTCTCTCTCTGTGTGTGTGTGTGTGTGTGAGTGAGTGAGAGTGTGTGTGTGTGTGTGTGTGTGTGTGTGTGTGTGTGTGTGTGTGTGTGTGTGTGTGTGTGTGTGTGTGTGTGTGTGTGGATTCGAACTTCTGAAACTTGGGGTCTACGTGTTACCCAGTTCGATGATGACCACGCTCATCTTTGCTTGGCACTTCCAGCTGTCAGAGGCTGAATGCGCAAGCATATCAAACAGTCTCCCATGGGCATTAGTACCCATGGAGTGTAAAAAAGTCAACGGCCTATACACTTGTTCAACGAGGGTTCTCTTCCTCTGAAAATCTGCTGTTGTCTCACTTTCCCATGCGTGTTAGTTCTTTTTATCGTTTGTAGAATACACATGTGCAATACATTATTTTCTTTTACCCACTTCAGGTCTAACATGGGAAGAATGCCTGAAGCGTTGTCCTGCAGGGGTGCGACCCGCTTGTCACAACGCCCATGACTCAGTCACCATTTCCGGAGAGGCAAAGGCGGTAACCAAGTTTGTGGAGCAGCTCGTTTCTGAGGGCGTCTTTGCCCGTGAGGTCAAAAGCGGTGGGATAGCTTTCCATGTGCCAGAGATTAAGAAGTTGGATAGTGTTCAAGAAAAAGTTTTGGCCCCTGTAAGTGCTTGGTTTATAACATCTTGTTTTTTTGTTGTTTTTTTTAAATAAGCTTTACAAGTGTGGAAAAAAAATAATCGTTAATTTAATGCTGTCCTTTTTTAACATGCCTTATTCATTCAGCAAAACAACAAATCGTTAATACTTACTTGTACAAACATGTATATAAAAGAAATCTTTGTCAACTAATAGATTTGATCAATTTTGAAACCCAGAAACTACCCTCATAATGTGTAATTAATATCACTAGAAAAAAAAAAAACCTAAAAATATTAATTTTTCCAACCATTACACGTACTGTTTAATAAATTTTCCAGGTTATGACATCTCCCAAGAAGAGATCTTCCAAATGGATAAGTACCTGCTTCAAGGGGGACGACCTGAATCAACCTGTAGCTCAATTCAGCTCCATGGAATATTACCTGAGTAACTCTTCATCTCCAGTGCGCTTCCACGATGCTGTTCAGAAAATTCCCAAAGATGCTCTGGTCATAGAAATCGGACCACATGGCTTACTGATACCAATTCTCAAGCGATCACTTGGTCCTGATGCCACTCTATTGTCTCTCATGAAACGATCTCATGGTGATAATGTGGGGTTTTGCTTGTCGAACATAGGAAAGTGAGTAGGCATTGTATTTTGAATAACACATCTTAAAATTTGAAATGCTGTACAAGCTGTATCAATTTCTTATCCTGAAAGAGGGCAATTCTCGTATCATCTACATCTCCCTCCAACTACTTCAAAACTAAACTTGGTGCCTTTTACAGGTCAAAAGCCATGCACTGCGTCTTAAGTTTGAGTCTGAGTTGTACTGCACGTCGGCACGATAACGGTCACTTTGATTTTTGTTCTAACTGTGAGTTAGAGGTGTTGTTACCCCCGCCCCCAAGTTACCGTAATTTGAAGGAGAAGAAGAACAAGTGCTGGCGCTGAAAGCCAGTCCTTCACCGTACAGGTAAGAATGAATATACATTCTATTCTTTTTCCGGCTTATTCTTAAATCATCAGATGCTACCTCAATGGTGTGGACATCGATCCCCTGGGCTTGCATCCGCCGGTCAAGTTTCCTGTTCCATTAGAAACACCAATGATTTCTTCAGCTTTGTCGAAAACTTGGGATCATTCAGTGTCATGGAGAGTTCCAAAGTACACAGACTTCTGTCAGAGTGGTGACACAGTTGATTTTAACATCGATATATCAGAGGGCGCCGAGTTCGAATACTTGCGTGGTCATCTGGTAAGATAAAATTGACTGCTTTCAATAGAAATTTATATAGTCCAATCTTTTTTTTCATTGTGAAGAAAAGGCCATGTTTTGTACTTGCTTAAACATAATTATATATTTCTATCTCTTCTCACAGACTTTCAGATTTGTCATAGATGGGGGAGTCGAAGTAACTGCTTTCAGCTTTGAATACACAAAGTAACGTTTAACCATGATAACACTGTGAGAAGAATCTAGACAAAAAAGAGAGCTTTGTACAAACAGAGTTAGTTATTTTAGCGATTACGTCTCTGAACTAAACAAGCTACTATTTATCAACCATTTCACAAGTAATCCAAAGATCAGTGAATCAACTAACAAAACATAAAATGTTGTGCTAATTATCCTTAGCAGTTCAGGTAAAGGACGAGTACACTTAACCGAGACGTTATTTTACATGTATATTTCTTCCCAAACCTCCATAAATTTCTTGATTTCACCTGACAGTCCAAAATTTACCCAATTTTTCAGGTCAAAGGGAGGCCCACTATACCGGCAACTTGTTACATCGTGGTTGTGTGGAAGGCACTGGCGAAAAAGCTGGGGAAAGATTTCAACACACTACCAGTTCGACTGGAGCATATTCGGTTCGTAGGGATTGTAAGATATGGGAAGGAAGGTATGTTGTCGTGCGTATCATATTATCTTTATTGCTATATTCTGTCTTCACACAGGATGCAGCTTAAACTGGCAAACGTTAGAGTAGAATAAAAATGGGTTTACAATGAAGCAAATCATGACAAATGTCAATTTAAAACAAGGATTCGGTTTAAAGAAAGAATCTTCTCGCCTACACCTCTGAGTTATGTGCAGTTGCCAGAAGATGCTCACAGGATTCCGATAATACCGAGTGATCATTATGATCATCAGTATCATGACTACCGTTTTGGAAGCCTTTGGCATGTGCGCAAAGTCCTCGATTGGACAGAACCAGTAGTCCATTTCGGGGTGAGGGCTTTTTCATTTGTATAGGCTTTAATTTCACGGTTTGTTCGTAGAGGTATCCCAAGTATGTGCAGTAATTGGTAAATGACACTTTTTTTTTATCAAGATCTAAGTTTTTGTTTTTTTAATAGAATCAGTGACACTCAAAGTTCGGGTATCTCCCACAAGTGGTCAGTTCGAGGTGTTCCGTGATGACCAGTTGCTTTGTGATGGACATGTAGAGGTACTCCCAGAGAAAGAGAGATCCAAGACATGGCCCATTACTGCTGATGACCCGATGAAATTTGAGATGGAGGAATCAACACTGAAAAAGGCTGAGTTTTATAAACTTTGGCGCCTGGCGGGACTAAATCACTGTGGAAAATTTCAAGGGATTCACAGAGCTTCACAAGATTGTAAGTTTCTGTATTTGTGCGCCATGAACATGCATGTACTATCGTCCAATCACAGTATAATATTCTGTGATTTTTTTTTTTTTTTAATGATTTGCTACGATCTAACCTGGAGCTACATCGTGGATATACTCTCTGTCGGTTAGACCAAGGGCGCAGATACGAACTGATGTGGTGTCGTAGTCGTGTCTTAGTTCCATGTACCTGTCGATCTGTAATGAGCCAGTGTCTCGCATGTGTTTGCATCTCCATCCATTCGCCAAGGTTTAAAAAACAAACAAACAACATGCGACACGACCGCAATGGAACAAAGTCACATGTGCGCTCATAGTCTTAGTCTTACCTTTGAACATAATATCATTTTGTGGCAGAAAAAACATATTTTTAGGGACGGTGAAATAAATAAGATTGCGTGTGTCTCTAGTCAACACTCATACTTTTGATGCTGCCTCTGTGTGATTAGAAAGACAACAATATTATTATTTACCACTGATGAGTTTTATCTGTAAGATAAATCACATAGTTACTGAATTATGCTTGGGCCGAAGACGAAAGTCGTAGTTTATACGGGCATTCCGTTGTGTTCTTGAAGAGGAAAAATATTCAGGAATATTTTCATACCTAAGAACAGTTTTCATGAGATCTTCTCTGGTTAGTCTGAGTTAGATAGAGTTCGATTTTAAGGCGCTTGGGTCATATAAATGAGAGATCGTGTTTCTGGAAGTTTACTCTTCGTCAGAAATCTATTGCATATTTATCTTTAGTTACTGTCTCATTTATCAATTTAAGGACGATGGTATCAAAGTAATTTTAAGCTGAAATTGTTTTAGAAGTTGCACTTTGCATGCTTATTTAAACGACTGGCAAGTACTGAGAAATAAAAAAAATCTCCTGAGATTTTAAGATCACAGTTGACGTTTTTATAATCACAGATTTGAAAATTTACCGAAACAGAACATCGTGTGAAATAACATGTCACGTTCATGCTTGTTCGACTGTTCTTTACTGAAAACCAATTTCTAACTGGTGTAGTATCATAATGCCACTATACTGTAGATTGTTTTTGCTCTCTGAATGTCAGTGCATTGACGATTTTGAATCCTGTTTGTAATGTACAATAATGCACGTTTGTTCTTCCTGCTCTTTGTTTTTCCTTGTTTTTTAAAATATTCTTCTTTTATTTTTTTTAAATGTCCAGATTGATGTTTTGTAGTAACAAGTGTAATTTTGGTCTCCTTCACTCACTAATTCAAGTGTTGAAATAAGATTCCAGATTTGTGATCGAGTGGAACGGCAATTGGCTGCTGTATCTTGACTATGTCTTCCAAGCGGTCGCAGAAACAGAGGATAACATGACTATCGCGCTGGGCATGGAATGTTTGGAGATTGATCCCACCAACCACCCACCTCCGCCCAAGGCCGGGGAAACAGCCTGTAAGCTATTTATGTCCTTCCAAACATCCTTCTGTAACAAGAAAGAAAGAGAGAGAGAGAGAGAGAGAGAGAGAAAGAGAGAGAGAGAGAGAGAGAGAGGGGGGGGGAGTTATTTTTAGGGAATGAGGGCCTGAAGTGGTGATCAAAGCTTTGATTCGCAAAGCAAGAAAGATTCGAAACCCGTGCTACATAGATGATATGGAGAACCAAGACTCCTTTATTTTTGGCAGAGCCGATACGGATCACTGCTCCACTTTAGGTTTCGTGACCTCTCCACTGCCTCGGTCTCTAACTAAACAATTCATCACACATCGTTCATAAACTATTTTAAAGTATTCAGTTATCCCATACTCCACCGGTTGACCGTAAAGGAAACTTGTGAGCAAGCAGATCTTCCAGATTTTGTTGTATTTTGATTATCATTTCTACCATTTCGGCACAGGGATTTGAAATCTGGTAACTATGGTCTCAATAATGGATTCGACATCATGCTGGACCATTATACTGATATTACTAAAGTGCATGTATTTTTGTGGGGATCGGTGTCCAGATGAAATATATACGCATTTGCATGTACAATGAGGCCCAAATCTTTTGTCCCATGCATACCATTGCCAATCAGCCTCTGCAAAATAGACATTTGAGAGCCAAGTGTGATTCACAAATCCCACTTTTTGGAAATGTCCTTCAGGTTCATGTAAATGTTACAGAAACCACCCCCCAAAAAATATTGTCTCATTCCAGACCTTTCTCGCATCCCCCTTCCCTCCCCATCCCCTCCTCCCCCAACAAAAAAAAGAAGCCAGGTCTTACTGTACCATTTTGTACTTCACATTTCACATGTCTTATTGTTTCTTGATATGCATGTGATTAAATATTATACTTTCTTGATATATTTTCATTTTCAGTCCTGAAGGCTGAAGTAACTAAGCACGCTGGAAGTGTGTCATGTGGAGGAGTCTGTATGAAGAAGCATTATACATTCCGAAACGTCCCGGACACAGAAAAGGACTGGAGCATTGAAGAATATCAGTTTGTGCCATACATGAATGAAATTTGGTCTCCATCATTCCCATCCCTGCAACAGTACGTTTCAGATTGTCTCGATTTTACCTTAGGAAAATTGGAGGGCATTGCTCGTTATCCAGCCCAGTCACCATTCGACAAAAACGTCATCGCAGAGATTATCTCTACCTGTTCTTCCAATACTTCTTCACTCTTGCTCCCTGAGTCCTATCTCACTCGCGAAGATTGCGGGCTAGCCCAGGTTCTGGCCAACCTGTTCACTCACATTCAGAACCACAAAGCCGACATTACCCCAGAAGTTGTTCAAGCCAGTGCTACGACTCTTTCCAAGGACAGACTCCTGCAAAGTCTAAGTGTAAATGGCATACTCAAACCAGTGGTGGACATTATATTTGATAACCACGGGTTTTCTCCCATAAACTTCCTGGAAGTCAATGGGAGTCAGAGTCGAATGTTTTCTGATTTAGTACCTGTTCTTGACAATGAGCCACGTCTTAGTCGATCATACACAGTCGGGGACAAGATCAGTGTCACTGATGACGAAATGGCGTCACTGAACGTGAAGTCTATTTCTATGGATGTTACAGATCGGCCCAGTCCAGAGGCGGGTCAATACAATGTCCTTGTCCTCAAGAATGTTTTGCATAAGCAGCATGATGTAAAAGCATGCCTACAGAATACAGCCAATTTGATTACTCCTGGTGGTTTCATGATTGTCCAAGAAATAACAGGTAATTTCCCTGTAGCGTACGTGTTGGAATCTCTGGATGGACCAGCCATTTCGGCCACCCAGACAAATGGCAGAAAATATGGATTATTCTATAATGAGGATACATGGCAGGAGATTTTTACGCAGTGTGATTTTGAGGTCATCTACAAGAAGTCTGATGGGCTGATGTCTACTCTGTATTTGCTTCGAAAACCGTTAAACATTTCCAGCGATCCGTTCGTGATTGAGGTTGATGATCTGGAAGGCAGCTGGGTGGATGAGCTGAAATACACCATCGCTGACATGGAACAGATGTCTGAAGATGTCAGGATTTGGTTGGTGGCATCTAATTATAACAACGGTGTGGCTGGTCTGATCAAAAGTTTGAAAGACGAAGGTTGGGGTAAGCGAGTGCGATGTGCCCTGGTCAGTAACCTTCAGACTGAGTCAAAATCACCTGACCTGAGTGAGGGCAGTGAAGATTTGGAAGGGCTCCGCTCGAAAGATTTGATGATCAATGTGTTCAGGGACGGCCAGTGGGGAACTTTCTCGCTAGTCCCGATGTCCAAAGGTACATGACCCAACTACTATAAAAATATTTTTCTTGAAGTGTTTATGGCTACCTTGTCAGTGAAAGCGCTGGTATACATGGTTATTACTAATCAATAATATATTCAGAAAGGTTTGCGGGGTGGGGGGGGGGGGGGAATAGAAGTAAAATTAAATTTTGAGTTACCTTAAAGTTTAAAGTGCCTTAATTGGCGAAATGTAAAATTCTCTTGTTTAACACAAAGCAAACATAAACAAATAAATAAGTAAACAAATACATGGAATAAATTTATAAATAAATAGCCTCCTGGAGACCAAAAATATTGAAAACAGTGTTCAGAACAAGTTACCTTAAATGAGATATTATTGAATAAATGAATAAATAAATAAATAAATAAATAGATAAATAGAGATAGATATCCTCCTCGATACCAAAATATTATTTTTTTTTAAAAACGTTCATGGCTGAGCTGCATTTTCTAAGGACAGGCTGCAGTAATTGAGATACATGTATTATTATTATGGTATTCATGAACAGATAAAAAATATGAAACGTGGATCAAATTATTTTATAAACAGTGTCTTGTGTTTGTGCATTTGAATTTTTCTTTGCATGTTTGCTTGAATTATGACCTGTACAACGAGAGTAATGGTTCATCTCATTTCAGAACCCCCCTGCGCACCGAGCTGCAACGCCTCTCTCCAACTGACTGAATGGGGTATCAATTCCACCCTCGGATGGAAAGATAACGCCAGGTAATATATATTTAAAAAAAAACAAAAAACTACGATTATTATAAAGTTCAGGCATAGCTACATAGGTCAGTTGAGGTGAACAGTCTGAAGTCATAGCACTTCTAAAAAGGTTCCTGAAACGTGATTCTCAGATGTCTAGTTTTCCATAGTATTTGAAATACATCACCTGCTGACCACTGCTCTATTTCTTCAACACATTTTAATTTATCAGTAATGCTTTTCCATGGCTATGACTGATTGTAATTTCTATTATTATTTTTAATTAGTATATACCAGCAGAGGTACTCAGTGGTGCTCGCTATAAAGCCCCCTCCCCCCCTCCCCCTCCCCTTATTTCCCCCCCTCTTCATTTCCTCCCCCCCCCCCTTTCCCATCCTCTTCCTCTCTCCTCCGCAGGTGGTTGCTGGGCGCTTCTGGTAGGGTCTCCTTCATTTTTTCTATCCTATCATTCTGCTATATTATGTCTATTGTATTGCTTCTTCCTAGCACGATCTGTCGCTGTTATCGTGTCGACCTGCTGACTCCAAATTCAAATTCAAATTCAAATTCCCTTCTCCTCCCCCTCCCCTCCCTTCACGCAGGGATGCTGGTTGGAACCTTTTGCTTGAGAATGTTGACAATCGAAAGTATCTTAAAATCAGTATTTTAAAAAATGTAGATAAATTCAAATTAGCCCAACTTACTGTTAGTAACCAAAAGAAAAAAAACAGAAGAAGAGGAAAACTTCATTTTTCTCAAAAGCATGAATTTTGCACTTAATGTGTTTTGATTTTGGGGTTTTCAAATGGTAGCACTTTGAACTTTGAACCTCTTTATTCCCAAAGGCCTGTCAACATGGGCGAAAGTACCAGCATGACAGTCAGCTATGCAGGACTTACATTCAACGATCATCAGTTATTGTCTCAAGAACTTTCTCCAAACGGTCAGCATTTCCTTAATTATTACCTTTGTTTCACAGGTTTGGGGCATGTGTTGGGTGCCAAAAATTGCTCACAAGAGGGGAGACAGAAATGGTGGCGAAATAATTGCAATTGAATGACCAAAAACAGTAACAAAAAATGAACAACACAAATTAATGTTTCTGGTGCACTATTTTGGGCCAAAGTAACTTACAAGCTAGATCAGGCCCACAGCACAGGACTCCAAATTCATAACAGATCGGACATTAAATTTGCTTCCCCTGGGAAGCCCCCCCCCCCTCCCCCCTCCTAAAAAGTACAGTACATTCATAATTATTTTTACCCTAGTCAATAGTTGGCCATAATCATGCAGTCTTGTACTGCGTAACAGACTAACGCAGACGTTAAATGAAGATTCGAGGTGTAGGATTGCAATTTTAAATTTTATTCTAAGAAAAAGAAAAAAAGATGATTCAATTGTTAGGCTAAGCGCATACATGCAACTTTCTTGGGTAGCAGTCGTGTCGCATGTTAAAAAATCTAGGCTGAATGTAGATGCGCACACATACGGGCACTGTTGCCGGTGCTTTGGGATTTTGGGGTTACTTTGGGATCTTGGCTCTTTTTTTTTTTTTTTAAAGATCTTTGGATTTTTCGGGCTTTTGTGTGTTTGCCATTATATCTCTGTAAAAAAAAAAAAAAAAATCACAAAATTGCCTATTCACTCACAACATCATTAAAATTTGCGACATAAAAGGTGAATACATACAGGTTAAATGGGCTACGGAGCAGTTTCAGATTGCCTGTATAGATGATCTTTTGCATGAGCTGCGAGCTAATCACTGACATTGTTTAGTTTAAGTTCAATACATTTCGAAATTGTAAATTTTATATTAAATATGTTTCCAGGGGTTGGAAAATCTCTTAGGATTTTTTTTATAATCTCATCTTGTGATTTTTATAACGGGATTCTTGGGATTTTTAAAAATCTTCACCGGCAACGCTGAATACGACAGCGAGTCGCATGATTGTTGTTGCCCAGGTTTAAAGATATTTAGATGCGCACAGGTGAGGTTGTTGTTGTTTTTTAATGACGCTTTTTTTTCATGTTAAAGCTTCTCGACTTCTTAATCTGTCATTCTTTGAAATGAAACTTTCTACAACACAACACAGCTATTTACACTGTATGTCCATCTGTCACTGATATCCTGCAGATCTGTGCCTTACCGACAACATTCTTGGTTCTGATGCTGCTGGATACCTACCTGATGGTAGGCGAGTCATGACAGTCATGCCATCTGCATGTGTAAGTACCGTAGTGGATTCTAACAGCAGTGTCCATCTGTGACATAATATACTTACATAGTGTTTATCATGGAAAATTTTAAACAAAATCAACATAATACTTTTTGTATTAAAGTAATTAATCATTTTGCTGATTATACAAAGTGATCTATTTTTTTTAATTTAGGTTATATTTTGCTGTATACAGAGTATACAGGTCGGTCATTTTATTGTCATAAAAAGTTGTCTGTTGTGTGTTATTTCTTGGCAGTTTTATCTAAAACTCTAAAACTATGGTATCATTATTTGCAACTGCAGCCACATTAATAATGTCTGTAATCTGCTTTAACATCCAAAACCACTCAGCTCTAGAAAAATGAAATAAGTTACAGCAGAAACCTGTAAGCCTCCCATTTTTATGGTGATTAAGTGAATCCCTAGGAATTTTAATGGCAGTAGTATTTCACCTGCAGCGCACACACCTGTACACCAAAGATGCAGTGATGGTGGAAGTCCCAGTTTCATGGAGCCTGGAGGATGCAGCAACAGTGCCTTATGCTTACAGCACAGCGTTATATGCTTTGTCCATCTTGACACGACTGAGACCTGAAGACAACATCCTCATCCATGATGCTGCTGACATACGAGGCCAGGTACAACTATATTATGAGTAAAATTTGCAGTGCAGTCCGAATCCCGGGCTCATTACTAAAGATTATGGCAATCCGTTGCTTCCCCCGCCACCACCAGAACACACACACAACCCTTATTTTGATATCGAACTTTTCTTGTGAAGTTCTGCTTTGAGGACTTGCAGAAGTTTACTTGGCAAAATATTTCACTCGATACTTTTAGCATAATTCACAAAAGGAGACAGAGTGCTGTCAGACAGTTTCCTCTCTATGTACAGGACAGAACATGCCTGACACTTGACAGTCCACAATAATTATTAACTCCAAAGATATCCGCCGACTGTAAAATTTATTCCAGTGCTTTCTGCAGCAGAACATACTAATCATGTCTTTATAGTACCAGCAGATTAATCTTCCAGCATTCCGTTCATTTCTTACTAAACTGTTTTTTTCTTTCAGGTTCAGAGTAGTAGTTCAACAAAAATTATAAATACCGCTCTAATATTGATGTGTCGAATGATTTGAGGACCTGCTCACTTTACTGCTTCAGTGAGTACCCCCTCAAAACATCACAGTTTTGTCAATATCGTTAATTATTATGTATCTTCCAGGCTGCCCTCCACTTGGCTTGTCATCTCAACTGCAACATATTTACCACTGTCAGCTGTGAAAAGGAGAGACAGGAATTGATGAAGCTATTTCCTCAGATTTCACCATCTCGCATTGCCAGTTTTGAGAACAAAAATTATGTCGACAGTTATCAGAAGGAAACCGGTGGCTATGGCAAGTGTAATTTTGTTAAGCCCTACATGGCAGCATTATGACTGTCACTTTATTGTGTAAATGCTCAAGTGTCATTCATTGAAATCCAAGTTTGTAATCATTATTTAATCAAATAGTCTAATGTATTTTTTAAAGTCTACAACAAAAGCACATTAATGCTTATTATGATCAGATAGCTAGGCCTACTCATATGAGCACCTTTAAGAGCAAGTAAATGCTTCACAATCTTTAAATCTGTCATACGATATACATATGCTTCTTTGAGTTTTAATTTGGGCTTAACGGCATGTTCACATGATAAACGCCTCTTTGCCTGCTTTTGAAAACAAAAATATTCAAAATATAAGTTTAAAAAGTCATGCCATTTGCAAATCGGATGCACTACATGTATTTGTCTCACAAAGATTTGTTTTGGACACTTTAAATGCCTTTTCCTAGTCTGTGATTGAAATGTTTGTATATATTTATTATCGATTTAATAATAATAAAAAAAACAACCAAACAAAATCATTTTCCTCTATTGTCTTTTTGTGCAGGCATGGACATTATATTTACAACATTAAAAGGCGATCAGGCGCAGCAGTGTGCAGAACTACTGGCAAAATATGGAAGGTTTATATATGCAGGCAAACATGCACATACAGATTCCAGGATAGGTAATTTTTAATCAATTATTTTTTTATTTCTTAATTAAATCAAGTAACTGTTGACTTCATTTTGAGTTATTTTTCATTAATATCTTAGATTTACCATCTTTAATGATAATAATGTAATCTGCATGAATTATTGTTTGAATTATAAGCCAGGTGCTTGATTATATGTGCATATCCGGTATGGCACTGCAATTCTGTACTGCATGATTTGTCATTTTTATCCAGTCACAGCAAACTTGCGACCAGGATCATCATTCCATGAGGTTCATTTAAGCCATGTGCTAAAGGCCAGTGACAAGAGATCAGTCAGTGTGCGGTCTGAGATAGCTGACCTTCTGAAGACAGGTATGGCTTCAGGCTGTATCAAACCTTTGACAAGAACAGTCTATTCAGCGGAAGACAGCTTAAAGGCTGTTCAAGTCCTCAAAGATAACCCCTTGGAGAAAGTTATAATCAAGGTGGGTTTACATTGTCGGAGTATGAGAAAGTGATAGAAAGAAGCAATTCAGAAAACTACATGTTTGATTAAAACGAACAGTTGATCTATGTGTGAGGCTTGACCTGATAATCTGGCGAAGGACTGGGTGATTACATTCAGGGTTTGGAAATATTAGAGTGAAGGTTTAGGGTTAGTGTTACATTCAATAAGAGGTCACGTTTTCATTTTCCCGGGTGATTCCATACCTTTTACCAGTAGCCAGATTTGTGCTTAGCACTTGATGGCTTTTATATGCAGTGATTGCCATAAGGTAACTGTTTTGGATCCTACCATAATTATGTTGTCAATTTCAATCAATACATGTACATACCTGAATGAGCTGATTTTTTTTTCTCAGATAATACTTGATATGCTGATCATTTTCCAGTATAAGATTAACCTCTCTTAATGACGAAATTACATCCTAATTCTTCATGAAACTGCGAACTTTTCTTTCAAGCAACTGTATATAAATAAATACAAATAATAGGAGGAAGAAAATTGTGAAATGCAGATTTTTGTGTTTATTTTACATTAAGACGGTTGATAACATTTTTTAGCTGGAAAGAATTCTTGAATTGTGATTGTTTGAAATTACAGTACGTAATTTGTTTGAAAAACATTCAGATATTAGTTTGTATCTATTGTCTCAGGTACCGCGTAGTTGCACCTCAATTAGAATGAATTTTGACGGCCATTTTAAAAATTTGGAGATTTTGCTGTGGTTTGAGATTAAAATAATTTTCATCACAAAGATTCAAGAAGAGAAACGTGAGGCACAGGAGAAAGAAAAAGTTCCCAGGGTGATTGCCGAATGCAGGGCGAAATGCAAGCCAGGTCATTCATATGTCATCATGGGAGGTCTTGGAGGTTTTGGCCTTGAGTTGGCATGCTGGCTGGTCAAACGAGGTTGTCAATATCTTGTTTTGTCGTCCAGGTAATTTATACTTGCGCCACGCGCAAGCCCTATTTTCAGGCGTCGGGTCACTGACCTTTTTGAGACGTAACCACCGTGTTATTGTTCACTGTATCTCTTCTAAATCAAAGACATTGTGACATGGACATGTTAACCAGTGAACCACTGGTCGGAATCACAAAGACTAAGCTTTCAAAGGCTCTCCCCACACTTTCAAAAGATGTAACATCGACATGCGAACTGTTGCTCAACAAATTTGCAATATTATCTCATTTTCTCACAAGCTGACCACCATCTGGAGTTGTCTGTATCTAAGAACCAATCAGATACAAGCTCTGTAATAACCTTTGCCCCAAATGCCCACATTGGTTTATTAGTATGTGTCAATCAGGATGAAACCATTTGTGTAGGGCTTGGGAGGGCGTGGCTAGTTATCATGCTTCGTTCTCACGAAAATTACAGCTGTCAGTTTGGAATCATAAGTCAGATCATTGGTTAGAGACTGACAGACTAAGGTTTTGCTGGTTAATTCATTATCAAGCGTGATAAGGCACAGCAGCGAATGTTTTCATACCGATCAATAAAAACCGAACCACATGGACAGCGTATGTGGTCATCGTCTAGCGGCACGGGTCAGTGACCCCAGATAAGACTCTCCGTGAGTAAGGTCACTGATGGGGCAGCGGGCTTTACGGGTAACGCACAGGGTGAGTGTTAAGATGTCAAGGACTGACACATGGTGAAAGGAGTTAAAATTCTTCTAAGCGATGAAATAAATTAAAGAATGATTGTCAATATTTATTGAAATGTCAACAGACATATTGCTCACAGGATGACTAAGTAATGGTTTACATACATGCTTCATGTTTTGATAAATATCGAACAAAAAAATAAACTGCCTAAAACCACATAATAAATGGTCATTTGTTGACACAATAACAGTAGACAGAACAATGGATTTACATATTCTAAACCACAATGAAATAACCAATGAATCTGCCTATAAGTATAAAGCATTGTCACATGGAACATTAGACTTAAGGCTCACAAAATGGTTTTAACAATTGCAACATGGCACCAAACAAAACATGTTAATATAAAAATGTATTTGCAACTTCTCTGTCTTTCTATGGTTCATTGGCAATTAATTTAGAAAATCAAAAGCAAAGTTTTGTAAGATTTCTTGTCATTGAAAGAATTTAAAATGACAATCATTGACACCTATCTTGTAGGTCTGCATAACCACTGACAGTTTGGTGAGTATTTATGAGCATCATAAAAACTGACTACAAGAAATCAAATCATTCTTAAATTTTATAGAATTTAAATAGCATCATCACTTTCATATATTATAAAAACAATTTAGTCACATTTAATTAACAAAACATCACCTCTTGGCAAGTTTATGATGATAAAAAATGTACCTATTCCATATGCAATAACGCAAGAAAAAATAGACGATGCACTTGCTGACCAGTGAACTTTATTGTATCATATTTCATTTCAAAGATACACACACACAAATCACAGTTGACATGCTTAAAGACAGCTCTTTGTAAAATTAATGTGTCTTGCATCTCGTGTGATTGAAATAGGCGGGGAATAACCACGAGCTATCAAAGCTTCAGGATCAATGCAATGATGTCTGAAGGAGTCCAAGTGAAAGTTAGTACACAAAATGCCATCACAAAGGAAGGGGCTGCTGCACTCTTGCAAGAGGCAGCTAAAATGGCCCCACTTGGCGGTGTCTTCAATTTGTCTTTGGTAAGTATTCATGTACCTGGACTTTGTGCTGCTTTCAGAACATGTGAAAATTGCAGCAAATGCAAATGGTTGAGACTCTGTTAATAGTCAGTCACCACCATGCTGTTCTCTGAACAGGGAATAATTATGAGACTAACCAAGATTATTTACATCCAATAATTCATATATCAAATGTTTAGTAAGGGACAACAGTCAAATGATACCAAAGATATAATAAAAACAACAGACAGATAAGGAGTGACAGACAATATAAAGAGTCGCAATAATTCTACTTGCCAAATACTGAGTATTACTGATCACACATTTGTCTGAAAGAACATTGAATTCAGTTAATCACATGAACTTTCATGAGACATAAATGTAAGCTTAATGTGTTTCATTACTCTTTTTGTTTCTTTGTTGTTTTTTTCTCATAGGTCTTGAAAGACAGTGTTATAGAAAATATGACAGAGGAAAACTTCAATGCAGTTTGTGATCCTAAAATTAAAGCAACTGTCCATTTTGACAACTTAACTCGTGAGCTCTACAAGGATTCCCTCCACTGGTTTGTTATGTTCTCATCACAAGCTAGTGCCCGTGGCTCACTAGGCCAAACCAATTATGCTTTTGCCAACTCTGCAATAGAAAGAATTTGTGAGAAGAGGCAGACTGATGGTTTTCATGGTTAGTGTTTTCAAATTATAGAGTACAATGCTGTGCAGAAGCATATTGACATATCAAAACTTCCTTAAATTTTGTTATTCCTACAGAACAGTGTTTGTTTCTTGCATAAAAAATATTCTGTCTTTGACAAGGGCAGACTTATCTTCACCTGATCCATTACTTTCTCCTGAAAGATAACAGCTTTCAAGTAACTCAACAAAAATAGATTGTTGTAACAGGCCGGCATAAATGTACCGATAATATATATATATATCCGGCTTTGCCCATGTTTTTTACACACAATTTGATGTTAAATTACTGTCCACTTAAGCTGCTTTGCCTGTGTTTGAAATGGTGGCTTTTTTGTCTCATAATAGTTTGGAATCTTATTGTCTGTCTGTTCTAATTTACACATGAAATATAAAATCATTATGATACGAGTTATTCTTAAATGGTTCCTCTCAGTTTGAAACATGAGGTTTTATTTTAACTTGAATTGATTTGAAATATCTTTTCCCTTATTAATTAACAGTTGAAATCACTGGCCTGATTTGAAGATTTATTCCATCAATAAAAATCATCAGCTTGAAATGATTCCACATATTCGGTGTCTTTGCACTCTTGTATATATGTCTGCAATCACTGGTATGACACTACTAACACAGTATATGTTGTTGCATTTGGCAAAATTGCATGAATATAAGGGATTTCTTGACATAAGGCAGGTAAAAACATTTTATTGTTTTACTGAATTTTAAAGCAGGGATTGTGAGAATAAATGTAATTTAAGTTCTGCTTTTAATGTACTGCTGTCTTCAAACCCTGTTTTCTAAATGAGTTCTTCGGGTAATTGAAAACACATCCTCTTTTTCAGGACTGGCCATCCAGTTTGGTTGGATAGGTGATGTGGGATATGTCGAAGAGTTACATAAAATTAAAGATTTGCAGAATTCAGCATTCAGCTTCGGTTACTTTAAGCCACAAAGTTTCCAAGCTTGTGTGGAGGCACTGGAAACTGCTTTGCTGCAAGATGCACCAGTTGTAGGTACTTACGTCAAAGGAGATGAAGTTGCACGGTCGGAGACGACAGACACCCAGCAGTCTGTAACTAGCGCTGTCATTAAACTTCTTGGTAAGATACGACCATCCAACTTGTTTGAGTATCTTTTAGGTTTAGCTCCATGCTGACAAAATTTTTTGGGGGTCTAATTACATAATCTGGAATGGTTAATTTAGATGTGTATTTGTAATCTTTTTTCACACTAATAGTCTTGTCGTGAGCAAGAAGCCAATCTCACTGATCTTACATCTACAGGTGGCACAGAAAGCTGTGTCACTGTTTAAAAGTGAATTGTTCTGATGCACTTCAGTGATAAAAGGCTAGGATGGGTTACTTAACTTGTCGATCTGCATAGATATATCTCCCAAGTTTTTCTTTTAAAAGTTATGTCGTTGTAATTCACAAATTAATTCAGATACACATACATGTATTGGAAAACAATGTAGGTCCCTCTAGGTCCCACTCCAATTCATGAAAAGGAATAAATTCTGTAAGACTATTCATGAAGTACATTCCAAAATTGTATAATATTGGGAAAAAAGGCATAACAGTTTACACAAGTCAAAGCAGAGATTTCATTGATGCTACTGTGCCTCCTCTTTGCTTGTGGTTGTTAATAATGGTCTGGAAGATATCTGATTAATTTTGAAATTACTTTAATGCTCAAACAAGAGAAGAAGAAAGACTAACATAAGGTATTTATGATATAACTTGCAAGGAGGAATGTAATTCAAGACCTCTCATTTCCAAATTAAATCAGATTACCACAAACCATTCTCTGATATTTCATGAATACAGCATTTGATGCCTTTGAACATTGACTACTTAGGTTCACAAACTAACTCCTCCTCTCCCTCAATGTCCCTCTAGCCATAGAAAGATGAGCCAGTCTGCTACATGTACAGCATTGACAACACATATGGACCACACAGATGCAGTTTATTAATATAATGATGTAATTTTTGTGAAAAATGACAGGCTACAAAGAATTTTACATTTTTGACTACACTGTTATTCTCCAGTCAAAAGGCCCCATTTCACAACCCTTGAAAGATAATGCAGTACTTTTCATCTTTCATTCTGTCATGTTCTAAGCTACAAGAATCTGCGTCACTGATCTCCTGAGCTGACATCAGATTTCTAGTTCGCTTGTCTCAAAGACATTTCAATGAACATATTAATCACATTAAGTTTTATTCTGCACATGGTTGAGTAAAGCCTTGAATGCATTTCATTTCATGTAACCTGGAGATGAAGGGAAGCTGAATCTTGTAGGCATCTAACAAAAAATCATGAGGATGTCATTTTTATATGTACACATGTATATCTTATAACCACATTTTAAGAAGAAACTGTGGAAAAGTAGTCTTTTCTGAAACTTGTACTGTTTCAAATTATGAAAGCTGAGAGATTCACCATTCTGGTTTTCTTGCCATACAAATGCAGATAGTCTGGTAGACTGTCATACATTAGAGTAAAATCATTATGTAAATTTGAAACTCAAATACTTTTTTTTCTCGTACAGGTATCAAAAACACAAACAGCATTGATGGACAAAGCCTGGCAGATGTTGGACTTGATTCCATATCATTGACAGAGGTGAAGCAAATCCTTGAGACAGTGGCCAATGTTGTCCTCAGTAATAAAGAGATCAGAAAATTAACTTTTGGAGAGCTCAAGAAAATAGGTAATTTTAGATTTTGCCTACAAGTTTCTTTTATTGCACTTCATATGGAGTACTTGTTAATTCTCAGCAATTTGCACAGGTCATTTTATATAATTTTTGGTGCGATAGGTTTAATTAAAAATAAGCGTCTAAAATAAAACAACAAAATAAATACCTTTTGTTTCCCTGGCACTTTGTCTCCACAGATGATTATGGATCAGTGCTTCTCAGCATTTCTTAGTTACACGTATATAATATATGTATGTATATAATATATATGATGTAAGAAAGTATGTTCATCTGTAAATGTCGATGCCTAAACAAAATTTATTGGAGCTTTCAAACATCTTGTGATATCTCATCTAGATGAAGAGCTCCAATCAAGTGGAAGTTAATAGCGTAAAGAATCATTCTGTCATCACGAACCAGTCAAGACCCAAGCTGGTAACCATCCCTTGAATCACTGATGGCTACATCTCTCCACGTGGAACTAAAATGACAGTGATCCAGAATTTATACAACATATGTGAAAATTGTATCAAATGACAACAAACTTTAGTCGAATACTTCCTCCGTTTATTCCCATTGTACATCAAAAGCAATTTGAACAAAAAGAACTATGTGTACTGTATGTATGAATTCTTGACAACGGGCACTTAGAATTTTTTTTAAAAAAAGGAAAAGGAAACAAAAAGTATGGAAAAGCTGCATTCTGCGACAGACAATAAACTTTCGAAAACTGTCGAATTCTTTGTTACAATGTGGTAAAATTTATGTGAAACTGAAATCACAAGATTCTGGACTAGGGATTTGGTTATAAGTAAGAGTGAGCCAAAACTGGTTGGACTGAAAATTGCTACATTAATCAACAGGGTGATAACGGTTCCTTGTTGTTGTTTTTTCTCAAAGGTACAAGAGTAAAGTTAAGTATGGATTTGATATATAGTACATGTACAAAATTCATCATTCGCAAAAAAGTGGGAGGTTCATTGATTTTATTGAAGTAGAAAGATCTCAGGAGATTGGAGATAATTTCGTGCAGGTCTCTATAATTTCATGATGTTGTACATAATAAGTTGTAATACTTTGTGAAATAGAAAATCAAAAACCAATAGAAACTGTATGGTACTGGATATTTCCCCAACCACAGCCAAGTGGCTCAATCTTATTCATTTATTCACAGTTATTTTCATTCCTTGAGAGTTTATTGCACAGTTGTTTTTTTTTAACCCTTCTAACATGGCCTTTGCAAAATACAATTTTTTGGGGGGGGGCTGCACTTTAAGTTTGCGAAAATTTTGTGAAAATTTTGTCTTGTCAAAGAGCTGTATACTTGCGTGACGCACTGTGTTTCATTCTTTGAAGATTTTCTCATAGAATTAATAATAATTTGCTTTATCACTTAATAATAATAATTGTTGGTGAATGTCGTAGTAAGACTATGTCAATAATCCTTTCTTTATTCCTGTTCTTGAAAATTCAGTTTTGCTCTGTTTTTTTGTTTTGTTTACTCGCAGAAGGTCCTAAATGACCAAAAGCTCGTTACCCCTCTCTCTTTCCTTTTCTATTCTTCTTTGTAGTGTTATCTTTCTTTTGTTTCTAACAACATAATTATCACCTTCTTTTTGTTTTCTTGCCACATTTGTACCTCCTAGTAGGAGCCTGCCTTCAAGTTCAGAAAGCCAGTGTCACCACTAACATTAGCCGAGATTGTTTTGTCTGGACAGAGAAGTATTAATACCTGCGGGATAGAAATATTAAATGTTTTTCTTTCTCCTAATTGCGTTTGAAGTGATTTTTATTTTTATCTAATATATTATATTGTGACAAAGATTTTTCTAAAGATCAGTGAAAAGGGTCTTGGCGCAGAAACCATCCTACACAAGGTATTGCACAAGATGAATTATGATTATAATGATCTTATTGTGATTTCAGTGTTTGTCAGGTGTACTCTGGGTGTTATTCTCTGCCATTTACATTACTGTAGAAAAGTGCCATATAATGCATTCTGCTTTGGTCGTTAAAATTTTAGACTGCAATACAAATTTATTTGTGGAATTCTTTGTTTGTGGAGGTTTATTGCATAATGGCATTTGCGCGTGTTTTTACGAGTTGCTCTTTTATTTTTGTTTGTTCTTCTTGGTTCTTGTCCTGTCTTGGCTCTTTTTGCTGCCTTTGCTACTTTTCTGTTCTTTAGCCCTGAGAAGGACTGTCTGTGGTCTTGAATAGGGCTGTTTGTGCTGGCACCAAATGAAACAAAGAAACAGTGGAAAGGATAACGAATTGCAGTAAGAGTGGGTTGGTGGAAGTGTTTATTTTATAGTTTAAGTTGGGCAAAGGTTCTAGGTCCAGCCATTGCCCGTTTTGCTTTCCAGAAAGGATGAGTTAATGTTTTTATTTCTAATACAAAACATATTTAGACCTATCGCCATGCTACTTTTTACATGGTTCTTTCTTAACCATGATATTATTGTGCCTTTTGGGTCTGATTGTGACAGTTGTATGTACACCTGCATCCTATCTTTTTATTTCTAAAGTATTTTAAGTCATATTATCCATGAAAATCAATGGTGATCTCTTGATAACAATATACTGTCAGGTCAAAGTTTTGAGGACCGAATATATCAGTCATGAATGGTAAATATAAAATAAGCTCGATATCTGATATTTTCTGGGCAAATGCTTGCCAGATGTATCCGAGTCATGATAACCTCAAATTAAATTACTGTGATTACGATATTGCTTATATTTGTAAAAGAATTTGATGTGTGTAACAACAGATCATTTTGACTGTCAACTTCCAAACGAAAGGTGTTTTTTTTTTAACATTTAGAATTACAACACTTGTATTAGATCAAGGTGATGAGCAAATCCTCTATACCAGCGTTTACTCACGGTTGGGGGGGGGGGGGGGGACTCAGTAGATGACTCCAATATAATTATAGAGGTGGGTGGGTTGAACAAATTGGGAGTACGCCGGCGGAAACTTAATGGGCAAGATGAGTAGAAAGTGTCTAGAAAGAAAACGGAATAAGATGTCTGAAAATACATACATGTGGACTAATTATTATGAAACTGGTGATGTCCATGCAGTAAATAGTGTGAAGACAAATTCACATTAAATGAGTTTCCGACATAGATTACGACCTTGACATTGAAACTAATTAACCTATTGAGCTAAGAGACAGACATAATGCACAGAATGAAATGAATAATTTTAATATAGGGTACTGTACATGTAGGTAGGTGGCATATTTCGGTTTGTTTGTATTTGCCTCAGTTAGAGCCTTATGAAGATGTCCTCCGCGAGAGGGGGGTGGGGGCGCAGAGGTGGGTAAGCTGTGAGTATAAAACTCTAGGAGTATAAATTGTCACCAGAACTCTTGTTTGCTCTCAGTCTGCATTTACGACTATTCTTCTGTACTCTGCAGCTTACATAAGTAGGAGGATGGCGTTATATCAAATTAATTTGCAGGATAATTAAATCTAACGATATAACTTATAAAGCAGGGGTCGGCAACCAGTGGCTCGTGAGCCACATGCCGCTCTTTGGCAGACCAGGTTAATGGATTTAAGCATTGGAGATTGAGCTGAACATTACAAAATACAATGCATAAAATGGAATGAGAAAAATAAAAGTCAGTATCTAGGTTACTTTCACTGTAAATGAAAGTGCACATTATTTATCGGCCCAAGTATTTCCCCCTCCTGTGTGCAAGACCGAGCATTTAGTTGGTTTAATTTATAATTCAGTTTGCATAGGTTAATTGCAAATGCACCCAAAGATAGAACATTAAAAAAATCAACATCACACACCTGAAAACCCAACACTGTTCAGCTAGCACAATCCTTGAACATAATTCTTCCGATAATTATTTTACTCCCTTCCCCAATAAGCGAAAAAATGAATAATTATATAAATAAATTAGGCACTGGGAAAAAATGCCCTGGGGCCTCTCACTCTCTCTCTCTCTTTCTTTCTACCTCTCTCTATCTCCCTCTCTCTCTCTCTCTCTAAACCACTCTTTTTCAATCTTTTTTGTCCCACGCCCCACTTCAACTTTAAAAAAAAACAACAAACAACAACAACAAAAACTTGCGCCCCACCATGATCGGTTAGTACACAAGATTTAAAAAAAATGATTTTAAAGATATTTATATAATTATTCAGTAGCTCTATGTACACATTCAAAAGAAGTGTGATTAAAACGACCGACATAAACAAACAAAAAAAATTACAGTTTAGGCTATCTATACAGTTACCCCCAAGTCTCTTCCCCCTCCCCCTCCCCCGCCCACCCCATGCACAAGAGCAAGCATTTAGTTGGTTTAATTTATAATTCAGTTTACACAAGTTAATTACAAAGGCACCCAATGATAGAAGAAATCAGCATCACACAGCTGACACCCCCACACTGTTCAGCTTTCACAATCTTTGGCCATAATTCGTCCAATGATTATTTTACTCCATTCCCCAATAAGCAAAAGAATGAATAATTAAATAATAAATTTATAATGCATACTAATAAGTATTAGTAGTGAGTCATTATTACGTCTTTTGTCATCGTGTCCTTTTTCCAGACAATTAGGTATTAGTAATTATTTAATATTTTGCTTGATTGATGATGATGATGATGACGCCCCTTTCAATATATCGATAATTTTGCTCGGAAAATATCGATATTTTTATGGGAGCTACTGCCCACTCCTAGCTTTCATCTGTGACTCTTTCCTTCTCGTAACTGCCGGTGTAGCAGGCCAGATTATACCCCCGCCAGACTTTACCCGGGGTTAAACTGGCCTAGCCCAGAATATACCCCGGGATATATATATTCTGGGCTATTCCAGTTTATACCCCGGGGCATACTTTGGGCTAGGCCAGACTATACCTCCCCCCCCCCCCCCCCCCAGTCCAGATTATACCCCCTACGTTTTTTTAAAAAAGCAAGTCAAGACCACAGTTTATTTCAACTTTAGTTTAAATTGTTCATTATCACTGTCATCAGGGATCATATTGAAGCATACCTTCTTAAGTCTTGTAAATTATGATACATTTAAGAGGAAATAAACATGCACTAAACAGCATTGATATACAGAAGGATTTAAAATCCATTCAAATTGATATGATTAGACTTTAACACTAATTACATGTATTGCTTTTTTTTTTTTTTTTAATGATTAGTTGTCCATGTGTTAAACATGTATTGTGTTTTTTTGTTTGGCACCACTGACATATATATACTTAGTGGCAAGGTATGAAATAATTATAAGACTCATAAGTGTAAAGTCATGTGAATTTTATTTTAATTTTTGAAAATCAGAAATGTGCTTGATATATATATATGTCAGAACAATTAGATCTGTACACAAAGTTACAATGATGCTAGGAGAAAAGGCCGGGAAGGAACACACAGAGAGAAAAAACAACATTAATTTTAATAGCCCAACTGACAGATGGTGCAATCCATCATCCAGCAGAAATTAAAAACTTCACATAAAACTAAATACATACTAAAATTTTTTCACATGATGAACTTAACCTGTCCAGATCCACTTGAAACATTACAGAAAGCTAACCAGTAATATACAATAATAACAATAAGAACACCAAAATCATCTTATTTACTCTTGAAAATAAAAAGAAATATCAATATCAGAATCATTATCATCATCATCTTGGAATAACATAAAGATAAGATGGAATATAAAAATGACCCACACATCATTCTAGAACCTAAAAGCAGCAATGTATACAGTGTTCCAACTAGATCTAGATCTATTATATGTATTGTAAAAAATATGTTAAATCTTTTCAACTATTCAAGTAGAGCTAGACAGAAAGCTTTAGTAAAGTAGCTTTGATAGTCGTGTAAACTGGCAGATTAAATCCAGTGAGACAACAGTGCCTTTTAGAAAGTAATTATTGTATGTTACGGCAAAAATTCGATGGATCATATTGCGTTAACATTTCTTGTTAGTAAATTCTTTGATAGCTTATTTGTAGAAAGATATATATTATACATAATGGATTAGTCTGCAGGGCATTTGAAAGATTGCAATTATGTGTTATAGTGAATAAAGGCATGTCACTTGAGGGTGAAATAAAATTTTAAAAACTTAATGCTGTATCCTTGAATATTTTGCCTGAATATGGGAGTATAATCTGGACTGGTGGAATATAGTTTGGCCTAGCCCAAAGTATATAGCCCAGGTATAAACTGGCCTAGCCCAGAATATACCTGGGGTACAAAATAGACTAAGCCACTTTAACCCCAGTGTAGCAGGCCAGATTATATAATATATAAACAAGGAATGACCACAGTTTATTTCAATCACAGTTTAGTTCGTTTTTTTATCACTAGTGTCATTGGGCGTCATAGTAATACATAGATTCTACATACATACGTTCTCGACTTGCGTAAATCATAATACAATTCAGAGGAAAAAACATGCATTAATATAATATGTATTAATACACTCATGACAGTCTTCTGAAGGTGTCGGAGAACTTCACCTATCTTGGCAGTACACTGTCTTCCGCGGCTCGTGTTGATACTGAAATTCTCTCAAGAATCAGCAAAGCCAGCTCTGCATTTGGCAGGCTTCGAAAGAGAGTATGGGATGTTGCCGGCATTCGCACAGACACTAAGCTGAAAGTGTACAATGCTGTGGTCCTTCCCACCCTACTCTATGGGGCTGAAACCTGGACAGTGTACCAATCGCATGCCAGAAAGCTAAATCACTTTCATCTGGCCTGCCTTAGAAAGATCCTAAGGATCAAATGGCAGGATAAAATTCCAGACACTGAGGTCCTCAATCGTGCCAAGGAATTGAGCATCTTCTGCCACCTGAAAAAAATTCAGCTACGTTGGGCAGGACATGTTGTCAGAATGCCCGACTCCAGAGTCCCTCAGCAAATCTTCTTCTCTGAGCTCTCCAATGGAACGAGGAATGTTGGGGCCCCAAAGAGACGTTACAAAGACACTCTCAAGCAATCACTGAAGGCCTTTGCCATTGATGTGAGTGAGTGGGAAAAGCTCTCGCTTGATCGTGCAAATTGGAGGGCGGCCCTTACCAGAGGCAGCAAAGCATGGGAAGCTGACAGAGTCCAGCAGGCTATCAAAAAAAGAGAACGGCGCAAGAAAAGGCCCAGTGGTACTGAACCAACGGAGCACTCTTGTCATTTATGCGGAAGGGTCTGCAGGGCAAAAATAGGACTTATCAGTCACATGAGAAGCCATAAGTCATGAAAGAACAGTCTTTCCATTCTGTCCTCTGTGTCCTTTAGTTCTCTTTATTGTCCATGTGTTGAAATTCTCAACAATTTCTGTTCTTTATTCCTCTGATGTTGTTAAGGTCATCATCATACCTGATGGACGAACTATTATTAATACACTATGGGTTGAATATCCATTCAAACTGATATGATTCAACTCTAACCCTCATTTTACTCACGTTCATTGTCATGTAGTTGTTAAATTTTTTGTAGTTGGTTGCCCATGAGTAAAATTTGCACCGTATTGTTTGTTTGACACTGACATACACTTAGTCGCAATGGAAAGAAATAATTACCGGACTCATAAAAATGAAGTCACTTTAGAGTTTTTTTTGTGTGCAAATACACAGCAGTTAAATCCCTTGGCAAGGGACGTGTCAAGCTTAGGAAGGTAAAGACGGACAAGCAAGGTCTTTTTTTTTTATTTCACTCGCGAGTGACATACTCTTATTCACTATAATATAAGTTCAATCTTTCAAATGCCTTGCAAACTAATCCAGTGTCTTAAACCCTAAAGTACATGAAATGTATATCTTTCTACAAATAAGCTATCAAAGAATAATATTTACTAACAAGAAATACTGCTAATGCAACATGATCCATCGAATTTTGCCTTAACATGCAATAGATCTAATTACATTTTACAGTGCACTACTTTTGTCTCAGTGGACTTACTCTGTCAGTCTAAACAACTGCCAAGGCTATTTCACTAAAGCTTTCTGTCCAGTTCTTCTTGAATAATTGAAAAGATTTAACACACTTTTTGTATATATATATATAGTTGATATAAATTGCTGCTTATAGATTCTAGAATGATTTGTGGGCCTACACTGCCGTTTTTACTTTCCCTCTTATATCTTTGTATTAATCCATAATAGTATTATTCTAAGATGATGATGATGATTCTGGTATTGAAATTCTCTTTATTTTTGTAACACAGGAACGGGACCGAGCGGGTCTCCCTAGCTAGCTATCTAATCTGACACCAAATATGTAACAGGGACGGGGAACACGAGCGGTCTCTCTATCTTACACAGTCAAACATGTATACAAACAAAACTATCAGGTTTTGAGAGGACAACAATTTTATTAAAAAAAGAAAAGAAAAAAACAAATCATAATACAACAATACAATAAACACAAGACAATAAACAGTACAATAAACAAGACAATATATATATATGGCCCTTTTCGTCTTTGCAGACGGTCAGAGCAGCTTCTAAATGTCAATGTTGGAGTCGTGAGCAACTCCTCTCGTGGCTGATCAGGCCAATGTTTGAATTACACGGCCGCTGACAATATGAGCAGGACAAGTACTGTTGTATGGTTGCTGGGTTAGCAGCTAGCTTCCTGTCCTGCCGTTTTTGTTCTTGTTTTGTCTGTTGTGACTGCTCGTACCTCCGAGTACCCCTCCTCACATCTCCTCTCCATGTGGTTCGGTCTACAGCAATGATTTCCCAGCCTTCTGGCAACTCGAAATCACCTAGTGATGATTTGCACAGATCTTTAAATCGGAGCTTGGGTCTGCCTCTTGCTCTGTGACCCTCCCTCAGCTCGCCATACAGCACTTGTTTTGGGAGGCGGTGATCATCCATCCTTTTCACATGGCCTAACCAGCGAAGTCTCCTCATTCGTAAGATCGTTTGCACTGATAGAACTTGTGCCTTTCTCAATACATCTGTATTTGGGACCTTATCTTGCCACTTGATGTTGAAGATTTTCCGTAGGCATCTGAGATGAAACGTGTTCAGCCTTTTTTCTTGTTTTGAGTAGGTGGTCCAAGTCTCACATCCATATAAGAGGCTGGTCAACACACATGCTTGATAGACCAGAATCTTGGTCTTTGTTGTGAGGTGTTTATTGTTCCAGACCCTTTTGAACAGTTTTCCGAAAGTTGTGGCTGCTTTCCCGACTCTCATGTTAATTTCTTCATCTAGGGAGAGTGTTGCAGTGATTGTTGACCCCAGATATGTGAACGATTCAGCATTTTTCAATTTATCTCCATTTAGGTAGATGCTTGGAGGTACACATGTTCCTTGTGCGACTATTTCTGTCTTCTTCACACTGATGATTAAAGAGAAGAGCTCGCATGCACGTGCTAGTCGATCCATCAAATTCTGGAGTGTTTCGTTGTCATGTGCGACGATAGCTGCATCGTCTGCAAACAGGAGTTCGCGCAGAAGGGCCTCAACTGTTTTTGTCTTGCTTTGAGTCTTGATAGGTTGAACAGGGAGCCGTCCAGTCTTGTCCTGATGTAGATGCCTTCAGTGCTTTCGCTAAACGCATGGTGGAGGAGTGCTGCGAAGTAGATGCCGAACAGGGTTGGTGCTAGTACACATCCTTGTTTTACTCCATTTTTTATGTCGAACTTTTCTGAGATGTTTCCATCGAACTGTATACATCCAGTCATGTCTTCATGGAAGGATTTTATCAGACTCAGCAGTTTTGGGGGGCATCCTATATTTCTGAGAACTGTGTAGAGCGCTGGTCTGCTTACAGTATCAAAAGCTTTAGTCAGGTCCACGAAGGCTATGAACAGTGGTCGATTTTGCTCTCTACATTTCTCTTGAAGTTGTCGGAGGGTAAAGATCATGTCTATGGTCGATCTTTCGGTTCTGAACCCACATTGAGGCTCTGGAAGTATCCTTTCTGAAAGTGTTTGGAGACGTTTTAGGATGACTCTTGCAAAGACTTTTCCTGTTACACTTAGTAAGGATATGCCTCTGTAGTTATTGCAGTCACCATTGTCGCGTTTGTTCTTGTAGAGAGTCACAATTTTTGCATTTCTCATATCATGAGGGACCTCGCCGTTTTTCCAGCATTTGATAAGCAGTTGATGGAGATGTGGAAGAAGGGTGTCTATATTTTCTTTCAGAACTTCTGCTGGGATATTATCTTCTCCAGGTGACTTCCCGTTTCTCAAGTCTTGGATTGCCTCTGCAAGTTCTTCTATTGTGGGTTCCACATCAAGTTCGTACATTGCTGTGAGCGTTGGTACAGCCTCATCTAGTCCAGCGTTGACTGGTGATTCTTTTGAGTACAGCTTTGAATAGTGCTCAACCCATCTGTCTAGTTGATTCTTTTTGTCTGTGATTGATTCTCCACTTTCTGATTTGATTGGAGCACATTTGGAGACGGTGGGACCCAGTGCTACTTTCATCTTCTCGTACATTGTCCTTGGGTCTCCCATATCTGATGCTCTTTGGATATCCATGCATAGATTGGTCCAGTATTCATTTGCACATTTTCTTGCTTCTTGTTGGACTCTGGAGCGTGTATGTTTGACTCTATCATGGGTTTCCTGTGATGGTCTCTGCTTGTGATCTACCATAGCTTTTCGCTTTTCCTCAATCAGTGGGAGGAGTGTGATGGCATGTTCCTCAACCCAGTCGTGTTTGAATAGTGGTTTTGCACCATAGGAAGTGAGAGCACAGTCGTAGATGTTTGTCCTTAGAAGATTCCAGGTCTCGTCTATTGTTCCTTCTTCCAACTTTGACCCAATGCTAGTGTTGAATGTTTCCGTGAAGGCACACTTTCGTTCATTCAGCTTTGCTTTATTAATGTCTAACTTTGGTTTTGGTTTGTTACGAGTTTTGAAGATCTTCTTTGGTTGTGCTTCAATGTTTCCAATTACGAGGGCATGGTCTGTATCACAGTCTGCACTGTGGTAAGTCCTGGCCAGTTTTACTGCGTTGAGATGTTTACTTCTTGTTAGTATGTGGTCCAGTTGATGCCAGTGGCCTGATCTTGGGTGCTTCCATGTTACCTTGTGGCAGTGCTTCACCTGGAAGTACGTGTTAGCTATGCATAGGTCGTTTTAGGTGCAGAATTCTAGAAGTCGTTGACCATTGTCGTTCATTTTCCCAATGCCATGATGACCTAAGCATGTGGACCAAGCTTGGTGGTTGCAACCAACTCTTGCATTCAGATCGCCAATGATGATGAGTGGTTCATTTGGTGGTATGGAGTTGAAAACAGAGGTCAGTTCGTCATAAAATTTGTCTTTGTTCTCTGGAGTTGATGTTAGGGTTGGTGCATATACACAGATGATGTTCATTTGTCCTGATCTTGTTGACAATCTTAGTGACATTAATCTTTCTGTTTTTCCAATGGGTGTTGTTATGCAGCTCAGGAGTCGGTTACTGATTCCATATTTCTGCTCTATTAGCCTGGGCAGAAATATGGAATCAGTGCTTAGCCCATCTTGCACTAACCCCCTCTCCACTCCGCAGATTTAACCCAAAGGAAAGACAGAGCCAATACATATGGGAATCATACGAAGCCGCAGGGGATGCCAGAAGGTGGTTTGGGACAGACCTCACCATCAGCTGCCTTAGGGTCCCTCCCTCCGGATTTTGTAGGGTTTACTCCCCTAGCCTTTTGTTCTCCCGAACATCTGCAAGGCAACGGAGTTTTCTTTCTGGGTTGTCTCCCATAGCCTTTTGTTCTCCCGAACATCTGCAAGGCAACAAAGTTTTCTTTCTGGGTTGTCTCCCATAGCCTTTAGCTCGCCAGAGCTGCACACAAGGCAGTGTGGACAGGAACAGGTTGTACCGTTACTGACATCCGGTAGCAGCTATGCTGACCTGACTCAAACAAGACAATAAACAGCACAATAAACCGCAATACAATAAACACAAGACAATAAACCACAATACAATAAACAAGACAATAAACCCAACCGATAGGCGCGGTGAATTAACCAAATGAATTCACACTTGATCTACATCATCAGAGCTGGCACTTCACAAATCTTGAAATATTAATTACAACTTCTTTTACTTTTATGTTAGTCTGGACACAATGACACGTCCTGCTGTCTTGAAGACTTGGGTGGAACTGACTGACCCACGCTATCATCTAAGCGTCACCCAAAAACACGCAACCCATTTACTGCCTGACAGTTCACTAAGTGCAAATTCTAATAAAACATTAAAACAAATAAAAACATTTTTAAAAGCTACCCTCTCGCTCGTGTATGTTGTAAATACACCATCTTAATAAAATATTACTTAACAAGATAAATACTAAACAAAACTTACAATGTAGTGATACATAACAAGTTTCTACTTCTGGCACCAGGGATGGTCACTTAAACTGACCAATCCCGGACAATACAGACAACGTTAAGACTATGGTTTAAAATTGGCGCAGTGAGTACATCAGTTGGCAATGTTACTCAACACTACATGACTCATGTCAAGTGCACGATCAAACAATAAGGGGAGATTATCTATGGGTTCTGTGTGGTTACTTCCCCTTGACCACATCTGGTGGTCCAGCTAGTCAAAATAAACTGGTTTATCTCCCTTTCACTGCAGTGAGCTAGAACTCAGCCCTGTAATGGTTCAAAACAAAGGTACTCGTGTACCAAACTT
Source organism: Onchidella celtica (assembly GCA_963931925.1). Classification (NCBI taxonomy): domain Eukaryota; kingdom Metazoa; phylum Mollusca; class Gastropoda; order Systellommatophora; family Onchidiidae; genus Onchidella; species Onchidella celtica. The sequence continues at coordinate 78,046,583 of OZ007567.1, forward strand.
GCGTCCTAAGCACCCTGCTGTATGGCTCAGAGACATGGACCACCTACTCCAAACATGAAAGATCCCTCAACTCCTTCCACCTGCGCTGCCTACGCAAAATTCTCAAGATCAAGTGGCAAGACAGGATCTCAAATATCGAAGTTCTGAGCAGAGCCAACATTCCATCAACTCAGGCTCTCCTAGGCAAAAAAAGACTGCGGTGGCTTGGACATCTCCACCGTATGGAAAATGATCGCATCCCCAGACAAATTCTCTACGGGGAACTTGCTACTGGCAACCGACCCAGAGGTAGGCCACATCTGCGATTCAAAGACACTTGCAAGGTCACGATGAAAGCATTCAACATCGACCCCAATGAATGGGAGAACCTTGCAAATGATCGAAGCAGATGGAGACAAAAATTGCGCAGTGGCACGCTCGCAATAGACTTCAAGGCAAAAGAAACATACCTGACAAAACGACAGAGGCGGAATGAAAACACTCGCCAAAGTGAACCCAAAAGACTGACCTGCAATCACTGCCATCGCACTCTCGGGTCAAACATTGGTAGAATAAGCCACGAGAGAAGCTGTCAGTCAAAGTGAAAGTGAATATTCTAGCTGCTAAGACCGTCTGTAAAGACGCTAAAGGCCATATATAATGGTTCACCCCATTACATTTTCAAGAGTAAGTAATTAGTAAGATGATTTGGTGTTCTTATTGTTATTATTGTATATTACTGGTTAGCATTCTGTAACGTTTCAAGTGGATCTGGACAGGTGGAGTTTATCAGGCGAAAAGATTTAGTGCCTATTTAGTTTTATGTGAAGTATTTAATGTTTGCTGGATGATGGAATTGCACCATCTGTCAGTTGGGTTATTATTATGTTTTTTTGTTTTTTTTCTATAGGCTATGTTCTTTTCGGACCTTTTCTTTCCGCATCAATGTAACAAAACATACAATGCATGTTTTACTCATGGCCAACCAATTATCAAAATAATCAAAACAATAAGCATAATAATAACATTAACAGACAAGAGTGAAATTAATGCCAAAGTCTAATCCTATCAGTTTGAATGGATACTCAACCCTTTTGTATATCAATGCATGTTTGTTTCATCTAAAATGCAGCATGATTTACAGGAGTCAAGAATGTATGTATGTACATCAATTTAAACTAAGGCTGAAATAAACTGTTATTATTATTCCCTCTAAATTGTATTATGATTTACGGGTGTCAAGAATGTGTTCATGTATGTATTAACATGATATCTGATGACAGTGATAAAGAACGGGCTTAAATAAACTGTGGTCTTGACTTGTTTTTTTTTTTAAAAGTAGGGGGTATAATCTGGACTGGGGGGTATAGTCTGGCCTAGCCCAAAGTATACCCAGGGTATAAACTGGCGTAGCCCAGAATATACCCCGGGGTATATTCTGGGCTAGGCCAGTTTAACCCCGGGTATAGTCTGGGCGGGGGGGGGGGTATATTTTGGCCTGTTACACCGGTTTTAAAAATGAGAAAAAATACTAGGCTTACTGGTAAATAAAATATACGTTCATGGACACGTTGTGGTTTACTCTGAAGTGGAACTCTAGTAAAAATCTCAAATATGGCTCCTCTTCCCAAAAAGATTGTCGACCTCTGACTTACAGGTTTGATAATCACGACAGTACGTGTTATCATTTATAATATTGTCAGGGTTACGTTGGCATATATTGCCAGGATAATCACAACAGATGTTGTGTGACCAAGTTGTGGCCAATGCCCGAAAAAGTTATAAAAGTCATATCGCCAGAGACACACCCCCCAACCCCTCCCCTCCCCCCCCCCCCCCAAATTAGTAAAACCCAGACTTAACGGTAAGCCTGAAATTTTCCAAAGAACCACTGTGCAAACAAAATTCAATTTGGTCAGATGGCTCAAACAGTTCATTCCATTATGACTTACATAAAGGAAGACGTGCTCACACTATAATAATTAATAGGAATCGTAGTTTGAACTTGCTTCGTTTCTTCACACAAATTACAGACAGAAACATAAACTGAACTTCAGAAGAATGTCCATACCTTGGACACTTGAAATACAAATTATAACTTCGACACAACACAGACTTCAGTAGTCGCATCAGACAAGATTTTAAAAAATACTCATTAAAATATGCAAATATTAAAACCAAATTAAAGCCATAATTTTAATAGCCAATGAATGTCCACTTTCTAGAGATAATTTGGTATTTTCACCAACTGCCAAGGGCCCGTGACCTGTCTTTGGAGCAAAGCTGTTCAAATTCTACGACATGAAAGAAATGGATGACAGGCTGTTCTTATTTATATCTTTTGTTGTAATTAAATATAACAAATAAAAAGGGCAAACTTTAGAAATATCAGCGGAAAGCACTTTTTTTTTTCTATTTCAAGACAGCTGTTCAGTCTTAATTCCCTAAGAGAAAACTGGGGATTTGTGTCATAACTTTGCAGGCTACACTTTGCAGTAAAATTACATGTATGATTGGTCATGATGCACACCGGAAGCAACTGCACCAAAGAAAAATCGAGTAGTCTTTGCATTACCATAATTATATGAAAAGCCCACAAACTCTCCCGATCCCCTGTTCGCTATGTACATTTTTCATGCACTGTGGACAACCCCTCCGTCTTTCGATCTTACGTAGGCCGACTTCATAGATAGGTGTCCCTTTTCAAAATTTCTTTACAATCATCTAATATATTATTATTGGTGTAAAAGTTTGAACCGACACCGGTTGAGAAAACGGAAACAGTTACTGACTGCCGACACAACAAAAATGGCAGCCTCCATGAAAGATGCGATTTCGTCCTACTGTAGTGGTAACCCAGATGATGCTGCGAAACAACTCGCGTCAGGTTTGCCTAAATTTGTTTTTAACTGAAACTGGAAATGACAAAAAAATTTGTTTAGCTAAAGTAGAAAGATGTAGACTCTAGATCTAGACTCTAGATCTAGACTTGTGTCTAGCTCTAGATTCAGTATCCATAAATGCAAAAAATTAACTGTTGATGAATTCTTCATCTAAAGTAACTTTTGACAGTGGTATGTAAATGTAGGCCTATATTCTGATATTGCAGTAAGCGTGCTTTTACTCTTGACATGGCGCCTGCGTTGCAGAAATACCGAAACCGTGGAAATATAGCCATAGGCATTATTATTCTACTCTCAACTTGATCTTGGCTACATAGCCTAATATTTTGTTTGCGGTCTTCTGATCAGCACAAGCTTCTTGGTGCAATGGTTTTATCATTCCTGAAAGTCAAAGGTGCAGACCTGTGCATCTCTCTGTAGCAACAGTACCCAACACCAGGTGCCCCAAAATAATTTCTCTGCTCTTGCCTATAGTGTGCATGAATTTTGGAAAAAAGAGCAGGTGTACATTTGAGGTAGGCTACACAACTTTGGAGTTTGGTGAGACACGTTTTTCATAGCTTATTCCGAGTATCAGTCACCGAGCTGCTCTTTAAGTACTGAAACATCCATTTGAAGACTACTAATTTAATTCACCATGAGTTTTGCACCCCTGTGTCAACCTGCACACACACACGTCCTTGAAATGTCCTTGCTGTGTGCCTAATATAGAAGTGCTCCCACCGTCCCCTGTGATCATTATCAGAGCTTTTCTGATTCTGTGGGCTAATGCGGTCTAATTTTTATTTTAATCTCCTTATCTGTCTTATACTATTGTTGTGGTCCATTGACACTCAATCCATTTCAGACTAAACTAGTGACTTAAATGAATGAGAAATACTGACAAAGTGATGAAGTTAAAACACTGAGGACTATTTCAGTTTCATGTGAATATACAGTGTATATATGGGTACATTTTTTTGGTGTGCAGACAGACTGATTTGTTTCAGGAAACTAGTAATTGAGTGCACCATGGGATTACGATTAACATCTGCATGGTGGAGACACAGATAATTTTCAAAATGCTAACGGATTTTTTGTTGAACCAACTATTTTTTTTACCTAGGCACTGTCGTATGGGAGGCAAATAACAAGCCTAGCAGCAGCACAACTTCAAATTGTTTAGCACATAGGCTAGCCAAAGCCAGCTTCAAATATTATGAAGTCAAAAGGACATTGTTTTCAAATTTTTGTAAATAACATGAAGGATGATATTAAATGCAGAATGGTATTTATACACTTGCTTGTCCTAATAATATTATAATTACTCTGAGTCTGTATCATCAGTTACATTTGATCTGTTACACGAAAGAAGCCATATATAGATGGTTATATTTTTTTTTACATTGTTATGTATTGTATCATTTTGAATTTAATTTTTCAGAAATCAATAAAAGCACTACAAAGTTTGTGGAGTTTGTAGAAAACCTTGGGTAAGCATTTAGTTATTGCTAATGTGTCATCATCATTCTCACTGTGTCAGATCTGATTATTTAGCTCTAACAAACATTCTCACCATTGCTTATTGGACATGTTAGATCATTTGTTCTGCAGTCAATTTGGAGCCTGTTTCTCTCATTCTATGCATTTGCAGGAAATCTGTGTTACATTAGATTAGAAATGTGTCATTCGTCTTTGCATTCATTTTCATCTTCAATTATGTAACTCTGTACACCAGATTCTGTGTTAATATGAAACAGTGGAGGCCTCTTTGTGTACAGATGAAATCATGGCCTATTCAGAGCTCAATTAACACTTTCAAATATCATATTTCACTGCTACTTGATATAGTTTTCATTCATAATCATGTACTTTTATGTTTTCTTGTAATGTAGTATGGTTTTGGCACATTATTTCTTGTGTTGTGAGATGGCTGCAAGAATACAGCAGCGCAGGAATTACCTATAAATAATATGAAACTCAGTAGCTGAAAATGAAATCAGTCTCTTCCATAGCAGTATGTTTAGCTGACAAGTGAATTTCAATATTTCATGCTCAGACATTTTTTTTTTTGGTACTGAGCAATGGCCAATGTATGCCTCTTAATAGTGGGTAGTAGAGTACTAAGTATACATTTGCCTTACACCAGTTATGACAAATTTAAGGCACAAAGCAGTGGTTAGAGTGAACTGCTGAACTTAGTTGCTTGGATTCAGCTTTAAAATAATTATGACAATAGAGATGAAGGTTTTTCCACATTTTCAGTGAAGAATGTTGAGAAATCACATTTGGCCCCAGAAGTAACCTTTGTTCATATCTAGTGCCCCAAAATGTCATGGATGGGTGAATGCCATGTTTGCTGTCGTCTTATTACATTATTAACCATAAAATTCAGATTATAAAATGAACAAAAGTCAAACTAATTTAATCAGTGTCCATTATAACAGAAAAATCAAAGATGTTCATGAATAATAAATTAGTGTGGACAACATTAAAAAAGGAATAAATCAGTCTTTTTAGTATGTTGTACAAAGTTTACTTTTTGATGTCTCTTAGTACTAAAGATTTTCTCACCTTATTTTTTTTTCCAACTAACAGAGAATTTTTAACAAGTACTGACACAGTGGTGAGAGGGAGAGCTACACAGCTGATTGGTGATGTGCTGAACATGTTGCCTCCATCATTTTTAACCAAAGAGCAAGGTAATGATGGGATAATGTATTTAATCTGTGTGCTAAATGGGAAATTTTCAAACTGTTACTGAGACAGGAAAATAGCCATTATAATTAATTTGATTTTGTTTGTATACGATTGTATTATTTGCTTAATAGAAATAGAAACTTTCTTGTGAGACCTGTTTTATTTTAATGAACTCATGTATTCTTTTGACCATTGTTGATATGAACATGAAAGCACATCTCCTGTTTAAATTTTTCAGGGCCTAGAGTCAAAGTGTAAAGATGTTAAAGATAATGGGAACTCTGTGGAATCATTTTATTTCTTCCTGCTTCCTGTTTGAGACTGTTTCTTGAAAATCTTCTGGAAACATGACAGTAAAATGTGATATTCTTGTACTAATTTCACCATCAACAACAGCTGAAGTGGTAGCTGCATTCTTATTGTCCAAGCTGGCAGATCATCATTCTGTGCAACCTCATGCTTTGCAAGCCTTGTCAGTGTTGGTGAGTATAGGGAAGCAAAGCTGATTTATAATATGAAAGTTCAAATTCCTGGATATTTTGTAACAGGCATTTTGTTCATTGAAACAACTTTGATATGACACAAATCAGACATGTGGGAAGGGCTCAGCAGTGCAAATATTGTTGATGAAATGCTATCACTGAAGATGGCAGAGTGTAGATTGTGGACTGATTGCAGAAGAATTGTCATTGACAATGTTTCTTTGAATCTTATCTAGATCAGATGTCATTGTACGGTATGTGATATCTGCAAGTCAAAATACAGAACATTTGAAGGAAAATCAATTGCAAAAATATTGCATAACCTTTGGTCCTTTCTGTTTCACTGCTTCTGAAAAAATGGATGATTCAACAGAACAATGAAGATATTCAGTTTATCAATGTTTTGTTTTAATTTTTGTACAACCTGAAAGAAACATATTTGATTTCCTTTATCTCATAATTGTTTAAAGTAAGATTAAGATTTTATCTAAGAGCACACCACACCATTCCCCAGCTTGTTTTGTGGAGATTCTTGATCTCAGTGCTGTGCAGTGCCATCTACCACCTGAGAAATTTGAATCTTTCTGTCTAAATGTTTCAGACCAGTAGATGTAACCCACTACCTGATGGATTGCCAGAGCAGATATGCAGAACAATATTCCGTGAAGTTCAGAATCAGACCTTAACTCATGCCGATCGAAGAGCAACGTACTTAACTCTGCAGAACCTGCTTGGATCTTCATGGAAAGGTATTGATTGGAAGTGAAATAAGTAAATTTACATCAGGGTCAGTCATGAAAGAGAAGATACGCACCTGTTGCAGGCAGGAATGATAAGCATTTTGGATTCAGCCAAACACATGTAAGGACAGAACATGGAACTCAAAACATGTGTTCCATTCATGTATTTATTATGTCACAATTGCAAATTTAGCTTTTCAGTTTGATTGTCCAGCAATATGATTTAAACTACATCGAAAAGCAAACTCGATGAAGAATCCTGGAAAGCATTTCATTTCCAAGATGAAATGCAAATTTGTCCCTTAAAGTTGCATCAGTAAATTCTTGGGGCATCTGCGATAACTAATAGAAGGAATATAATTTGTCTAATGGTTCGTTACACTATTCTCTTTCAAGTTCATATAAAACAAGATGTCAAGTTACATAAAATATTAGAGTTTTAGAGAGTGTGGGGGGGGGGGGGGGGGGGGGAAATGACATAGTATATTATTCACTGGAAAATTTTTACATTGGCTCCCTGGCATAGTTTGTATATGTGGAAAATGAAGATGAAGCAACACTTGCATTTAAGTGCATAATACTTCAGGTATTTTTTTAATGTGAGTTACTGTTAACATAAATGCAAGTATTACATTTGTTTCACACTTTTAAAGAGAAAATTATAACTAACCATGTACATAACATCAATATACAAGAATCTTGCTCATTTCAGCCCTTGAACAGATGGGTGGGGACTTCGTCATAGGATTTATCCAGCAGATGGATGCTGAAAAAGATCCAAGGAATTTGACAATCTGTTTCAACTGTGCCCACTTCATCTGTTCAAATTCAAACTTAGGTAAGAAATCACCTTTGCTCAAGTGAAATTTTGTCAGATATGCCTGAAGTGTATATCATTTAGTTAGAAGTTTCCAGATTGTAAAAACAGGCTTATTTTATAAAAAAAATCTTATTCTGTGTTTCCACTCTGTTGAGCAGGGCCTGAGATTATAGAATTCAGGTGCATGTTTACCAGTGTTGTTTAAACTGAATTATCATTTTGATGAGCAAGATCTAGCTAGAACATGTATGTCTAAAAGTAAAAGGAAGAACATTATGTGTGCAAGTTACCAGAACAGTAATATGTAGCTTTCTTTGTATGATGTAAATTTATTGATAAAGCTATCAGATTTAATTAGAGTGTGTTTTCTAAATTTAAAAAATTTTTTTGTGGTCTTTTCTTTTCTCTTATAAATCCATAGCTGTTTACCACATAGGGAACCCCACATGCTCTGGCGTTACAATTTTGACCCCATATCTGCAATTCTCAGAATTTGTTGTCTTTTGTTCATGCACAATAACTTTATTATTGTTTCAAAACCACCAAATTTTCTTTAGGGAAGGGGAGGAGAATTAGTGAAACATTAACCGCGTGCAGTGACTGTTTCTAATATTGAAATATTCACAAAAATGTTCTTTCTTTTTTCTGACCTGCTTAGGTCCATTTGCTGAGGAAATGTTTGAAGTCCTAGGCTGCTACTTCCCAATTGATTTCACTCCGGTATGTTGGAAGGAATAATGAATAATTGATGCTGTGTCAGAACATTCTTCTCTCACTGCTATCTTAAACTGCAGTTTCGTTAACCCTTTCGTGTTTCTATTCTGGCTACTCCATTTGTGAGCTCTTTTACAACTTGGTATGCTCTTCTACTATTGTTCTTGGTAAGGCTTTCTTCGATTTCTGTGCATTGTTTCTCAATCCATTTTTCTTTTGCTTTGTTCATGTCTTTCCTGATCTTTTTGTTGAAGCACTCTAATGGCCGACTTCCTGGTTACGGGGCCGCCCTGATTTGTTTACATTTTTCAGCCCTGTGGCCGCCGCTGCTGTGTCACTGTCACTGATCCCATAACCCGCCGGGGGTCGTAGGGGCGCTGCAGTGATGAACGTTGTACCAGCTGGCTCCATTTGTGGCGGTTGTGGGCGAGTGTCTGGGTTGCAGGAAAGCTCATCTTGGTCCATTCCGCAATGTTATCTGCCCATTTCTTCTTCGGTCTGCCTCGTCTTCTCTTCCCCTGCACTGTTCCTTGTAGTATGGTCTTAGAGAGCCCATTTGATCTTGTCACATGCCCATACCATCTGAGCTTCCTTTTCTTGACTGTGGTCAGCAGGTCTTCATAGTGCCTTATTTGTCGGGTGATAGTTTGTCGGATTTCTTCGTTGGTGATGTGGTCCGTGTATGAGATGCCAAGAAGTCTTCTGAGGCATCTCATTTCCACTGCCTGGATCTTCCTTTGTAGCTCTGCATTCAGTGTCCAGGATTCGCATGCATACAGGAAGATGGAGGTGACTCGTGCATGCAGGAGGTTGACCTTGGACCTGAGAGAGATGTTTCGGTCTCTCCAGATGGGCTTGAGCTTCGCCAATGCTGCTGTTGTTTGTGCAGCTCTTGCGAGGATTTCGGTCTTTGACCCTTCTTCACTAATAATGGCTCCGAGGTACTTGAAGTGGTCAACAGCCTCAAGTTCTTTTCCACTGACTGTGATTTTTGTAGTGATTGGTTGGGCACTATTTGTCATGAGCTTTGTCTTCTCGGTACTGATCTCCATGCCGTATCTGGAGGATGTTTTATCCAGGTGGTTCACCAGATTGGCTAGTTCCTGTTCGTTTCCTGCCAGTCCATCGATGTCGTCGGCGAACCTGAGATTGGTGATTGTCCGCCCTCCAATGCTGACTGTGCCAGTGTGCTCTTCTAAGGCATCAGTCATTATATGATCTAAGAAGATGTTAAACAGTGTCGGCGACAAAAGACAGCCTTGACGGACTCCCACTGAGGTATGAAACCATTCTCCCACCGTGCCTTGGACAAGTACTGCGCCGGTGGTTTTCGCGTATAGCTCCTTGATGATCTGGATGAGCTGTTGTCCCATATTGTATTTCTTCATCGTGGCCCATAATGCGCCATGCCATACCCGGTTGAACGCCTTCTTGAAGTCAATGAAGACGTGGTATATGTCCCGTTGTTACTGGCTGTACTTCTCGCACAGAACTCGCAGGTTGAATATCTGTTCTGTGGTGCTTCTGTTTGGGCGAAAACCTGCCTGCTCTTCGGCGATGATCTCCTCCGCCTGTGGTTTCAGCCTGTTCAGGATGACTTTCAACATTACTTTACTGGCATGACTTATAAGGCTGATCGTTCGATAGTTCTGGCATTGATGTAGGTTGCCTTTCTTGGGGAGCATAATGATGAGTGACTGAGTCCAACTTGTTGGCCACTCTCCGGTCTGCCAGATTTTGTTGCAGATTCTTGTGAGGATGTCTATCACTGTTGTCCCCCCGTGTTTGATCAGCTCCGCTGGGATGTTGTCAATGCCTGCAGCTTTCCCGTCTTTCATCGATTTGATTGCTGCTTCAACTTCTTCGCGGAGGATAGGGAAATCGTCCTCCTTTGACGAGTCCTGACTTGTGAGTACGTTGGGGTCCCCCTGTGTCTGGTGATTGTAAAGCTCTGAACAGTACTCTGTCCATCTGTCAATGATAGCCTTCTCTTCTGTGAGGCAGTTCCCGTCTTTGTCATTGATGTTATTGACTCTTGCCTGTTTTCTTTGTGTGAGCTCTTTTACAACTTGGTATGCTCTTCTACTATTGTTCTTGGTAAGGCTTTCTTCGATTTCTGTGCATTGTTTCTCAATCCATTTTTCTTTTGCTTTGTTCATGTCTTTCCTGATCTTTTTGTTGATTTCTCTGCTGTGTGCCTTCTTTAAATAGGAAATTGTAGCCCTCATGTGCCATCTATGATAATGAATTTTGACATACTTATTGAGAAATGAATAAACTAAAATAAGAACCTGTTTACATTGGAATGCCGAAATCTGCTTGCTGGTTTTGGGAACGTGAAATGCTGAAGGGGGATGTGTGACACTACCACTGAGACAGACATACAATGCACGTATTACACACTATCACATCCCATCTCGTTTGTTGTCCAAGCATACAACACTACCCACACAAAGGCACCACGCTAGTACATGCATGCACTATGTACTACAAGCATGTGCCGATCAATACATGATGTAGGCTTAGAGGGAGGAACAGGCCTCTTGGATGACCATGTGTAATACAATACATTACTTGTAGGCCTAACCCACACTTTACAGTTCAAACTGGGTCAGTGGGCATCTGAAGATTACTTGGTGATATCATTTACTATTTATAGCTATTCATGTGCAGTTCTCCCTCTCAAAATTGTATACAAAACTGGGGGACACTGGCGGCCGGATACGGCGTCATAGACAAAGCCGGATTCGGCCGTGTTGAACAAATCGTGGGCCATATTTAAAGGCCGGGTTTGGCCGGGTTAAACATGAAAGGGTTAAATGCTGCAAGTAGAAATTATTTGCAGATCTGTGAAAAATGGGAGCTTATGTTCACATCAGTGCAAAACAGTCTGAATTATTTCCCATGAGGTTATGAAAAACAGTGAAGAAACAACCTGTGAATCATTTTATTCTGTATTACATATGCGTACTAAAGTCAGAAGGATTGACATTCACACCCCAAAGATGTTTGTTTAACCCTAGTCCTGCGGGAGGCCACTATATTGGCCTCCCCGCACGACACGGGAGGCCATTATTTTGTCCGACACGCTTAACGGCGGGTCCTGCGGGAGGCCACAATTTTGTATAGCAACGGTGCACCTCGCGCTTTGTTTATTCGGTTGCCAAGGCTGTCATTTTTTTTTTCCACACTATTTTCACGTGTTTATCTATCCTGTCACCCCTACTACATCTAACAAAATGGTATCGTCCGATTACGTTTATTACAATGCAACTATTCGTCATACTCATGTAATAGTACTGACGGTCTGAAGTTCGAACTGGGCAAAATCTTGGGGAAACGTTTACTTTGATGCTGGTTGTCGTCCACACGTGAAATGAGAAGAAAGGGGCCATGTGCGTATTTGAGACGCCGTTCTACGTCTGCAATGATGAATTCCGATGTAATATTAGGGCATGCTGCATAACGGCGTCTGTCAGTAGGTTTTTCATCAGGGAAAACTGGGAGAAAATGACCGACTTTGTTGTTGGTCGTTGTCTTTATTTGATGTGGTAATTAGAGAGATATTGTGTTCCTTTGATTAAACCGCTTTTCAGTTGTATGTGCTCTACGACCTGGAACTGGAAATCAAATCTCTCGCCAAAACTAACATTATAGTAAGTGGAAGCTTTACATAGTAGAGGAGGGAGAAGGCAATGTCACGACACATGTGGTTAGTAAATTAAGCGAATGGCTTAAAAAATAATTTGTTCACCTGAATGACCTGACTTAGGGACAGAGAAAGCGCAGAGGTCTTGGAAAAATGATAAAACGCATGCTAAACGGCATGTAAATGCAGAAAATTCTTGATTTGGGGCCTTCCATTTCACATTAAAACCTACTGCACATCATCACAAGTACTTTATCCAAATATCATAGGGGTCACTTACGATTTATCCACCACTATTGCTGTTATTGCGTCCTGAACTATACGCGATACAGGTGTTCACAAGGACCCAATTGACCCGACCGCCGAGGTTATCGGCAACACGTGAACGATCGGCTGACTGGCCGCTGGCTATCCCCGCACGGGGCGTTACGTGGACGGGTTCACTCAACGTGGGACGGGGGCTATATATTGATTGCAGTATAAGTGTTTTCCGTGAAACTTCCCCTTCTTTGCTTGCCATTTATATATACTAAAAGGCTTTGAGAGGCTGCATACTGTGGAGCACTCAAGAAACATGAAAGTGCCAAGATGATTGGGTTAGGAACACACAGCATTTTTGTAAAGCTTCCCACAGAAATAAATGGATCTTCTGATGGATCTCTACGCATTGCAACAATTACCCAATCCAAACCTCCCAACAGGTGAATTATTGAATATTTGGGACATTCACTCAGAGGAATCAACCAGCACATCATAAATTTACTATTCTCATACAAGTTTTACTGTCCTTATTGTTACAAGTAATGTTGGAATGATACATGGAAAAAAAAAAAAAAAAATTATATGATGGACGCATTTTATTGTGAATAGAGAATTTTATATTCCTAGTACAGTATTTCATGGTTTTGTGCTACCATGCTCTTCTGCTTGTGACAGCCACCTACTGACCCCCATGGCATAACCAAGGAAGAACTGACAGAGGGTTTACGCAAGTGTATGGCAGCCAGTGCAGAATTTGCAGAATACTGTCTCCCTTTACTTCTGGAGAAGATGACCTCAGACCTCCAGACTGCACGGCTTGATGCATTTCTCACTCTGGTGAGATACATTTAATTAACTCACTTGATCCGGATCCTGTAGCATGCATGGGATGGGCCGAATGTCGTAATTTCCGGATCCCGGACCCCCTGCCTATCCACATCCCGTTGAGTATACAGGAACCGGAACTTACCACTGCTAAGCCAATTTTTTTGTTTCGTTGAGCTGGGGTGAAAACTTTGGTGGTTACAGCAAGGTAAGAGAAGTCACCCCGATTGCTTCACTGTTGTGATTTCTGGGTAAACGTGTCGTCCAAGCGTAGCAGATCAAGCACTAATATCTTCGAAATTTTTGAGGATTCAAGTGATTCAGCCTATGGATTTGAGCTCAGTGATGACCAAGATTCAGAGTATGGGTCGCCTGGTAGATCTAGATTGAAATTTCTGGGAAAATGGATTTACATGACATTTTCAAAAAATCATAAAAAGAAAACTATAAAAGATACCACTTTCTCCTTTGGCACATTTACTGTTCTTGTATTGAAAATGATGTATTCCAAAGGGCATTGCAATTAGCTGACTATGAGATTGTTTATGAAATACTCCCAAAAAGCCCAGGATTTAACTCTTGCAAAATCTCAAAACACCCAGGATCAAGTGAGTTAAGAACTCATGCTGGTGATGGCCGAGCTCTTTTTGTTTTCTTATTGTCAGTGAAATACCTGGAACAAACTATTATTTATCTGTTATTTCTCATCACTTATCAACCAGGCATTCTAGGAGACTGCTATGAGGATCAAGACAAATAGCCAACTTAATGAAGAGTAGAATTTAGATTTTCTACTCTTCTAGTTTGTCACAAACTTTCATTTCATTAGACAGTGTTCTGTCAGAAAGTTTATCTAGTTCACAATGCATCTTTCATTCTGTGTGCTGGGAAAGGGTTCTGTGTGTGTTTATTACATATCAGTGACAACCCATATAAATTTTGTAGAAAATCTCATCTGGCTCCAGATTACAGCATGGGAGCTTTGTATAAAAATTTAAGTTAATTTTCCTTCTGATGTCCATGCTCGGTTTCAAAATATATTTAGGTAGGGTTTGAAATTAGAATTTGCTGAAATTGTTGTCAGCAGTGTTTAACTACTGTCTATAATTTACTGTCATCTAACTCATACTTCCTGCTACTCTAACGCAGAGAGAATTTATACTTTAAATGGGAGAGAGAATTCAGAAAAGAACACTGTTACATGAAAGGACCTGGAGATAAGGGTTCCAAGCATTTAACTGGACAATAATCTCATCACTGGACTAATAATTAACTGTTTAATTTTTGAAATACAGGTTGTTGTGATTGCATTGGCAGGAACATGTTATTCATAAATGTTTTATATTTGTTCAATGTATTTTTGTGAGTTTGTATGATTTATATTTGTTATCTACTTGCAGGCTGCTTGTGCCCCAGTGTATGGAGGTAGAGGACTCACAGAATTTCTTGGACAAATAACTTCATCTGTGAAAAGAGAGGTGGGTTGTAAAGCTTTCTCTAAAGTGTTCCACACTTCATCATCACAGTATAATAGTAAAGTACATCTCTTTAGCATCTTTAAAAAAAATTTTATTAGAGTATTGGAGATAGAAGACTTCCATGCATTCTTGGAACTATCTTTTCATTATCATATATTTCTGTGTAAAGCTGGACTTTTTGATGAACTTCTCCATTGCATGCTTTATGCCATCTTTGAACTTTGCTGCATGCCTCTGAAGTGCCCAACATACATTTTTAGCAAAGAAAAGATTACACACATGCTCCATCAATTTCATCGAAAAATCACTATTTTATTATTGCAAAAGCTTTAAGCTTTGAATGAGCCGCAGTTGACTTGTTGAAAAATTCCCAGATTGTCATTAATATGCTATTCACCTAATGACTAATCAGTGAATAGCCATACCTGCTATTAGTTTTGGCCATAGTATTTTGATAATACAATAAATAGTGATCACTGAAACAAGAAAAAGATGCCGGGTTTGTGTTATGTTAAGAACAGCCAAGGTCTAAATGTTTTTTTGACTTTCTTTGAGACAAGTTTTCTATCAGCTTGCCAGAATACGAGCATATTGAAACAAGAGTACAGTAGTCTCCGCCTAAGAACCAGGTCAACGGGAGACAGAAAAAGCGGGTTCTTAGGCGGACCGGGCACTTAGGCGGATACCAAAGGATGCCACCCATATTTGACTACCCGTGTCCATGGCTTATCCCCCTTGATTGCTCGGACCTGGGTCGTGACCTCAGAATGAAAATTAAGCATTGAACATTCATTCTAAAAAAAATTTTTTGTTTGTTTGCGAATGGTCAAAGTTACGACTTCTGGCTAGCAGAATGCTCTTTTCTTACAGTGATGATTGTGTAACGAATGGAATGATTCAGACTGAACAATCAAGTTGTGAATCGCAGACGCCGATTTTAGACAACACGAGGCCCAGTGATACCTTGTGTAATAACCACAATCAGCCCTAAGTACATGTGCCGTGCAAACCAAGCACGTGGTCAATTACGTATAAGATTCTGCCCCTCAAGTTAGACAACAATAGATGTTAGATAATGACTATGCTAATTTAGTCTAGGAGTGGCCTTCTTGCACACCAAAGACGTAACTGGGCTCCATCCTTTGTACGGTTCGCCTCCCCCTACCTTCCCTCCACCCGTTCTCTTTCACTGTACTGTGTGGCTTTGTTCTATCTCGTCTACTTGAAAGAGAATTTTGCATTTAATATCGACATTTTACGTAAAAGTGTGCTCGTCTTTCGGTCAAATGCCGGGTTCTTAGGCGGATTTTTCGTTTCAGAGCGGGTTCTTACGCATGTAAATTACAATGTAAAAATTCGATTTCGCGGCAACAGCGGGTTCTAAGGCGGATCGGGTTCTAAGGCGGCGAGTTCTTAGACGAAGACTACTGTACTGTGTATGTTATATATTAGCGTAGGCTCTTCACCCCTGGTACCCAGGTATTCAGTTGTTTTTACTTAAATTGGCCTTGTTATGTGTAACTGAAAAGATAAAAAAAATAACACTTTCTTTTTTGTTAACTGTGTTCCTTCTAATTAGGTGTTGATGAGCTTGTCAGCAGATTTGGTGAATGCAGCAAAGGGTGCTATTAAAGCTGTGTATACTGCATTCACACCTCCGTCTCAAGTGGATACTGTAAGAGAGGCATATTATATTTTGTCATAGTGAAAGTTCTTGGGGACATTGTTATGCTGGCTTTTTAATTGCATGGACTTAAGGTGTAAAAAAAAGTAAAGCACTTTCCATTTGACATAAATTATCCATACAAGTGATAGTGATGTTGAGTGATTAATTTCAGTGATGATTAAGTTTAGAGCTTTTATATAAATGCAGTGAAAATTTCATGAAATAGATAAGCAAACATGTATTTCCCAGTTGCCTGGTGACACTGAAGATTTAATGGCTCATTTTGCTGAAATTATTTCCCCTTAATCCGATAGGGGGCGCGCAATAACTGGAGGTAAACAAACAGCAGCCGATCCAGGAAGTGACCGCTTGATTTGCCCTATACTGATGCTCCATGGAGTGACGGCTGCGCATAATAAACTGTAGTTTTCTCTCCAAAATGCCAGATTATTGCATTGTTCCCTTTTTTCAAAAATCACGGTGGTTATCAGCACTGCCTCGATCCGTTCTTATTCCTCTGTAGCTCAGCACCAAAATAAAATAACTTAAAATGCCACATACCAATAATACCATTGAAAATAACACCTCTTTCAAATGTTATTTTTCAATTCCATGAAATTACTGTTATAACTTTAATACACGTATTATGAGCCCACAGTAGTCACTATCGGACATTTTAATGGCCAAAATCGCTGATCTGCGGGAACTGAGTAACACCCATATATCGTTTCAAGATGGATCTGATCACACAGACTCAAAATTACAATTTACTGATATTTGGATTACATTGAATAACTCACCTTTATTTTGGTATATTTTTGCCTGGGCTACGGAAAGTCATTTGTTGTATGTGTATGTGTATGTCGATTTTGTATGGAGTTTTAAAATTTGCGAAATTACGCATTTTTTGCTCCTAAATTAAGCTTCAATATGGTTGTTGATTTTGAAAATAACCATTTCGTTTATCCTTCTGTGGATAGGCCTTCGAATAACCAATACACTGTACAATGATGTGTTTCTTACTTCTGCAAGTCAATCTGTTGATGTTTTATGATGACAGTGAAAACTGATAAATTTTTACATTTTTGTCTCCCTTGTCAAAAAGTGAAATTTAATGTGGAGGCATTTTTGATTCAAATAAAAGACCACTTATTAATAATTTAAACCCTTGAAAAAATTTAGGCTTTTTGTCTGTATTAAATAGAATGTGTTTACAGTTTGGCATGTTTGCAGTGATAACACACCGGTGGTGTCTCATGAAAATTCAGATGATCATAACTTTGCCAAATATTGAGATACAGAGACAAATTTGGTATCAAAATTCTTAGGAGAGTGAGTTCTTTCAATTGGAAAACTTAATTTAAGTGTCTATACAGCGACTTTCCAAAATCAGTTTTGAATACCTACTTTTAATCTCAATCCCTGCCTGGTTTCAGATTTCCCACCTAATTTGTTTGTATTATATTATTGCTTCTGTCAGTAAATATGTTTCGTTCATATCAATATCACTTTAAGTAATTGGTTAACGTTTAAGTCGGATCAATCATACAAATCACAACATAAAATAAGTTTTCATATAGTAAACACTAAGAAAACACACCCACTGTTCACTGGAGTATAATTTATTTCACTGCCAATCAGGATTAGAGTATAGAAAGGCGATAGGTTATCGGGGAATTGCAAGGATAAAAAAGAATTTTTTTTGAAAAAGTATTTCAATTTCAGGTACATAGGGCTACAACTCGGACTTTACAATCAAGAAATCACTTTGCATGGGAATATGATCCATAAGCTCATTTAATGAGATAATGGCTGATGCCTAAAATCACATGATAAACACATTTTTTTAAATAAAGCTATGCACGGTGTATGCAGTAATTTGCATCATAAGGCAAGAAAACACCATAGCTGCACCTAATGTTGGTCTAATCATGCTCAAGAATCCAAACAGATTTAAATAAATCCTTCTTGCAACGTTCGCCATATTGATAACATCGAGTCGGACAAAGCGAAAGTGCTTGAAAGTATAACTCCACTTGTGGAGCGCCACCTATATTATTACGGCCCTTTGTGTTTGAGCAAAATGAGCCATTGCTTATGTGCTTAATTCTACACTGTATTTTAACTTTCATTTTCAAACTGCATTATATCCTTATTGGATTTTGTGTTGAATTTACAGAATAAGGACAACACACTCACCACATCAATTACAGAACTCTATC
This sequence comes from Onchidella celtica, assembly GCA_963931925.1. Classification (NCBI taxonomy): domain Eukaryota; kingdom Metazoa; phylum Mollusca; class Gastropoda; order Systellommatophora; family Onchidiidae; genus Onchidella; species Onchidella celtica. The sequence goes on from OZ007567.1 coordinate 78,065,001, forward strand.
AAGGTGAGATTATATGGCTCGAAAGTACTTGTTTGTGAATTTCCTGTACCCTTGTTCTTACTTTTTACTTCATAGTTGTTGAATTGAGATGTCAAGGAGCGATGAATGTGGTCACCAGTGAGATTAGTATTCTAGTAAGCACTTAAAGTTAACTAGAGCCCAACTATTAGTAGAAAACAAAAATTGGCGGGAGAACATCCCAATTAGTGACCTGGATATGGCCAGGACCTACGAGGCCATGGGACCAAAATCCTAGGTAGTCTCTAAAGTAAATTTCGTTACGCACCCCCTAGGGAAAATCTAGGTATGGTTTTAATATGTTCCCAGTAGTCATCTTTGACTAAAGGTCAAATGTTGTCATCAATAACTGTGCACATTAATAACCTATTTTAAAAAAATGTTTATTGCTATGTAACATCTGTATTTTTGCATGTTTGTTTCGTTCTACATAATTATATATTTCACAAAATCTCCACCTTTGAACGCGAAAGGCTTTTATATTACACCACCTATACCAACCCAATTTTACATGTCCATTTCAAATACCACCGAGGGTGCACGGAAGTTGTTATTATTTTGATTAGTTTGGTTCTTGAATTTATAGAAAATGCATTGTTTCCTCGTGCTGTCATTTTCATCCTCCATCTTGCCTCCATTCTGTTATAGTACCATGCAGGTCATAAAAAGTAACGCTTGGTGCTCAGTGTCCTGGCGCGCATGAGTTCTGAAGCAGGACTGCAGATTACTTCTTTTATTGTAAGAGAGAGAGAGAGAGCACATGATTGTTTATTCTCGAAATTTCATCTAACTTTTCAAAGAAAACTGAATTATATTGCTATTCACATCTTTCTTAGTGTGCATATAGCATTCCATCATGGAGGCAGCCATTTTTGATTTGGCGAAAGGCTCAATTCCATTGGTTGATTAAAATAGCATGGTTTAAATGGCAAACTCAATTCGCATCATTAATTATTATTTATTGGCACACTTTACATACAAATTATACAAAAATGTGCAAGACTTGAAATGACAACATTGGTTTTTTGTGAAGGGGAGATGCATAAGAGCTGGCGTGCAAAAAGTCAGTTTATCCCCTGAGGTGCGTAACGGAATGACAAGCTACAAGTTTGGTCCCATGGCCTATACGTAGAGTTAAGGAAATGGAAGGCTGAAACACTCATTTCCATGGGACTCTCTTTCTCTGAGGGTCTCTTGCAGTCTATGGTTTTCAGTTCTCTCACTCTTTTTTTTTTTCATTGTGTTAGGTAGGTAGAATAAATGGTAATCTTCTTTTGAATGACCTTATTTCCTTGTTTCTTTTTTTTCTTTTCAGACATTAGCAAGTACCTAGATGGAACAGATATTAAAAAAAGTTGCCTAGCTTATTCTTTGTGTCATGCTGTGGCATCATCCAGCCCCTTTGCTCTGTCTGTCATTATGTCTTTAGTGTTGCCATCGCTGGTAAATTCCTGCCAGAAAGAGCTAATGGTAAGAATTTAAGATAAGTGAGATTAGAAGCACTTTACAATAGAACAGTGTGAAAGTTATCACTGAAGCTTATTAACTAGCGAGAATTCAGATTAAAGAGACTGGAATGAAAGAAAAGCAATTAGATTTCCTGTAAACATTACTTGCGTGGTTTATGTAGTCCTCTCAATGACATTTTCTAATCAGATGATATCAGGATCATAAACAGAGACAAATTTGGTGTTATCATAGAAATATAGATTGTAAAGTGGCATTTGTCATGCACCTGCACATGAGAAGTTCAGGAAGTGTATGTGCTTCAAATTCATGTTAATATGAGAGAGACAGAGTCTTAACCATTGGTCCCTATGGATTGTTGGCATGAATGCAGTTCTGAATTTGATTGTTTTTAAATTAAAGTAAGAGAATGAAACTCTCAGTTGATTAAAAAATTTCTTTAGATGTCCTCCTTGGGTCTACTTCACACACCAGCTTTGTTCATGAAAAGGGAATGAAATAATGTGTTCATTCAGTCTTGGACAGTTGGAGTTTTAATTGAGGTGGTGACATAAGCAAGCTGGCAATATTTCTCTTGTGTATAGGGAAGTATTGCAAAATATTGTAAAATATCACTAAAGTAAAAATCTATTCCTAGGGTTTATAGCAGTTTTTTTTAACATGTTTGTCTTTACTTTGCATATTTAAACAGGTTCCAGAACGACTGGCACTTTTGAAAGAACTCAGGGAATATTTAGAGCTTTTCCGTCAATTGCAGTCTAATGAAAGTAAGCTTTCTTTAGGCAGTTATTTTAAATTGTTTGATAATTATGAGAACTCGGGGAATCTTATCTTTTTACATGTGTTATTGTTATTATTGCAAGCTATCCAGCTTTGGCTGACAAATGTTGCCATAAAGTCTTTGACAATTGGCACAGCTAATTAGAAATCTCAACTGTCTGTCTTTGAATTTGGATGTTTGCAGCAGGGCTACAATTTTTAATGCAATATGTTCCGTATCCACACAGCTTATATGAAAGATCTTCAGATACATAATGGTGTAACTATCTTTATTGACGATGGGCAAATATTTATTCAGTTTATCTAAGATCGAAAATGGGAAATATTTCAAAGCATACTGGAAAATACATGTATATGCCACTTTTATAAAGCTGAATTTTAATGTAAGACACTTTCACCTGTGAGGCAAACATGATATGCATAGGCCACATTATTGGCATTTTGTTGTCACCCTTGCACTGACTTTATTGTATTTCTGTGATAGACTGGTAACTTTTACCATCAAAACCACAGAGCAAAAATTAAATAATCATTTCTCTACTGCTGCATTATTATTATTAATTTTTTTCAGATGTTGTTCAGATTCTCAAGAGCCATCTTCCTTCAGTGTTTGCATTATATGAATCTCTTATCAAGCAAGATAATAAAGACCTGCAACTGGAATCAGTCCAAGCTCTTACAGTTCTGTTTACCTCTGGGTTGTGTGTCACAGGAGATAAATATGATCAGTTCATCGATGTTCTTGTGAAGAAGTCAGTTGGTGATATTGATCCTTTGCTAAGGTCAGTTAAATATAATTTTATCATTTTATCCTTAACCCTTTCGTGTTTCTATTTTTGGCTACTTGTGAAGCGCTCTAATGGCCGACTTCCTGGCTACGCGCCCGCCCTGATTTGTTTACATTTTTCAACCCCATGGCTGCCGCTGCTGCATACCTTCACGAAATTGGAAATTGTAGCCCCCATGTCAAATCTATGATAATGAATTTTGACATACTTATTGAGAAATGAATGAACTAAAAGAAGAACCTATTTACATTGGAATGCTGAAATCTGCTTGTTGAATTTGTGAACTGAACGGGGATGTATGACTCTACCTCTGAGAGAGATGGACAATACACATATTACACACAATCGCATCCCATCCCGTTTGTTATCCAAGCATACAACACTACCCACACAAAGGCACCACGCTAGTACATGCATGTACTATGTACTACAAGCGTGTGCTGATCAATACATGATGTAGGCTTAGAGGGAGGAACAGGCCTGTTGGATGACCATGTGTAATACAATAGATTACTTGTAGGCCTAACCCACACTTGATGGTTCAAACTGGGTCAGTGGGCATCTGAAGATTACCTGGTGATATCATTTACTATTTATAGCTATTCATGCACTGTTCTTCCTCTCAAAATTGTATACAAAATGGGGGTACACTGGCCGGCCGGATGGCCGGGTTGAACTCATGGCGGTGTTCTGGACAGAGCTGGATTCAGCCGGGTTGAACAAATTGCGGGCCATATTTAAAGGCCGGGTTCGACCGGGTTAAACATGAAAGGGTTAATGCGACACCAGTGGCATAAAAATAATTGTTTAAGAGAATGAATGTCTCCCATGAATACATTCAACTTTAAGAACTTGTTTCTGTCAAAATTTTCATACAGAGCAGTAACCAGATTCAATCTACATATGGTAAAAAATAATGAATGTTTTGAAGAAATATGGAGGTGAGGATGTTTACCTTTGTTCTTCTTTCTTGTTTGCTGTGATGTTACAGTGTCTTTTATTATTTTATTACTTTAGAGTCTTAAGAGTCAAATCCCAGTTTTGCCTCAGATGATGGGACATTGCACAAAACCTTCACATTTAAGAGATAAACTTGCCTCAAAACTTCTTTTACATTCTTACAGGAGTCAGCTGTTGTCTTCCCTCCAAAGTGTAATCAAACAGAATCCTGAATCAAGCCCCAAAATAATTGAGACTCTCATGCAACTCATGGAAACAGGTAAGTTTCTTTAGAAGCTGGGAGTAATTGTTGTTGATAGAAGAAAGGTTTGATGTTACAATACAGGAAACTTTTAATAGTTGTGAAATGCTAAAGAATTATTGCATGATTTTAAATTGTTTATTATACAACAAGCTGACAGGCAGATGTTTAAGCAGAATCACTTAAGATATAGATGGGTGATGTGTAAAGTCCAGTGTACCTGGTAAACAACACTTAGTGCTTTGAATAATAATATCTTCTTATTTACTTTGCCTGATCAATCACTTTTACAACTGTATTTTATTTATGGTTGAAAAGTACAATATGGTTACACCGAAGTTGTCACATCTGTTATGAGGCAAATTTTTCTTTGGATTGAAGAATACTACTTTTTGTCCTCAGCAAATAGCAAATATGCAGCTGAGACTCTGATTCATGCTGTAAGGGATGTGGACTCATTCATCAAAATTAGCGACTTCCTTCTAAACACCATATCACAGGCTCTTATGTGTAAGTTGACAAAGAAATTTCTCTGTGGGACTATACATTAATGATACAAAAAAGAAAATGGAAGCAAATTTGCGAATTATTCTGTTACTCCTCCATCAATTGGAATGTCTAAAGTTCCAATTGAGCACATATTGATAGTAAGATATGAATGTGCCCAGTGATTTGATCATGACATTCACATCATGGACTTATTTTGTTGAATAATATACAGTGTCTATTGATGTTGCAAGAGACAAGACTGGAACTACCAGAATATCTTAACATTTAATGGTTTACCTGAAAATTATGATAGAGCAATATTTCACTCAAAATTTACCTGTGTTTTGAATATAATTCTTGATTGTTTCTCTCTGTGAAGTAGAAGCCTTTAGTTATTCGGTGTTACCATAATTGTCTGAAAGGTTAAAAATAGCTCTTTAGTGATGGATTTTTGACTTTGTACATCAATTTTAGCAGGTTTTTTATAACATCATGACCTGCTTGAAATACCACACATGAGTGTTTCACAATAAATGCATTTTCTTGAAAAATGTTTTGCTGGAGCAGAACCAGAAGACAGGGACAAATTTATGCATTTTTGAACTATTCAGATCTTTGGTTGGCTTGAGGTATTTAACATGGGCAGTCCTTAAAGGTCATCTTTCATTGAAAGCAAATGATAATGTGCTAGGTCTCTCTTCATAAAATTTAAGTTACTTGAAGACAGTTTAACTAGATCTGCAGTTTAATTCTGAAATTGACTAACTTGGAGAGGGTGCGTCATCCATCTTGCTGATCCATAAGTCTTTGTATTGATCTGTTGCAGCTGATAATGTTTCCCCTGTGATAGACTACACAGAAGCCCTATCTCAGCTCTTGACCTTCCAATCAGGTGATGAAGTTTGCATGGCTGTAGTGGCAGAGAGAGTAGCTGAAGCTCTGCTGCGTATAGCTGTGACTTCAACTCTGCATTGGACTGAAGAAACTAAAGATCAATGTGCAGCATTTATGTCTTCTTTAAAAAATATACTAATAGTCATTGGATGCTCATTGAAAAAAAGGTTTGTTAGAACTTGAATACATATTATTCTGCTAAATTGGTCTGGCACCAGTCAGCCATGGATAAACAAAAGACGTGGTGCATAAAAAGACTTAAGAAGGCATTTCAGACATTATACATAAATTTTTTCCCCTTATTTTCATAACAGAATGGACAAAAGCTGCTAATGAGAGTTAAAAAATGTCTTCGTACTGTACAGTCCTATTGAGAATATTCGTTTTCAATAGTTATGACTTCACTGAAGCCAGACATAAGATTCATATGTATTTAATTTTTTGCTTCTTCAAACACCTAACTAAATTTGGCATCTTGGTTTCATCATTAGCAGATCTTTATAATTTGGAGATCAAGAGTGAATCTATGGCATTTTGTTTTAAAAATGGACCCTGAAATTGTTCTGACACTGGATAAGGGCATGGTTAGAAGATTGTTGATTAAAATAAATTCTTTATAAATAATCATATTAGTGGGAAGTAAGATAAAATGAGGTAAGATCAGTAAAACTTCTTATTTTGAAATTTAACTCACTCGAGTTACATTTTGTTAGCAGTATCAGGGTTCATATCACCATTAAATATTTTTTCTTCTCAACTTTGGAACAGTGATGTGACCGTGATATGGGATAAATTACAGAAACTGATGCTTGATGGTGACACAAACTCCATTAACCTCTCTGGAGATTTCAAGACAATTAGTCCTTTACAGGTATGTTGTAATAATTTCACTTCTATGATAAACATACTAGTCAGAACTTTTCTCTGTTTCATGTAGGCAACTCTTCTGGCGTATGTATATGGACTGAAACACTTGGCAGAACGAGATTGCAGGAGATCTTCAGAGGAAGAGAACCACCATCAAACAAAAACGAATGTTTCGACCTTTAATATCCCTACATTCTATTGGGATCAAGACACAAGTGCTCTCTTGCAGTCTTAAGTTCGTCCTTACATTTGATCCTTTGGATTTCAATCTCCCGCTTGCTTCCTCATTAAATGGGGACCAGCACCACACCACCTCGCACTATTGCTCGGACATTTCAATTTGTACAGCTGATGTTGCCGTTGGAAAAGAATATCTGCACTTCAGTGTGATACGTAAGGTTGTGTTTGCTTATGTTTTTCTTGATGGAAATACTCCTTTGACCATGTCATTGAAGTTTTATACCCGTGTCCGCCTCTTCTCAGTCAAAGATGTTGAAATCCATTCATAAGGAGGATTCTTTATCTATCCACAGCCTGGCTCCCCTTGGCAGCAAACGCAATTGATAGCTCTGCTGGAGGGATTTATAATTGGAGGAGATATTCGGGTGAGTGCCATGTTTTCATAATATCTTTATTCTCTTGTATATGTGTTGGGTGGGTGGATAGTTGATGCATTGAATTAAGATATTTGCATGACAACACTTCGATTTTGTAAGTAAAAGTGTCTACACAACTGCACAATCATTTCTTATCTGATAAGAGTTCTTAATCTTTTTTAGTTCGCCACTTTTTTTTAGTAGACCCCTTTAAAAATCTGATATATAAGCAGTGGAACTGTCAGATTTTTGCTCACCAAATGAAGGAATGAATTCAAAGTAATTTTTTCAACATTCAGATTCCTTGAAAGCCTTTGCAATCCCTTTAGAAGCTTACCTGCTGGGAATCATCATTACACACTTGAATTTTACTGATGGGGAGAGACTGTTACATCAATAGGCCTTGGAAAGCAAGTGAATGTCTAGCCTTATTTATTCTCAGGCCATGATTGAGAAACGAGAAGTACTGTTTGAAGCTGTGTTCAGGCTGGCAGTAGAAACGGAAGATGATTTCTCACATGCATCTGCTTGTAGATGTTTGGCCGCCATCTTTAATAAAGCACCCATAGGTAACATTTTGAAATGTCGTCGTCCTAGTGATTTTATACAGTTGAAAGTTTTTCGCAGTATCTATTTGAACTATTACTTATACTTCCCATTTTCAGTAAAGATAAGAAAGACCCACTAGGAAAAATGTTTAAAAATACTTTTAAATTAAATGTGCATGCCAAATTGTTGCAAATGCTACCTAGAAAAATAACTCAAAATATCATACAAAAGTGATACTACAATGGCTCCTAGTGTGATTGCAGTTTACAGTGGCAGAGCAGAGAAATAGTGATAGTGGTAGAAATAATTCATGATTCTAAAGAGGTGATTCAGGTTGACGAAGTGCATTTGAAATTTCAAATAATTTCTGTACATTTTTAGATAAATAATTTCGGACACTTTCCTGCCAGGAATTGACGTTTTGTGTGTGTTTATGATTGATACCTGTTCAGAGCTGTTGACAGCTAGGCTGTGAACATTTCTGTGTTAAAAATCGCAGAGCATAAGGTAAAAGTCAGAAAAATATTACTTACCATACTTCTTTCATTACTACTTTACAACAAAGAGAGTGGTGTCAAACCTGTGAAAAGTCATCATTTATATAATCTCAAAATACGTCCTTTCTCTGTATATGTCTTTTGTATGAGGTAGCTGATAATATATTGTTGTCTTAAAGTGGTGTATGTTCATGTTCTCCTACAAAACCCAGGCTCTGAGATTCAGTGGTTACTTGAGCCTCTCCTTGAGAGACTTAGGTCTATCACAGCAAATAGTGGCTCTGTGGCTTCAAAGCAACGAGCATTGAATGTATGGGTCTGGATGACCAAGGCTATGGAATGCCGGGCTCACTCAGCAACAGGGCTGTTATCCACACATGTAAGTCCAGTTAATAGTGGGTCATTTGTTAAATAATGACTATGAGCATTTGATGGGGTTAATGTTCTTATTGAAGAGGATTATGAAATTGAAGGGTTTCCTTCTTTATCATGTAGTCACAAGAAGCTAAACTTGAGATATTGAGCAAAACCTGTTGTGCATGACTCAAGATGCCTCACTTTAATAATAGTTCCAGGTAAATGTGCTTCACACAGAAAACAGTATACTCACTGATCTTTATGCTCAATTTTAGTGTTTATTTTGGAATCCAGGTGGACTTAGGCCTATTTTAGAGCTAACCACCTTCAGTTCTACTTTTAAATATGTGTCAGTTGTGAATATCAACTTAAAGTTAATTGAAGCACATGACTGAAGTCTATCACTTGTAGTATTTAGTTAGTATAGTACAGACACATCACATTTAACTGAACAAAATTTAATTGACTGTATTTTTGTTTTGTTTATTATGACATGCTTTTTAAGTCTTTGTTATCCTTTATTTTACTTTAGTTGTTCACTTTGTTGGCTGATCCACAACTTGGTCCTATGGTGGCAGATCGTGTTGGTCTTGTCGTTGAGGACATGAACGATATATTTACAGCACGTTTGAATGGGAATATCACACCTCTTTACAAGCAAAGATTCTTTGCACTCAACTTCAAGGCCATACTGGATGGTTACCACAAGGCCACATCAAAGGGTATAAACCAAAAAAGTTCAGGTTTTTGCATATTAGATTTGCTGATGCAAGTATGATGTATTTATATCTTTTTCATTCTTAAACAGACTTTAACATTTTCCATATTTGGCATACTGTGGACAGATTCATTTTTCACTTTCACATGAAATCTATTGAATTTGTTTATTTTTAAAAAAATTAAATCTGATTTTGACTTGATTCCTGATCTTAATCTTATCTCCCTACCCACCACCTAAGATGATGATATGAGCTCAGCTGATGCATAGTATAAAATATTCCGTTCAAATGTGATTAGCTTCTTGAACATAAAAATAGGTTACATCAGCACTGTCTCGCCATGTTTCTAACCTGTCTACTGAACGTAATTTCCATCTTGTTTTGTTTAATTTCTTTTATAGATCTTTTACTGTGCATAACTTTTTTCTCCACAGCCATTAAGCAAAACTATTTGACAGCTATTTCTCACATCACATCAAATTTGCCACTTCAAGTTATGAAACCACACTTTGCAACGGTAAAAAATATGTTTCAGTCTATTTCATTTCATTCTTTCTAAATTGTGTAGCTTAAAACGAATTATTATTTACCTTATTGTTTGTTACCTCCTTTTGATATCAGAAAGTCATTGTGCAAAGCTGTTGTTTTGTTTCTATTGATAGGACATAGTTTAAGGAACTGTGTTACACAGCTGTGTCAGGTACAGCTGTTTGTTGCCAACATTTGATTGGTCTGCGTTTGAGATTTTAAGATTCAGTGGCTTGTACTTGGTCACTAAATCTTTTTTTTTTTTTTTTAAATTGCCGTCAATGACAATAATATCTGTCTGTGTACAAAATCGAAAAAGTATGGGAAATTCTACAATTAATCCATTTCTTAATTAAACCCATTACTGTACATTTTGCCGTAGTTAATTTGTATCGGTTATTGGTGCATCACCCCACCTCTGCTGCGACCACGATTAGTGTTTTCTGGGGCTTTCCTGTAGAGTAAAGTCACATTGGAGATGTTATCTCTCTTGGGTTTCCTGTATCTCAGCTAAAAATTGTGAATGCAGAGCAATTTTTATTGAAAATATATCCTCTGCAGTTCTTGTGTTCTGTTGAGAGGGTACTTGTGTTTTGCATAAAATTTCTGTATCAGTAACAAAAGATCAGTTTTTGTAGACTCAAATTTGGAAAAAAAAAAAAAAAAATTAATAATGAGATTTTAGTTACTGTATTCAGGTTAGAAGTCATTAAAAGAAGAATATTCATTTTAATTGCCCTTTTACTGCATCTGTTACATTTTCCATCCTCCACACAGACATTTTCTTTATTCAAAATGACCCATGTTTACAGTCTCACTTATCTTAACATCATTTGTCTTTGTAATCATATAGAAACTATTTTGTCTTCAGCTGGTCCCTCTTCTGCTCCTCTCCTTGGAGTCTCCTGATGCAGGAAATCATATTCATACCCTAACAACACTATGCAGTGCTATGCAGTGTGCTCCAGATGTCATTGCATCCGGTGCTGATTCCCTCATTCCTCGTCTTCTACATTTAACCAAGAATAGTTTATCAATGGTGGGAAGATTTTCATTTCTATACCCTTTACATTTGTAAATGAGAAAAACTTGGAGAAATTTGTGGCTGTTGCTTATGTGTATGTTGGGTCTCTTAAATAAGTACCTCACAGTTTGGAAGAGGGAGAAGGGGGGCATCTTTGATAATTATGATAACAACAGAACCACACTTGAAAGCACTCCAGTTTACATGTAATTAGGCCTCAGACTTTGGCTGCCTGTATTTTTAAGTCATTGGATTTAAAAAATCAGAGATTTTATTCATTTGTACATCTGAAATACTACATTCCTTAATTGTTCTTTTGTGCAGCATTTACTGGGCGTGAAAATGTAACATTCACATAATTTATATTCGAAAATGTGATTTGATTTGAAAGTGAGCTACCTTTAATACTTCATTTAAACTTTGAATTGAATGCCAAATTTTGTTTACTTTATCAGAAAGAGCGCATAGAGGCTCTGAAATGCCTAGAAAGTTTAGCCACATTACCAAGTCATGTCGTTGCTCCACACCAGACAAGGGTTGTACATGAATTAGCGAGCTCATTGGATGATAAGAAACGACTTGTGAGAAAACAAGCAGTTGAGACCCGATCATCATGGTAGGTTTCTGATTTTATGCTTTGTGAAGGAAGATAGACATAAATTGTTCTGAGAACAATGGGGAGATGTGGAAATGCATCTGCGAGATAAAATCACTGCATTAAATACTGTGATGTACTAGCTGCATTATATTTTCATAATTGAAGTGTTTTGGGTTTCCCTGATTACGTTTAATACTTAAACCTTGGGAAATGAATAATTTGATACTTCTTTCAGGTAAAATTTCAGGTATCATGGTTTAAGTCTGCTGCTTAATGGTGAATGATGAAGTATATCAGAAAGATCAGCTATTATCATAAAGAGATTGCTTTGTGTTTTTGGTGTCCATGTATGCTGCATCTCACCTCAGCAGCCTGCAAAGGGAAAGAGACTAAATTGCTGTTACACTAAATGGCATAACAAGGGGGACAAGGTGGTCTAGAGGCAAGGTGCTCGCCTCTCATGCCAAGGGTCCCGAGTTCAAAACCCTGCCGGTGCAGGCATGTTGGAAGTTTGGGATTTTTCTCATATTTTCGTACCCCTGATCCTATCGGGAGGTAGGATCGAGTACATTACCTAGTCTTCTCGGATAAGGACGAAAAATTCGGAGGGCCCGTGTGCACGTTGCGCACGTTAAAGATAGCTTGGCAGTTGGAAATTGAAAAGAGCAGGCCGAACAGGCCGCTGCCCGGGCAAAATTAAATAAAATTCATCCCTGCCATTCTCCCCACCCCCCAAAAAAGCACAAAAAAACACCGACCGGCACTGCACTGTGGCGACGACGTGCCCGCTCCAGTTATAAGTGGGCTTCAATGGCACAAAGGCAAATTTCCCAAATGGGATTAAAGAGTATACAAAATACAAAAAAAACAACAAAAAAAAAAAACAAGATCTCACAACCCAAAACTTTTTTCTTATTTTTTTGTCTCTCTCCTTTTTTTTTTTTGTTTTCAATTAGGATCTTGCTGGAGGAGGCACCAAAGTGACGAAAGATTCTCTATCCAGTCAGAGAATCTGCACAGGATGTTAGGCCTTGTGGTCAACTGCATTAACCAGCCGGTGGATATTTTTATAATGTATCGGCTGCATCAGTTATATCAAGGCATTTTGATGTACTGCAGTATCTCTTTACAGTGATATGTTTTATCAGTCTTTGTGGCATTAGTGTGAAAACAAATGATTGTGGATAACATTGTGGTTGAGTTTTAGATGAATAGCATATTTTGTAAATGACATGTTGAAAATTTATATCACACAGAAGAAGAGTAAGTCTCTTTGGAAAGTTTGAAATGTACGTTCTGTCGGCTGACTTTCCTGGTTGAACAAATGCTGTTTGAAGTGTTCCCTATTCTTTGCTGTGACGCTATTTCTTCGTTGGTGCTAATGAAAACGACTTTGTTTTTTGAGATAAACTTCAAATTTTCACAAAATGGTCTGTACACTTCAAATGTTAACCTCAATTAATACAGTTTAACAATCTATTATTTTTATCCTTTTGTCAAGCATAGTCTTTAACTGACTTCTTGATTTAAATATTTAACCCATACCTCGCGCGCTACCCGTAAAGCCCGTTGCACGGAATCTTATCTGGGGTCACTGACCCGTGCCGCTATGCGATGACCTCAAACGCTGTCCACGTGGTTCGGTTTTTATTGATCGCTGCTATGCCTTATCACGCTTAATAATGAATTAACCAGCAAAACTTTAGTCTGTCAGTCTCTAACCAATGATCTGACTTATGATTCCAAACTCTGACAGCTGTAGTTTTCGTGAGAACGAAGCATGATAACTAGCCACGCCCTCCCAAGCCCTACACAAATGGTTTCATTCTGATTGACACGTAAACCAATGTGGGCATTTGGGGCAAATATTATTTCAGAGCTTGTTTCTGATTGGCTCTTAGATACAGACAACTCCAGATGGTGGTCAGCTTGTGAGAAAATGAGATAATATTGCAAATTTGTTGAGCAACAGTTCGCATGTCGATGTTACATCTTTTGATAGTGTGGGGAGAGCCTTTGAAAGCTTAGTCCTTGTGATTCCGACCAGTGGTTCACTGGTTAACATGTCCACGTCACAATGCGTTTGATTTAGAAGAGATACAGTGAACAATAACACGGTGGTTACTTCTCAAAAAGGTCAGTGACCTGATGCGTGAAAATACGGCTTGCGCGTGGCGCGGTCAGCTTGGCCTTCCTGACTTTTGCCACCTGTGCGGCGTGAGCGCTTGCGAGTAAATACCGACAATTGCCGCCCCTCGCAGGGTGAGGGTTAATATTTTGGAGCATGAATGAAAACAATTTGTTACACATTCAGCATTGTTTTTAGAAAACACTTTCTCACTTTCAGATGTTCATATTGACAAAATAGGCTTGATTCATGGAATAGTTTGTTGCATAGTAAATTTATATTATATTGTGTTGAATGTTTTTTAAGGTCATTAAATTTGATTGTAAATAAATGCTCTTAGTCCTGATGTTTTTTTAAACTTACATATGAATGTATGAGTTAATCCAGATTCTGTGTAATGCCCTGAGACACAGTAGTGTAAAAAAATACAAAATGTAAACTGTATGTGAACATTGTCTCACTAAATTATCTTTGAGACATCGAGTTTTTCTTTAATGTTTCACTTGCAGGGTGTGGCAACAACTGTCCTGTTTTTTATTTTTTTCTCCAAATATCTGTGCAAGCACATGTACTCCTATTAAAAATTTCTGAAATGCAGCTCAAGACATTAACAGTATATCACATTTCATTTATCACATGAGGCAACCATATTTCTCAAGAAAACTTTCAAATGCGATACACAGTAATGTTAAAGTAAACTTTATCGTCAAAATTTGAAAATTTCATGCGATTTAAATATGTGTGAAGACTACAGGGGAAAAACGTCAATTGTCACAAAATGAAGATTTGGAGAAATTCGCATTTCAGAGTTTGAAAGTTCACAGGTTGAAAAGAGGATGCCTTACCTACCTTTGCTCCTGTTTCTGGACAATGGTTGTTTTTCGCTTAATTGGTATGAGAGGAACAAAGTTAAAGATTATTACCTAAGAACTGAGGGAGATAACCATAAAAAGCTCACATTTTGTGACAGTTGATGTTCTTTCCCTGAGTCTTCATAATTATGTAAATATTAAAATTTAGAAATGTATATATGAGTCAAGTTCAGTGGTGACAATTTTAAAATAGTTATATCGCTGATATAAGAAAAGCAAAAGGAAACGTGTGTACATGTCATGATGTGTTGCACGTGAGAAGTATGTGTTTTTACAACAGAAAAAACGTATACACATAAGTTGTATGTGAGAAGTATTTGTACTGTTCAGTTCATTACTTTCATATCAAAATGCAGTTGTCGTAGAGCAGACACAATGCCCACTCACTCATCTTGTAATTCGATGGTGATGCTCTCAGCTAATTGTCGTGGCCGATAATTTGGAGGAAGCACAAATATGTGTTTCATTAGAAAGAAAAATGGTGCAGTTTCCCAAAACAGAGAGACAAACATTGCACAAAAGATGAAAAAAGGCAACTGAACTGTATGGAAATACCAGGAAAAAAAATGATCAAAATCAGAAGTCTTTCAATCAGAATTACTTTTAAGTATTAAGTAAGCGTGGAAGCATTTCCTCCATCAAGAGTAAATGTCATCGCAGTACAGGGACAAAACAAATTTAATACAATACACTGTATAATGACAAGAGCATAATTTAGCTGTCTTGAGGGAGGGATATACATGTACATGCAGTATGTTTACGTTTTGGAACCTGTTTGGATTTGTTTCACATTACTAGCAGAGCACTAATGAGGTTGGTCTGGAACAGAAAAAAAGGGCATACAAAAAAGAAACAGCAAAAGGAAACCAACAAAATGAGAAAAATTGCATCAATTTTACATTGGACAATAATAAAATGTTCCTAAACGATAAAAAAAACAACAACACACACCACACAACTTGCAACTTTGCCATATTGTCTTTTCCGTTTACGCCAGAGAGTTCAAGTAACTCAAAGAAAATTAAGAATACACATACAAAAAAAAACAAAACATTGTTTAACAGTTAGGGATGATTTATAAATTTTGCAAATTTGAAACTGACCAGGTCTATCAAATTTTGTCAACTCGGCCTGTTTAAATCTAACAAACATAACAATACACGGCAGTCTTCTCTCTCCCCCCTCCACCTCCGCCTCTTGCCAACCCACAAAAATATATTGGCAGAATCGATTCTTCTTGTCTTGTGTCCCATTACGTTCGGAAAGATACTCTAAACAGTGTTAATAAACGATTATTCTATTGCAAAACTGCTAACACACTCACGTATGGCGTAAAAATCTGTCCGGTAAAGGTCCAAAAATAGACTGTCACATGATCACAATCATCTTGTTTATAAACAGTAATAATATACCGGCGAGGTGGCTTTCTCTATCCGATTATGGCATTGGCTTTATTTCTATTTTGCTTGTTAATTCATTCCTTTGATACAACGGATCAGACAAGTGCACCAGCGCCTCTTGTATTCGATGATTTCCCGGGATTAGGACGAATGTTTGATGGCATTGGTGGACTCAGTGCAGGGGTAGGACAAACCACTGTTCTTTCGCACATCGGGCATGAAAAGCAGACGCCCCCCGTCTCCTGATCTTGCCAGTGCTAGATTAGATCTAGGCCTAATATTTAACAGTTCTAACCGTCACAAAACCTTAAGGCAGATCCTGTCCATGTTCCCATACTCTAAGAGTCTCCCTGATCAAGAAACTCATTCCTGTTGTCAGTCATTTCCATCCCAAATCTAGCTTTGTGGACATAACTCAATTGGCACTGAGCAATAATTTTACTGTTGAGGCCACACGTATTCGCAGACAAAGACCAGCATCTTATTCACAGATGTTTGTGAATAAGAATGTAAGCTCAGTTGCAAATGTCTGCAAATAAGATCAAAATCTTATTGGCCGATTACCAGATGTAGGCCTACTAGTACATGTGTAATTTATTGAAGTGATACGTTTGTAAACATGTACTGTTTTATGTTACCTCACAAATCTGTCGGTTATGGAGAAGCAACTACCTTTTCTACCGACTAAATCTGCTGTAATTCTACTATGATCTCTGTCCTTTCTTGCTAGTTTTCGACACAATTATACACATGTAATTGACGAAATATTATAAAAACCACAGAAAGACTGTGGGGTCGCAGCAGGACTATAAGCAATGTCAAAAACGGGCAAAAAGAAAAAGTTGTATGTTGCAAAGTCCCGCGTGAAAAATAAAACCCAAACGATACAAAGCAAACTGAAGAGAAGACATGTAGTAATATACAACCCAGTAATGCAACAGTTGGGAAGAGATGCATTGTGTCTGGACAGCTGGGATCAAAGGTATTGTTATGCTACCAGGATTTTTTAAATTTTTTTGTGTTAACTTTACCTGGTGTGGAGGTTTGCTGATGGTAATGCTATTAAGGCACCGGGTACAACATGACATATTGACAAAGTTTTATCATGAAATCCAGTAGCAAGATTTCTTAGCATATTACATTATAATGCTTACCATGGCAAGCAATAGATGAGTGAACGATGTGCTACACAGGCATCGAGTGAAATTGTTGTGGTGAAAGTATCTGCTACCATCCCAATATTTATAATCAGTAAATACAGGATAGATCTGTTACTAAAGAGAGAGATGAAACGTTCAGTTCACACTAATTAATTAAAAAATTGTTGGTAAGAAACACCTCAGGTGGAGCAAGGCAGGTGACGATCTTCAGAGGAAGGGTGGATTCTTCCATTAGATGTTTTGGCCTTTAACTTCCTGACATCGCCTAGAACCCGGCCTCAACGTTGTCTTGTCTCTTGCTGTTTGTCGCCCGCCTTTTTTTTTTGGCGTGGCCAGGATCAGGGTTTGAACTTGTTTAAAATTTAATTTACAATTGTATTTCTAACCAGCAACCATCCTGTTTAATGAACAGGAATAAACAAAGGAAGTAATCTGGAGCAAATTATAATGCAATGATCAGTTTCTCCATGACATCAATTTTGCTAGATCTTGAAAATAAAATAGATTGATTCTTAAAAACAAGCAGGGCTTGGAAAAAGACTTTCATCAGGAAAAAAACAAAAATAAAGGAAACAAAACTCTCCCCAGTGGAGAATCAAACCGTCTCCTGATTGATAGGTGAAAATGCTAGTCATTACGCTGCTGCAGACCCTTTTAAATGGCGAAGGAATCCTTCCAAGATAAACCTCACAAAACCAAGAAACCCATATTGGCAACTAGCACTAGAATTATTTTCACAGACTTCTGTGAATAAGCACTTCGATAACTTTATGTTCGAATCCAACTTCGAACAGATCACTTGATGATAATGAAACTTCAACTGTCACTATTAGCCTGGTGAGCACACTATCGTACTAAAGTGCCATAAGGGAAAAATAATAATTTGATATGAAATAACAAAGGAGCACTTGGGATATTTATTGTGCAACTTAAGAAAACAAACAGCAAGAAATATTCGTCAGTCAGACAGTGTGGATTGTTTGTTGGAATTCGACTTTCAGGGGCATTAGACAAGAACTGGCGAATTACTAAACAGTGTTGATCATATGTAAATAATATCCGTTGTTTTCTTCACGTCCAAACCATAGGCTGGGCACTCAAGAGAATTGTATTAGATTTCACTGTAACTGTACACACATGTATTAAAAAAACTGTTATGAAAGAATCATGTATTAATATTATTTCGCATTAATAGGAGGAGTTTTATCGCACTTTTATAAGAAATGTATCTACAATCAGTATGATCATGTAGGAAAATTATTTTAACTTGATATAAGTTACATCATAACATGGAATACATGGATCTGGAGAGGGTATACGTGGCATGCAAACACAGACTAATAGATAAATACTGTAATTTTGTAAACTGACTTCTAGCAGTAATTTTGCAAAATTGATATTAATTTACCTTTTTATGGCTGTTTCAGGCATCCTCCAAATTATTAATCAACTACCCTGAGGAGCAGAGAAATCAGGTCTTGGATTATATGTTTAAGGTATGTGAAAGAACAATATGTTTCCATTCTAGATGGTGTAAAAGAAAAAGTTTCACTTCTACAATGAATTTCATGCTTAGATTTAGGATTGATAATTCATGGTCGTGGTCAAACCTGTACTGGCACAACTGCCAAATATTCACACATAAATAAAATCAAATGGAAAAAGAATAAATAATACTAGGTGCATTTGTGTTCAAAATCCCAGACCTTTGGCTTTTTTTGATGTGAACTCTTTCAAAAGATTAGGACAAGATTATATATAATATAACATGTGACAAAATACATTTAGTCTTATAGGAATGCATAATACACAACCACACACACACACAAATAGTACAGTGGAATTTGCTACTATAAATCAACAGCCAAACTTTGGAGCATCTCTGCAGATTTTAAAGGTTGAAATTGGAGGAGATGTTCAAAGTACAGGTGAGGATTTTTTTTTTTCCGATAGAGAAATGTGGATACTGTTTTTGAAAATATGTGCATTTGTAGAGAAGCAAACAGAATTTAGAGGAATAAATAGTCTTCTCTACTCATCTGAGGCTAACTTTCTGAATTTCAGCTACAAGTATGTATTTGCTGCAACAAAAATCTAATGATATCTTGGGAATGTTGCAATTATATCATTTTGCCCCATATGATTTGAAAACTACAACCAACACTCATTTATGTTATGATAAAAGTTATTGAGTTGTTGAAATTGTATTGAATTCTGATGGAAGGAACTTTACATTTAAAATACTTAAAACGTTATTTATTATGAACCACATGTCACTCTTGATCACATGGGGAGTTACCTGTGCCATTCTATTCTTATGATCATTATTATTACTTTTTGTTTTTGTTTTTTTCATCTTTACCATTTGCAATCAAGATGGCACAGAGGCGTCTCATATGCATAACAGTTGGGAAGAAAATTATGAAAGAGGTTATGAATGGTGGCTCATGAAAGAAGCAAAGAAGGTAAGGCATGACACAGTAAGAATAGTTCTGTTGTCAGGGTATTTAAAATACATTATAATTATGTTCATTTTTTAAGTCTGATGAAGGCCACTAGCAGTAGCTAGTTGTAGTAGTTCTTAGTCATTGCATCATTTTAAGTTTTGCAAATAATATTGATAGCGAGTTTATCAGTTTTTGTCTGGTAATTTGGACAGTATATGCCAGGGGTGGCCAAACTGCGGCTCGCGAGCCACATACGGCTCTTTGACCTTCAGAGTGAGGCTCCTATAAATATGGTGGCTGAGCTCTTTTTTTCATCACAGTTGATATAATATGTGAGTGTGCATGGGAAAACCCGGCATAAGTCGGAAACATGACATTTTGAGTTCTGTACATATAATAAAAGACAAGACATTTCTGATAAATTGAAGTCAGTAACCCCCTTAAAACAAAATTTTGAGAAAACGGCATTTAACCCTAAAAGTGGCAATAGCTAATTGACCAAGTAATATTGGAGTGATTGTTGTTAGGAGACCGTAGTCTAATTACAAAGCCGTTATAGAGATCACTGTGAGTAGTGTTCAATGCGCATCTACAGTTTACCCTGTAACATGCCACGGTCCCCTGAACAACAGCCAAGTTGGAAATTTGTGATGGACCCATATTTTCACTTCAGAGCCGTTTTTCTCAAAATCAGCTCTGCCGACTTATGCCGGGTTTTCCCATGCACACTCACATATTGTTGCATACACGTATTTCTTTTGATTGTTATTGAGTGGTATTAAAGCCTTGGAAAACTATAAATTGCATTTATTATAAAATATCAAGGCGATTTTGCTTTTGTAAGTAATGTCAAGAAAATTAATATGATCAGTCATTTTTAACCAAGAAACATTCCATATCGAGAAGACAAAAGAGCATTAGATGCTCCATTTTCTTACCAGAATGATGAACAGAGGTTTTGCATTGATAATCAATATCTCAGCACTGTCTGGTGTAAGTTGTGATCAGCAAAAGTGCTAAGATTTTAATGATGCTGCATTACATATGACAGAATGGCTGAATGCAATATAAGGCAGAAGTTGATATGTAGCTTGATAACTTTTGTCCAGGATGACTGACTGAAGATAGTATGTGTAATTCATTTAAGGGCAGATTAGATAAAGATATGTGTTTTTTCTTCTTTTTTATTACATTTTTTTTCCTCCTTCCACATTGATTTGTTCACAGATGAACACACTGTAAGACTTTTACAGGCCTATTATATCACTGGGTCAGCTCCATCATTTCAAGTACAAACCCAGGCATAAAGGAAATGTTCTGATCTTGTCAGATTAACTTGTTTATGACATTTGCACCTTTTACTGAGACGTTCCCGTAGTTCATTACTACTGTATTTAATATGTTAAGTATCGTTAAAACAATCAGCGGTCAAGATTTTGAAAACATTTGGTATATACTGTTGCATACATGTATTTCTTGATATTTATTTGCACTTTTTGTAACAAAATATGTATGTAACAATAAAAATGTTTGCACAAATTTTGTTCATTTCTTGTGGCTTTCGAACATATGAAGTTTATAATATGTGGGTCTCACATGAGGCAAGTTTGGCCACCTCTGGTATATGCTATTTAGGTTTGCATTTTGCGCCAGAATCATTTATCATGAAGGTAAGACATCAACAGATTTTTGTAAATAACTTTTTCTTTTTTTTTTCTTTTTTCTTTCTTTGAAATTTAATTGTTACTTCATTCATTTTTGTCTCCTTAGATTTTGATTTTTGATGCCTACTTTTGTCCCCTTTTCAATCAGAGAAACCCAGATATAAAACTCTATGGTCTCCCTTGGGGATTTCCTGGCTGGGTTGGCAATGGAACAGGATCTCCCTACACGAACATTAGTGCTACTGTGGATTACATCGTCAAATGGATTAGTGGTGCAAAGACTAAGTACAACCTCACCATCGATTACATAGGGGTTAGTATTTAACATAAATATGTTTATTTTCTTGAGATATAAATAAGGACATTTTCAGCCAAGTTGCTTGAAAACGATTAGGAAAAGGGAAAAGATGAACTGAAGTTGTATGATGACAAATGGCTTAATAATGAGAGAAAAAATTATGACATTTTTTTCCACACCTATTGTCTAGATAGCTACTTAAAAACTTACTATAGACTTAGTGTGTATGAAGTAACATTAGCTTTTCACGTAATTCGTTATTTTATTGCTTCATTTCAATGACATTATATTATGTATTTGGGTCCATTTGCAGATTTGGAATGAGCATGCGTATGATGTCCAGTGCATTAAGGTAAAATTTGATCAGTGGAAACAAAGTTGTGGCAGCTTTTTTGTCATTTTGTTATAAAAGTGTTTTTATTCATTCACAGAATACCAAAATGGTGTGAAAAGGATAAGATCATATTGGATGTATTAATCATTCTTCATTATTTATTTCATTCATGACTACTATATCGGGTGCATTAAGAATAGAATTCTGCACTCTTTTCATAGATGTTGAAATTTTGTCAGATGGAAAGAATACCAAGACATAGGCATCACTTTATATTTGGAAATGGGAGAATGGTCTAACATACTTTTCGTGTTATTTTACTTAAAATAAGTGAGGTGCTCTAGGGAACAGTCCAAATGTCGTGCTTTGCACTTTTGAGATAGAGCCAAAAATAGGTGGATAGGGACTTCACGGCCCTATATCAGTTTTCAGCATAAATAGATTCCTCAATCATTTATACCTGGGCAAAAGGGTGTTAATGAATTCTGCCTCTAAATATATTTTTCATTTTTTCTGATCCAGTCTAATGGCCTTTTTTAAATTTACGTAAAATTTAAACATTTTTCTCAGAAGTGACTTTTTCTACCTTGCCACCTTGAAATAGCCATAATTTGGTCAATTTTCAACATTTTTATGTGAAATAAAGTGCATTCTTCTCAGGAAAGTTTGTGCTTTCACAGTATACTCTTATCTCAATTTTGAAGAAATTGGCAGTGTGGATCATTTCTCTGAAGAGGCTCATATTTCCATTTGCTCCTGTCATCATCTGAACCAGTTAAGAATGCCACTGACATGCTACTCTAAAAATGTGTTTTTCTGGAAGATTTTCAGCGACAGCCTACATCAAATAGTTTTTCTTGTTGCAGTTATTGCGCCGCACGCTAGATCAACAAGGTTTTCAGAATGTCCTAATGATTATGACAGATGACAAATGGGAGATTGTGACAGAAATTCAGAAAGATGCAGCCCTTGCTAGTGCTATATTTGCCATTGGGTATGGAATTATTTTCCCTGTTATGTGCGTAAAACTTGGCAATAACATGTAAATGCCATATTGACAATTTTATGTAACTTTGATTTTTCACACAAACAACTTTTCACTGTTGCATAGGACCATTTATTTTGAAAGGATATTCAAATGTGCGCAAATGAGTGTTTGCAGAATCCAGATCTGTGGAATGCAGCGAGGGCGAACAAGGTTGCTAGACATAAGATGTTTGAAGAAAGTCTTAGTTCTGTTTAAAATCAGCTGATAGAAGCCAAGTTTATGTGTATCATATTTGATTTTGTGTGTTTCTGACATTTTTGTTATACAAGCAATACTGTTTTGAAATCAACAGAATTTGTAGTAAAGAGGTTTGATATGTATATTGTGTTAGACTCGCATCATAAACTCATTTTGCAAGAAGCACAATATGAATTGGTGAAATTCTGTTGTGAATTTGTCCAATAAGATTTCTTTTAGATGCCATTACCCTGGAACATATTCATCTGTGGAAGGTGTGAAGACAGGCATTCAATTATGGTCTTCTGAAGATTTCAGTACTGTCAATGATGAAGTTGGAGGTGGTTGTTGGGCAAGGGTGAGCTGTTTAATCAGTGGGATTCATGCTATCTAAAATCAGTTGCCAATGTATGACTGTACATACATATGGACCTATTAGCTAATAGAAACTGTATAGAAATAAATGAAGAAATTTATGGATATTTCAAAATTTTAAAATATCGGCTGGCCATGATCCTCATTGTAGTTGTGGATGCAGTAATTTCTGGGCTGATGCCTGATATACATTTATATAAATGACTCATTCCTCCTAGCATTTAACTTCATCCTTTCTGTAAATGCTGTTTATAAGTTAATTGGTTTGCTGCTTAAATGGAGTTTCATGTTGAGTAGTAAATCGCAGTTATTAAAACATTATTTAAAGAACATTAGGTAGTGTAACAGCATCTGTCATTTAAACTTTATATAAGGTCATGAGTTAAAGTTTATGATATTTGGTAATGAGAATTCAGTTTTGTTATTGTCAGCGTTGTTTTATTTCCAGATACTTAACCAGAATTATGTAAATGGACTGATGACATCGTAAGTAGAAAATGAATAAACTACCTTTCTTAACCACAAACTGGACATATAGATCGTTCTTTTTGGGGAATAACTGAAAAATGAAATAAAAAATCATTTTCCATCAACTTCAAAGCATTAATTGATTCTCACAATAAGCAATTATCAAATTTGATCTGAAGTTTTGGACATGTCAGTCAGCTTAAGTAATGGTAATCATCTTCATTAGTTTTAGCCTAAAACAGTGAAAGGGACAACTGTTTGGTTTTAAAGATGCTGGAAATGACTTGGATCAACAAGTAAAATGTTGAAACATTCAATTGAAATAGAAATCCAAATGGTTGTGATTGAGTAGGCAGGATGTTCAATACTGGATATTCTGTGTCCAGGTTACTGGCGAAAATGTTGGATTTTCTGCACTGTAATAAATTGAAATATCCAAGGAAATGCAGCTACACAATTTAGTTATGATTTTACCAGCCTGAAATAGCCACTAGGAAAGACAGAAGATAGATTTATTGTTTTTGCTATTGTGGACACAAAGAAATACTTTCCTAGTTCATGCTTGCTTGACTGGCATGTCAGTCTTTGTTTGATATCGTCGTTCCTAATATTAACCCTCGTCCTGCAGGAGGCCACTACAGTGGCCTACGCACTGCAAACCGGGTCCAGCGGGAGGCCAATATATTGTATGGCAGATATTGTATGGCTGCCCCTCGTGTTTTGTTTATTCGGTTGCCGCACCTGTCGTTTTTTTCTCCACACTGTTTTCGCGTGTTTATCTATCCTTTCACCCCTACTATTTTTAACACTGATTACCGATTACGTTATTATGATGCAACTATTCGTAACTATTCGTCATACTCGTGTAATAGTACTGGCAGTCTGAAGTTCGAACGGGGAAAATGTTGGGGAAACTTTTACTTTGATGCTGG
The DNA here is from genome assembly GCA_963931925.1 of Onchidella celtica. Taxonomy (NCBI): domain Eukaryota; kingdom Metazoa; phylum Mollusca; class Gastropoda; order Systellommatophora; family Onchidiidae; genus Onchidella; species Onchidella celtica. The sequence goes on from OZ007567.1 coordinate 78,089,676, forward strand.
TTGTCGTCTACATGTGAAATGAGAAGAAAGGGGCCATGTGCGTATTTGAGACACCGTTCTGTGTCTGTAATTATGAATTCCGATGTAATACTAGGGCATGCTGCATAAGGGTGTCTGTTGGTAGGTTTTTCATCAGAGAAAACTGGGAGAAAATGACCGACTTTGTTGTTGGTCGTTGTCTTTATTTGATGTGGTAATTAGAGAGATATGGTGTTGCTTTGATTAAACTGCTTTTCAGTATATGTATGTGCTCTACGACCTGGAAATCAAATCTCTCGCTAAAACTAACATCATAGTACGTGAAAGCTTTACATAGTAGAGGAGGATGAAGGCAATGCCATGATACATGTGGTTAGTAAATTAAGCGCCTGGCTTAAAAAATAATTTGTTCACCTGAATGGCCTGACTTAGGGACAGAAAAAGCGCAGGGGTCTTGGGAAAATGATGAAATGTGTGTTAACTCATTCCACCCGGAGCTAGATTCCCTATTCTACCGGAGCAAAAACTCATTTGACATAAACTGGTACTGGGTGACTGCAGAAAAAATCATTTAATGCAAACAATGAAGAAAGAAAGGTAGACATATTTGGTATCAAAATAAACAGAATTGGACAGGGAAATAATGTACTGTCTTTTTGTGTCAATTCTAGTGTCTGTGATGCTAATATGTTGAAGGAATGGTGAGTGTTTAGTTGTAACAAAAAAAAAATTTCTACTCGTAAATTCACTTTTGCCACCTCTGGTTTTGACAGTAGTTGCATTAGGTGGTCAAGAGTAGCCTTAAAGTGTAGGTAATCCAATCCCCTTTCATGTGGTACCAAATATATGGGTATTGTACTTGTAATATCACTTTTATAATAATCCAAATGAAATAACATGTCCGAACATTTTTACCTAAAATCCGCGCAAATGAACAGGTCAGTTCTAGGAATTTTTCGCTCCAAAGCAATCAGACGAAACAAAAACGAAAGAAGTTGTATTATTTACGTCAATAAATAACTCTACTAGCGATTGTCGTAAAATATTTCAGCAAATAACCGTTGAGTATAGAAAAATACCAGTCAAAACAAATGGACGAGTGGCTCACTTCCCCGGCGATTTGAGCGGAACAAATCGACGACTGAGTTGTCGCTCCGGGTGGAATGAGTTAAACGGCATGTAAATGCAGAAAATTCTTGATTTTTGGCCTTCCATTTCACAATAAAACCTACTGCATATCATCACAAGTACTTTATTCAAATATCATAGGGGTCACTAACGATTTATCCACCACTATTGTTGTTATTGTGTCCTAAAGAATACACGATACATGTGTTCACAAGGACCCGATTGACCCCACTGCCGAAGTTATCGGCAACACGTGAATGATCGGCTGACTGGCCGCTGGCTATCCCCGCATGCACGGGTCGTTACGTGGACGAGTTCACTCATCGTGGGACGAAGGTTAAACTTGTGCCGAAAATGAGGTTCATAAGTATCCATTCAAATCAGGTAGTTCAAAATGTCAGTCTATGTCTGAACTCAATTTTATCATCTTTATGAATTGAAAACTTTAAATATCCCTGAAAAAGACTTAACATTACTGTTTGATTTAAGTGGCAGTGCATTTTGATATAAATATACGCAAGTAGAAAATGTATTTCAGTTCTAACCCTAATCATTACTGAAGAGAAAGCACTTTTACGCTTTTGCAGTATTATGTGAAATTATATTACAAAGCATACAGTTTGTACATATTTTATTTGTTTATTTTCATATATTTATAGTGGCAGCTTTTCTTTACAGGACAATCACATGGAGTCTGATTGGCAGCTTCTACGAAGGTCTTATATTTTATAGTGTTGGTTTGATGACTGCAGCACAGCCTTGGTCTGGAAGTTATGAAGTGCAAACCCCAATCTGGCTCACAGGTTTGATTTAGACAAGTGGTGATAAAATTTTGACTGGTGGTCTACAACATTTTTATCACAGATGGATATAACACCAAGTGTTTGCAGGGCTTGTCTGTGTGAAAGAGCAAGGGTTAGAGGAATTTTGAGTGGTTGTCTACAACATTTTTGTTACATCTTAATATGACAAATCACTCTGGAGCTTGAATATGTGGAAAAGGTCACTTTTTACTGACATCTGAATTAACGTACTTATAACTGAATAGTTCTTAATTTATCAATTAATATTTAGTGTATAAAAGCATATGTAATTCTGCCAAAATTCACTGGAATTTGGACATGCATCACATAATAAATCATAAATCATAGTAATGTTTATTGAAAAAAAGATTCTTCTGCTTCTTCCCTTTTTAAAAAAAAAATCTATGATGAATGGGGCACTGAGGCTGTGAAACTTTAATTGTATTGATTATGCATACACCATTTGATTTCTGCCATAAAATTTTGCACATTTTACATGGTTGACTACTAACTTTATTTTATTGTGTGTCCCATGGTCATGTCAATTGTAAATCATGCCCGTCAGTGTGTGAACAATCTTTCTAACAGCTTATTCTTATTGAACAGCCCACACAACTCAGTTTACTTCCCCTGGTTGGCAGTATCTTTCTCATGGCAGTGGAGTAGGCAAATTACCTCATGGGGGCTCATATGTTGCTCTTGTCAGTCCAGAGAGAGACCAGCTATCGATCATCATTGAAACCATGGTGAGGGCAGTGACCAGTGTTTGTCGGTAAAACAAGACTGATCTATTTTATACAAATGATTAGATCCCTGGGTGACTTTCCTGGTATGCTTGAAGAAGTTTGTAAGATCTAAAGTAAACATCAATGTAAAGTAGACTTTAGATGCAGTTACTAGTGAAGCCTGCTTTATGCAGATTGAAGTTCAGACTTCACACCTTCCTCTTGCGTTTGAAACATGTTAGCCTGGGACACTTTATATTGAAGATCTTCATTCAGGTGTTTTGGATATTTATAAAAGGTTTGTCTTTACATGTTGTCCTGTGGGTATTCTTTATTGATGCATGTAATTGTATTATTGAACAGTTTTATAATATACATTGTGTGTATCACTAACTGATTCTCAACATCTTGTCTGCAGACCCACGACCATTCTTTGTGCATTCGACCTGCCTTACAACCCTATAGTGTGCAGCCTCAGCAAGTGACCATAGCTCTGAAAGGAAGTTTTGTAAGTAAGCACATTAAAGAATGGTATAAAATTTAATTGCACTTCGTAAATTGAAACAGTTTTTCCATTAAATGGACCAGAGCTGTTTAAAGTGCATGTGGTCTACTGACCTACTGATCAATCGCTTTGAGCTATTAATGCATCTGAAGGTTGTTTGCTCCTTCCCTAGCACATCATAGATGGTTTTTTTTTGTTTGTTTATATTTCATGTTCTGATCTTGTTTTTGGTATGGTTCCAAATTAATAAACTTTATAGAATCATAAGTGATGATACTTTCACGTAAATGCTACTACAGCTTCATATAATGTACGCAAAATGTTTTCAGAAATTTTTGTCTTGGTCAACAATGCTCTCTTTTCAGGCAAACATTACACAGATGAACATGTGGTATAGCAAGCTGGGATTTGGTGGAAATGAGAGCATCATGTTTGAGAAGAAAGAGTCAATCAAAGTAAGTTTCGATCTGTATGAAAAAAACTGGCATATCTGTCTACCTTTTCTTAATTAAGCTGTGTTTTCATGTGTATGGAAACGGCAATGGCAACATCAAAAGTCCATCAAGAAGTAAAAAGAAAGTGTGTTTCCATGTGAATGGAAATGGCATTTCTGAAAACATTTATTGAATTTCATTACTTGGAGGGCCTTTGACATTTCCATAGCTGTTTCCTGTACATATGAAAATCCATCTTTAGACCTTTTGCTCTGAGACTTGCTGAACTGTGCCAGAGGCTGAAATTTTGGCCACGGGTCTAGGCACTGAACCTACTGCATGGCTGGAATTTTGGCCTTGTTTGTTTCAGTGCTTGCTGTGTTCCAAGTTTTTAGACTATTTATTACAAGACTTGTTATAAAAAAGCGGGCCCATTTTACAGCGCAAGTGAATGATGCCTAGAAATGTAGGCCATGTGCTTGTTTACAGTCAGTGAGCAGTCGTTATTGGGTAGGAAAGCACATGGTGACTATAAGAGGACCAAAGGTCAGTGTTGTAAAAAGGTCTTCGTTGGACATTCCCTGCGCATGTGTATGGGTTTTGGGGGAAGGAGTCACTTTGAGTCCAACCACTATTGAATCACACTGATGTTGAAAGAGTCACTGTAACTGTATTGATTTAATCAACTAGATTAAACACACCATAGAAAGTTTTCTTAATTTGTCATATTGTCAGAAAAGTCAGTGTAGATAATTAAATTTGTCTGTTACCACAATGCATGAACTGCAGCCACATTGCTGAGACATCAAGTTATAAAGACACTTCACAAATTCTGATGCAAGTGTAATAATTAGGTACTGTTTCTGGCTATGAGACTTTTTTTTTGTGCAAAATTCTGCCTGTTCAATTTTTTTAAATTCTTTCGACAATAATAAAACATAAATGTTATCATAAGGTATCAAAAGTGCACCTTTTCTTTTTCTTTGTTTTCTGCTTGTTAATTTTCAGCAAGAATAGTGTGCTGGGGTTCACTCTGTATGGGCGTGTAATGAATATCAGAATTTTAAAACTTTTTTGCTGTAATTAATATTGACAGTTTGAAAATGGTCAGGCGACTCTGAGCCTTGGGCTTGATGAGGTTTTCACTCTGACAACAGTGACTAGTGGACAAAAAGGAATGTATCCTCCACCTCCTCCAGCTCAGCCTTTTCCTTTGCCATACAAAGATGATTTTGAAGGTTGGTCTGTACAGAAATAACACAGCTGAAACATTTTCTGACAGAACTAACTTGAACATCTTAGGTCTGTACTGAAAACAGGAGCAGCAGAAATTTATACAACAACAACGAAAAAAGACAAAAGAAATCCATGAAAGTGTCTTTTAATCCCTTCCCTGCTTTGCCCGGAACTGTTCTGGGCTGTCTAATCTCACTATATTGCCAATATTGCCATGTGCCCGGAACTGTTCGGGCCCTAGTTCGTGTGTATTTCTGGAGCGATGATATGGAGACAATTCCTGAATTATAATTGTTTTGTACTACCTAGTTAGTTCCCCTACTTACTTACGCAATTTGCATGTATTTTGAAAGGGTGGGATGTATGGTGCGTAATTTTTAAGATTGACTTGTTTTGTCCCGATTGCACCCAGCATATGATTGGAAATCTGTGTGGCAGGCAAGGGGTTAATGACCGAAATTTCATGATTTGAGTTTCATGTGAAACTTAAAACTTGCCCAGACTGCCTGCCATGGGCCCTAAATGTTGTGAAGGTTTGTAAGAGTACTGAAACAATTTGAATTATGGGAGCACCAGAGTTTCTCCAGGTTTGGCAGAGTGTGGAAATAATATATTGAAGTTTATTCTCTCTCTTCATCAGAATATAATAAAAACTGAAAATAATATATTTGAAATTTTTTTGTTTGTTTGTAATTCTGATCATGTTGGTCAGCAGTACTGCACCTGCAAATGAGTCCCAGTAAATACATGTACTGTCATTCTGTCGGTATAAGTGATTTGGTCAGAGAAAAGAAAAGAGATGCATACACAGTCAACTCAGAACTGTTTTTACATTCATAGTAATTATGAAATCTGTGGTGAAATTTAAAGTCTCAGCACCCATGAACAAGATATCTGAGTAAAAGGCAATATATACAAATATGTTTGGAACAAGTAGATGGTTTTTTTGGCTTTGAAAAGCTAAGCAGATTTGACTGGTGTAGTTGTGATAGTTTTGAATTTGAAAGTAGCTTTTGATTGTTCTGGGTGTGAAGGTGGCTTTTGGTTCTGGATGTGAAAATAACTTTTCTTGTTCCTGTTTAAGTTATTTCAACATGTGGAAAGCAGTACAAAGGAATAAGGTTTTCACTGATGTCAAATAAAGCTGTTCAAAAGTGACCAAATTGTTGAATGATTGAATTTTATACGTGAACAGTTAAAGTTCTTATAATTATGCACGTTTCTTTTCTGGTTTCTATTTTAGATTATGATCTGTACCAAGAGCCATCTAACCTAGCACAACAAATGGGATCTTTTGAGGTGCTTAGCTCAGGACAGAACAAGTTCATCAGACAAATGGTGCTGGAACCACCAGTGCTGTGGTGCTACACTCCACATCTTAACAAATCATACAGCATTATTGGCAACAGCACATGGTAATTACAGTGAATATTACCTTTGAGTATGAGTTTGAGTTTGGATTCTATGGTGTGTCGAGACGATAATGGCCACTTTACGCCTTCCATTGTCTTTCTTGGGTACAGTATTTATGTATGGTATTTAAAGCTCCATTAATTTCAAGCTTCACGTGCAGAATTAAACAGTTCCATATAAACTTTATTACACTGGTAAAACTTTCAAAATTTGTTTTCTGTGTATCTGAAAGAGTTTTGTAAATGTGTATATAAGTTTTTAAATCAAGTTTTAACCTCCTTCGGAAAGGACAAGATGTGCTCTGGGTCCACGTCAGAAAATAATATTTCTTAACATTGCCAAGCTTTCTCAGAGCTCCAGTGATGCTGGGGACATTTGCAACACTTGAGGGCCATTTCATGAATAAATATGAAAAATGAGAATTTTAGAGTTTTTTGTTTAAGGCCCCTACCACGCAGAGCCTTCGTGTGACCATCTTGCTGAGACAGGATAAGAGGTGAAAATACCAAAACAAGTAACACTGCCACTGTATTATCTTAAAAGTAACAGAACAATGCACAGCGCCGAAAACCCGGTCGTTTAGTTTGGCCACCGAGCGCCCTACTGGGTCATCGCGACCGGGGTCAGCGACGGGCCACTACACCTGCGACGGGCAGCGCTTTGCGCGGGCGAATTAGATCAAATTGGTACTATTATGATTTATCACCTTGCACTGTAACCAGGGCCGTCAGAATAACCATCTTGACGCACGTGAGACGTAAGGCTTTGAATTTTGCAGTGTGAAAAGTAGAAGAAGATAGCTTTTATAGTTTTGTAATGGCAAGTAGGGAAAGACTGTACATTTTTGCTGAAGAATATCTAATACCTACTCATTTTAAAGTTACATAACAAAAAAAGTGCTCAACACAAGGCACCAAAATTACAGTCAAATGGAGGACAAGACATGTGTTCATGCCCTGACGAAAAGGCATCGTTGTCGGTGGAATAGTAATCCACATACAGATGATTTATTTTACATCTGTACTCAGTAGTGTCAATATTTACATCCCAAAACAAGCCGCATATTATACATTGTTCTTCAAATACAGCATGATTTAAGTATTATCCTAAGCACAATAATGAGTATGGGCAGCATTTTTCAAGTTGTTTTGCTACTGGTGTGGTCAGTACTCAGCGATGGCGCAATTTGAAGAATATGTGAAATCAAAACTTGCGTGAGTTTCTCCAGTCTGTACGTCAGTGATTTCTTGAACTCGTTTCTCGCTTTGCTAGTGGCTGGTGACTAATCTCTGTCTCTTGCTCTCCCGGCAGAGGCAGGCCCAAAACCATATTGTTTTATGAATGAAATGCAGTCATGTTCTAATGTATGTTGCTTTGGAATGACTTTATTTCAAAAATGCCTCCCGAGCAATGTCATGTAGGTCTCTGTTGCTGTTTTAATTATAGGAGTCGATGCTTCCGCCCCGTGTGCACTATGTACAACATTATGAATTTGACTACATGATGTGATTGCGCTGGCCGCTGGTTCATTAGTGATTGTGCTTACGTCGATAGTATTATTGACTGAATTTATGTCAAGGTCGAGACTGTTGCTAGGCAATTCTAGGCGTTGAACGTTTCATACAATCTTCAAATGAGACGGTGTTGATGCATACTACACTGGTTGACTGTTTTATGACTATCAAAAGAACACCAAATCAGTCCGCCTCGGCTTGCTAGCTCTCGCACGTTCTTTACTGAAGTAGAGTTGAAGTGTTATCGGTTATTCTTAACGAGCACGTACGACGGATAAACTTCAAATGTCTGTCATTTAAATCGTCACTGATGTTTTCCTTTTGAGTCGTTTCTGCGTTTTGTCACATTTTCCATTCCACAAATTCTTCAGGGTGTGTTGAGTGAAGAAAATGTGTCTTCTGCGTGTATGGGTCACAGTGTAGTTGATGTAGAATGAAACGCATCAGCAGAATAATACACCAGCAATAGGATGTAAACTGATATTGTCCAGCAACGAGAGTTCCGACAAGCTAGAAATTTTCAGGTATGAAACGGGAAAAGGTCTGTAACACAAAAAACCAAAGTTCGTGGCAATCGATAGAGCCGTTTGGAAGCAATCAATCAAGAAATACACCACTTAAAAAACAATTTTTAGTGAATTCGGGCATATTATAAACACACAGTAGCATGAAAACGGGACATCGGATTTTCACAGACTGAGAGAAGAGAAGTTGTGCTTTTGTATTTTAGCGGCATTTTTGGTGTTATAAGTGAAGAAATTAGAGTTAATTAAGTCGTAAAGACGCCCGTGTCATCACTAGCGGCTCGCCTGTAACTGATGCCGTAGCCCACGGCGTGTGATCTCGGCGTAACCCCGATTAGATGCGGTCAGCGTGCGATTTTATGGGTGGCCCGGGACCGAACTAAGTGGCTTGTTTTTTAGTGGAATTCGGCGCTGTGAATAGTGGTTTCATTCTCAATGAATAAATTATTGAAAGACCAAAAAACACCTGAAGTTGCAGTACCCCTTTGCACAATTTTAAATGTTGCAAAAAAAAATATATATATTTTGGAAAGTGCAATGGAGACAAACAACAAGAAACCATACAATAAATTCTAAAGAAAAAAAAAAAAAATGAAAATAAAAAGAGTAAGCTCAGTCCCACCAGTTTTTGTTGCAGATTTTATCATGGTATTTTCATAATGATAATTTCCTGTACAAGTTTAATGAAACAATCTAAATTTATGTTATGAACATTCATAAAGTATTTGACAAGACAGAGATTGCCAGTGGAAAACACAACAACAAAGTCCATCATTTGGCAATGTGTACGTTGCTGTCACTGAGAGAGCTAAGCACTTAGAAACCTTAAAGACTGATATCACACATATGGTGAGGGTGGAAAATGAATACATCAGTAAATGATATTGCTAAAGTTTTGAAAGAACTGAAAATATAAAAGTCTGATTTTGTATTAGATTTCACACCTCTGTGTTAATTTCTTTGTCATGGTGAATAACATTAGTATGTGTCAGAAGTATTTCAAGAGAAATTCTTATGCCATTCACAGTTTTACTTTCATAAATTGAGGTTTTGTATGTGCCTAAGACAAGATTAAAAAAAAAAGCTAAGACGGTTATGGAGCAAAGAATGTTCTGTGTGACAGCTGTGACTGAAAACTTCAGTTCTCTTAATATGTCTCACTGGAATAATAACAGCCTTGGGTTAACATGCATTGTGCAGAGTACAGCGCACTTGCTGATCTATATGCACAATTATACTGCTTGTTAGCTGCAGGTGGACCTTGGCATGCTATAGAACTAACCCATTCAATAACTGTTGTAACGTACAGTTATAATATATCTGAAGTACATTAATTAATCTAGTAACAGTAGCAACAGTAATTCTGTTCAACTTTTTTATCTTTTTAGGTCTGATGTGTTAGTTGAGATCGACTTTGAAATTCCTGATGTGAATGGCACAGATGGTGTATTTATAGCAGCACGCGCTGTTGGAAGTAGTTGTCATGGATCCACAGCTCAGGGCATTTTCTTTTTTGTCCTTCCAGACAAATTCGTTGTGACTCATGATCTGGGTAAGATTATCATAATATTTATATACTTTTACTTTTCACATGTTTTTATTACATAGTGCAATAAGTTTGTCATTCACTTATTTAGTTATCTTTTTGTTTTAATAATAGGAGAAAGAAAGACAAATATCGTGAGACTACCTTTGTGACATATTTCATGTTACTTACCAACAGTATCATTTCCCAGCATATTGACTATCTTGACTCAGCTTTATCAGTATTTAGTGAACATGTATTCTGATGGCATATCCAATGAATTGGTATGCCTACAAATACTCAGTGACTTTCTCAGACTGTTGTAGGTTCCTTCATGCGAAGGAATATTGCACAAATAAACCAGTAATATTATGTTTATATGAATGCTCAACGTTAATTTCAGTTAATTCAGAATGCAATTTGAGTGGCCATAGTTTAAACTATATGATGTGGTGTTATGATGTACAGCATATTAAAGTCAATTGCTCAGATCGCAGACTTGTTGTTCCTGCAGAGAAACGATATAATGGAATGTAATTTTGGTGGCGGAACTCTAGAGATCTGTTCTTGATTGAAATGATGAAATCAAGTGATGAAAAAAGTCTGCTGTTTTTTGTAGTAATTTCTTCATTGGAATTATTTTGCAGTGCTATTACATTTAATTTGCTTATGTTCATACACAGCAAGGAGATTTGAACTGGCACATGGTCCCATTTCATATGCATCTGGCTGGCATAAGCTTTCACTGCTGGTTCAGGTAATTTTAATGTCTTTGGCATAAGTCAAAGTTATGTTAAGTCAAGGATAGTTTCAGATGGTGCTTGACTTTCTTTTTTGAAATTCATGTTTGCTGTCATGAAAACTGATTACCTAAAAAATATGACTGAACATCCCTCAAAATACAAAATAAGAATTTCTGTCATGGAATATTTTGATAAAACACTTTGAAGTGTGAATTATTTTGCAAAACTGAAATAAATGACTTAATTAAGTGTAGTTTGCAACTGGTATGTGTAAATTAAATTTCTTGCAATAGAGCTGAAAAGCAATAACATCTAAGAGCACAGTTCATAATTGTAATTATAATCAAGCAGTAGTTATAGTAAAATTAGATGGAAAGTATGCGACTATAATTAAGCATATATATATGGATTTCTGTGGATCATTGAATATTTCATGACTACATTTTCACTGTTTTAACAGCATTTGGCTCACATTTGTTGTTTTCAGCAATGCTGACTTGGATCTTTATGTAAAACATAGGCTGCATATTTTATTGTGAGAATTTTGTAATATCTGCACTTGTCCAATTTATTGTTTATTTTGTTCTGACAGAAATTAGTGTTTGAACTAAGTATGGAGCATGTTGTATTACATGATTGCGAAATCAGTTGCTTGCTCAACAGTTGAAGCATTAGTGATTCATTCATTGTGCATGATGATTTGAAACTGTCATAGCTGTGTTTTCTTTTCATTAACAGGGAGGTGTGGCTTCAGGTGCATTGGATAAAAAAGGCATCTTCAATATTACAGCTCCTTCAAAACCAGCCGCTGGATGGGTAGCTATTGGCACTGATTCATATGGCCTTGCTGACTTTGATAATTTATCTATAGCTCTAGCAAGAGATGGAAGCACAAAAATGACACATTATTTTGAATATAGTCCACTGTACTTTGCTCCAGAACAGGTTTAGTAATTGGTCTGATGTTTATCATTATCTGTTGAAAAGGTATTAATTGTGCTATGATTAATGTGCAACAAAATACTCTGCGAAGACAGATTAATTAAAACGTATTAAAATTTAATTAGTGCCACACTGTTCATTGTGTTTGTTGAATTTTCAGAGACACTGTTTAATTATATTCAATTTTCAATTCACTTTGAGAAAAAAAAAATGTACTTATGAATCATGATGTATTGGTAACAGCTGAAAATGTTATGTGGGGTATTTTATAACAAGTCACTTGCATATTTTATTGAGGAATTTAATAGAAATCACTCAAAATATGTGATGCATGTTTGTCTGATTCGAACCAAGTGATTTAAATGCATAATACAGTAGTAATTCATGTTACTCAGCTTTTCATAATAATCATTAATAATCATAATAATCACTATAGTGCCTAATGTGCATAAATTTTCAATGCTCAAATTTGTTTAAACTAGCACAGCATTATGATGCACCAATGGTTAGGCACCATTTGCCTTGTAAAGCAGTGATATTATTGACATTTTGAGTAGCGTTAATTTTAAACATTCTTCGGGACAATTTAACTTAAATTTAATTGTGTATTATGCTGAGATTTGTTAATTAAGTCTTTGCTTCTCTGGGAGCTGTAGACCTGTGTTTATTTTTGCCTCAGGAGGACTCCTTTTCATTTAAACAGTGGGCACAATTACTTTATCGTTTATGCAGCGGGATGGTAATTTTTAATAACATACTGTTAGTATGTGTTTGATTACTGGTTGTGATTGTCTTTTCTTGATTTTTTTTGCAATAGTCTAAGAGAAGATTAGGTTGTGTGCACTTTCTTGATCAATAGCATAAGTCACTGGCTGCCATATTGTTGTAAGAACTGAATTCAAAATTTTCTTTGACAATCATAAATATATTTTTTGTATTAGGAAATTGTAACATGCTTGTGTTTTAGGATTGTCATGACACTTTGGTCTCCTAAAAGACTGAATATTACATTCCCTCATATACTTATTACAGCTGCCCTGTCATGGACACACCAGCTTTAGGTGCTTTTTTTCTTGTTTTGTTTCAATTCTGTGACTGTGGTATTATCATCTGTATTTTTTCCAATGTTTAAACAGTCTTTTTTTTTTTTTGCTTGTTTTTTGCTTGTTGATGCATTCCTGAGATACAAATTTATAGCAATTTAATAAAGAGGTGTTATTTTTACTTAAACAGGTTTTTCTTCTTCTTTTTTTTGTTTGTCTCTTTTTCAACTCAGATTGGATTTTCCATTGTTACACTTTACATTTTAATACAACTGGCCATTTTCAAGGGACAAGGTGGTCTAGAGGCAAGGTCCTTGCCTCTCATGCCAAGGGCCCCGGTGCAACAGGCCAAAATATACCCCCCGCCCAGAATATACCCAGGGTTAAACTGGCCTAGCCCATAATATACCCCGGGGTATATTCTGGGCTAGGCTAGTTTATACCCCGGGGTTACTTTGGGCTAGGCCAGACTATACCCCCCCCCCCCCCAGTCCAGATTATACCCCCTACTTTTTTTTTTTAAAAACAAGTCAAGACCACAGTTTATTTCAGCCTGCTCTTCATCACTGTCATCAGATAGCCTATCATATTAATACAAACATTAACACATTCTTGACACCAACAAGTCGTAATGCAATTTAGAGAAAATAATAATAACAGTTTATTTCAGCCTTAGTTTACTTTGGTGTACATACATACATTCTCGACTCCTGTAAATCATGATACATTTTAGAAGGAACAAACATGCATTAAAATGCATTGATATACAAAAGAGTTGAGTATCCATTCAAACTGACATGATTAGACTTCAGCATTAATTTCACTCATGTGTGTTGATGATGATATTATTATTATTATTATTATTTTGCTAGTTGGTTGGCCATGAGTAAAACATGCATTGTATTTTTTGTTACAATGATATAGAGAGAAAAGGTCAAAAAAGAGCACACAGAAAAAAATAATAAAAACGTAATGATAATCCAACTGACAGATAGTGCAATTCCATCATCCAGCAGACATAAAACTAAATAGGAACTAAATGTTTGCGACTGATGAACTCCACCTGTCCAGATCCATTTGAAACGTTACAGAATGCTAACCAGTAATAATGATAACAATAAGAACACGAAATCATGTTATTTACTCTTGAAAATATAGAGAAATATCAATATCAGAATCATCATCATCATCTTGGAAATTGCAAAGATATGCCCAGAAGGAGTGTAAAAATGGCAGCGTAGGCCTACAAATCATTCTAGAATTTATAAGCAGCAATGTATGTGTATCAACTATATATAAAAAACGTGTTAAATCTTCAAATATTCAAGTAAAACTGGACAGAAAGCTTTAGTGAAATAGCCTTGACAGTTGTGTAGACTGACAGAGTAAGTCCACTGAGACAAAAGTAGTGCATTGTAAAAGGTAATTAGATCTATAGCATGTTGAGGCAAAATTCAATGGATCATGTTACATTAACAGTATTTCTTGTTAGTGAGTATCATTCTTTGATAGGTTATTTGTAGAAAGATATACATTTCATGTACATTACGGTTTAAGACACTGGATTAGTTTGCAAGGCTTTTGAAAGAGTGAACCTATGTGTTATAAGGGTATGTTACTTGCGAGTGAAATAATAATAATAATAAAAAAAGACCTTGTCCGTCTTTACCTTCCTAAGCTTAACACGTCCCTTGCCAAGGGATTTAACAACTGTGTATTTGTACACAAAAAAAAATATTTAAAATGACTTCATTTTTATGAGTCCGTTAATTATTTCACCCATTGGGACTAAGTGTATGTCAGTGCCAAACAAACAGTACCGTGCAAATTTTACTCAATGGCAACCAACTACAAAAACAACTACAACATACCAACGAACGTGAGTGAAACTAATCCAGTGCCTTAAACCATGAGCTACATAAAATGTATACCTTTCTACAAATACGCTATCAAAGAATTTACTAACAAGACATGTTCATGCAACATGATCCATCGAATTTTTGCCATAACATACTGTAATTACTTTCTGCAATGCACTGTTGTCTCAGTGGATTTAATCTGTCATTTTACATGACTATCAAAGCTACTTCGCTAAAGCTTTCAGCCCAGTTCTACTTGAATAGTTGAAAAGATTTAACACTTTTTTTTTACATGTACTTGGTACATACATACATATATTATTGCTGCTTATAGATTCTAGAATGATGTGTAGGTCATTTTTATATTCCCTCTTATCTTTGTATTATTCCAAGATGATGGTGATTCTGATATTGATTACATTCTCTTTATTTTCAAGAGTAAATAAGATGATTTGGTGTTCTTATTGTTATTATTGTATATTACTGGTTAGTTTTCTGCAACGTTTCAAGTGGATCTGGACAGGTTAAATTCATTATGTGAAAACATTTTAGTTTGTATTTAGTTTTGTGTGAAGTATTTAATGTCTGTTGGATGATGGAATTGCACCATCTGCCAGTTCAGTTGTTAAAATGTTGTTGTTGTTTTTTCTCTATGTATTCTTTCCTGGCCTTTCCCTCTGCATCAGTGTAACTTTGTATGTAGATCTAATTGTTCCGACATATCAAGCACATTTCTGATTTTCAAAAATTAAAATAAGATTCAGATAACTTTACACTTATGAGTCTTATAATTAGTTCATACCTTGCCACTAAGTATATGTTAGTGGTGCCAAACAAAAAAATTACAATACATGTTTAACTCATGGACAACTAATTATAAAAAAACCAAAACAATAATAATACCAATGGACACAAGTAAAATTAGTGTTAAAGTTTAATCATATCAGTTTCAATGGATTTTCAATCCTTTTGTATATCAATGCTTTTTAAGCATGTTTATTTCCTTTTAAATGTATCATAATTTACAAGAGTCAGAAATGTATGCTTCAATATGATATCTGATGACAGTGATAATGGACAATTCAAACTAAAGTTGAAATAAACTGCGGTCTTGACTTGTTTTTAAAAAAAAGTAGGGGGTATAATCTGGACTGGGGGGGGTATAGTCTGGCCTAGCCCAAAGTAAACCCTGGGGTATAAACTGGCCTAGCCCAGAATATACCCCGGGGGATATTCTGGGCTAGGCCAGTTTAACCCCGGGTATAGTCTGACGGGGGTATAATCTGGCCTGCTAGACTGGGTTCAAAACCCGGCCGGTGCAGGCATGTTGGAAGTTTGGAATTTTTCTCATATTTTCGTGTCCCTGATCCTATTGAGGGGTAGGATCGAGTACCTAGTCTTCTCGGATAAGGACGAAAAAATTCGGAGGGCCCATGTGCACGTTGCGCACGTTAAAGATACCTTGGCAGTTGGAAATCGTAAAGAGGAGGCCGAACAGGCCGCTGCGCGAGCAAAATTAAATAAAGTTCATTCCTACCATTCCCTCATCTTCCCCCCCCACTCCCCCCAAGCAATTTAAGATTTTTGTCATTCAAAAAAGGAGAAAATATCACACACACACGTATATGCACCCATGCATGGATTGAGGCATGTACGTCTGCGCACACACCACACACACAAACAATAAATCTGTTTGAAATTTGGCATAGGTTCATATTTCATACTAGATCTCATTTAACTGAATTTTCATTTGTTAGACTGTAGCTTGATTTTGAGTTTGCTCCTATGGCCTTTATAAAACAGAAGTAGACTAAATCATTTCTGCAGTACTAAATTGTGAGAAGCACTTAACATGTGGGTTCACCCTGTACGGGTAAATGATGGGTGAATCACTCTGTGAATGCTCCAGGCACTACAGTATGCATGTGTTTATAATTTTTTAGTATTTGGTATAGTTTGGTATCGTAAAAGTCTTTTCTTTTTTAAAATAAAATTTTGTCTAATCATTATGTTTTACAAGATGCAAAGAAGCAGATTAAAAACCCGGCTAATATCTAAAAAAAAAATAAATAATAAACGGCTTGTTAGGGTTTAGCGTAAAATATGAGCACAGACAAAATCTGAAATAAATCTAACCTATATCTTTTGAGAAAACTGTTTTTGATTCCACTAGTGGTAGGGAGACACACTATTATTTGTACCATAATTTTGTATCCTTAAAAAAAAAATGGCTAGGAATTTTCCCTAATGATGTGAGTGATGTCCCTTGCCAATATGGCAACTTCCTTTGATTTCATGTGGTTGTACCTCAAGCTGTGGTGAACCTATCCATTTCTTTGTAGAGATTTTTTTCTCCGGTTTACAATGGTAATGCCCACTTTCAAATGACTAATTCCAAAAAAGTGGATTACTGTTTGAGGCACTGAACAAAATTTCCAGCATTGCAAATAGAATCTATTTTAGTAGGCTATTTTATAAGTATTTACCAAAGGGATGAGGCAACGTTCGATGGAATTGGTACCTGTCAGCTGTCTAGATATACTATAGTCTAGAAATCAAACCGGAATCAAGACAGTTTTAATGAGTTTTTAAAAATCTTACTATAATTGAGATAGTAGTGTACAACTACAAGCAGCTAAAACTTCGGGACTACGCCATAAAAAATTATGAAACTTGGTGTAGGCCTACTGCATATATTTTTGACAAAGAGTTACGTGGACACATTCATTTTGAACAAAAATCAGGCTTTACTAGATCTAGATATCTAGATCTATTATTTATATAAAAAAATTTTGAGCTGGAAAAACAGACGCATTTTCCTCGAGTAGAATCAAAAAGCATCAGTCGTAAATTCCATCATTGGCCTCTCTTTACACTTTGGCGATCGAAAATCAATGTAATCACATCGGTGTATTTCTGAGTAAGTTCTATTAGTCATTACATCTAATCCAAATGCTGCTTTTAGTGTAGCCTAGATCTAGATCTAGATATGATATATATAATATACGATTTGGCTTCCTACAAAGAATCTGCAAGATTTATCTTGCACGGTTCGGCTAGTAAGATTAAAAGTAAATAA
Source organism: Onchidella celtica (assembly GCA_963931925.1). Lineage (NCBI taxonomy): Eukaryota > Metazoa > Mollusca > Gastropoda > Systellommatophora > Onchidiidae > Onchidella > Onchidella celtica. Next base: position 78,107,128 of record OZ007567.1, read on the forward strand.
AAGAGGCTGCAATCTGGGATGTGATTATATGTGAAGAAATAGATATAGATAAATTAATTACTGAAAAAACACGATGATTAAAGTGTTGTACTGTATTTTTGGCATCACAAGACACTATATAGATTTTGATTAGAAGCCCAAGAAGCTGGAGAACATTCCTTTACCCTTGCATGTTCTTCTTGAAGTCTGCCAGTTGAATTCTGTGCTGCTGAGCATCTTTGTTATTTCTTTGAAAACATAAAGGAAAACTGATCTGACATTTGAAGGGTTTTGAGTTTATTCTTTTCTCTAGCTGTATAGACCTAGATCTATATTTACGGGAGGAGTAATGTGTGCGTTACGGAACTTCAGTCGGGCACATATTTCATTTTCATGTTCTGAGTAATAATTACTGAGCCCTGCTTTTAATACTATAAAAGTGGACTAACTCGCCAGAGCGGCGCTGTTCCCCTGCAAGCCCCTGCTCTTGGACACTCCTAAAGTCGCATCATTGTAGTATCCCTATCATGTATCGACGTTTTATTATACGAAGTGCTTATCCGCGGATAATTGGTCTAATGATATTTATTTTGCAAAAATTCCTTCACAATCATACAGGGTTCGCAATAATGTAGTGGTCTACATCTTCACCTGACAATCGGGTGGCTGTGGTTCGATTCACAGCCAGGTATTTTTTTTTTTTTAATCCAACCACAATAATACTTAATAGGGAGTAAATCCAGTTTTTTGTTTGTTTTTTACTTGTATTTAGTCAATATCAATACTGACGGATAAACCCGGACCGATACTGTTGGCAAATAAACCCAGGTGGTGTCTGCCGATAATGTTGATCACTTTCAAGATCTGTTGAAAACACTTATGCCAACATGGCTCTAAAGCTGGGCATTCACCACTGCCTTCCTTTTTTCCCCAATTTAATCTTGTACTGTAAATGATCATAATTATGTCCTCCCCATTTCCCACCAAATAGGAGCTTATAATATAATTATGTATGCATCTGGTATTAGCAGCAGAGCCAGTGTCTCTTAGTCTTACATCTGAATTTCTTCCTTTGTGTGCAGTCTTGAGGACCATTTTTATGTTGCTGCTGGTACAGCCTGACTTAGTGCTGTTGCTTAGACTCCTTCCTCCGATCCTGTAATTTCTCTGCTCTGCTATTATTAGTGCCATCTCGACTGTGCTGCATGTTAAGAATTGTTCTGACATTGCAGCTTCTGTCTTGCAGAATTTACTGGGTTTTTTTTGTGTGTGGCTTTGTTGGCACTTTAAATCTGCACTTTCTGATGTTTTCATACCAAGCGATTTTGTCTGAAGTAGGATTGCTAGATTTAAGCTGAACTTCCCTTTATTGAATTCAGTATTCTCACTGAACTTGGAAACAATTGTAAGAGCACTATTGTTTAGAGGTCTAACCGTCGAGGAGACGACGCTTTTTCTGAGAGCTCCAAATTTACACCCCCCTTTTGATGAATTTACCAATTTTTAATACGTATATTATACCAGCAGTGTTTTCACTGTACTTTTATATGAATTGGAAGTGAATGGGAATTATAATTTGACTAAATTTTTAATCTCTTGGTCCCAGATTGTGATTATAACTGGAAGGTAAGGGTGGACTGAAAAGTTCCAATATGGCGACCGCTTGTGCCGGTGGGAAGTCCACGTCTTGTGCCATTATCAAGAGCGAGATAGTGAGATCTCTCCTCTTAATGTCGATAAGTTTATTGTTCACCGTTTTAGTATATAGATCTAGACCAGAACTGTATTCACTTGGATGTAGATGGGATATTAGATCTAGATCTAAACATGAGGCTAATTATAACAACTGGAAATTTAGTGTTGTCAACTCGCCTAAATCCAGGACCTCATTAATAAACACCTGGTCTGTCCTCGGACAGAAAAGTAGATATAGATCTAGAACCAGTCCGAAATTTAGGCTAAATAGTTCTTCAAATACAATGAACATCTCTCTGGTATTGTTCTTACTACTGTCATTATCGGGTGACGTGGAGCTCAACCCTGGACCCCAGACTAGATTCCCCCCTTGCCCCGTTTGCCTTAAAAAATGTACCTGGAAAACGAGGGCCATCGCATGTGATAGTTGTGACCGCTGGTACCACATCGACTGTATGGGAATAAACTCAGTAATGTATGAAACACTGGGCAATAGCAGTGCCGCATGGGAATGTATCCAGTGTGGCATGCCAAATTTTAGTTCCAGCTTATTCACTGATTTTCAATTAAACTTAGACTGTAGTAGATCAAGATCCCACAATAGTTTTGATATCTTACATTTAGATACTAATAAAAGTAACACAGAAATACCAATCTTTGAACCAAAATATTCGTCAACCCCACACCCCAAATCCAAGAAAAAAGAGCCAGCCAAAGAGAAAACCACGTTCAGAACCCAGGTTATAAATTTTCAAAGCATTTGGAACAAGAAAGAAGAACTGAGCTCATTTTTGAACGAAACTAAACCTGACGTAATCATCGGAACAGAAACATGGCTAAACGAAAATATAAAAACCAGTGAAATTTCAATTAATGATGATAATGAAATCTACAGAAATGATAGGAAGAAGAGAAGGGGAGGTGGGGTCTTGATAGCAGTGAAGAAGAACTTAGTTAGTGAAAAAATACCTAGTGAGGAAGCAGGAGAAACTGTTCCCTGTAAGATTAGAGTGCAGGGTAAACCTCCTCTTGTTGTGGGTGCAGTCTATCGACCTCCTGGTAGTGACTTGGAAACTAGTAAGAACATTTGTAATGAACTTCTCAGTGCCTACCAAAAGAACAAAAAGGCTACCATCTGGATAGGAGGAGATTTCAATTTACCTGATATAAACTGGGAAGAAGGAAATGTGAAGAGTTGCCAAAACTTAAGAGAAATAAATGACCTATTTTTAGACAGTGCTGCGGATATAGGCCTAGAGCAAGCAGTAAAAGAGACCACTCGAGGAGATGCACTGTTAGACCTATTCTTTACTAATTTCCCTAACCTTACAAGAGAGATCAAAATTCTTCCTGGACTAGGGGACCATGACATAGTCCAGATTGATTCAGAACTGAAACCCTTTGAGAAAAGACCTATTAGGCGACAGATTTACCTATGGAATCAGACAGACAAAAATAATTTGAAAAGGGAGGCAGCAACTTTTGGCACTTTTTTCATGAAATACCACTCTTCAAAAACTGACGCAAACAAACTCTGGGACTGTATCAAGTTAAATTTGAACATGATCATGGAAAATGTCCCAACAAAAATGTCATCCACAAAAATTCACCAACCCTGGATAAATACTTTAACGAAAAGATTAGTTCGGAAAAAATATAAATGGTTCAAAAAAATGAAACAGTGCAACTCCGAACGAGTGAAAAACAAATATCTAGAAATTAAAAGATTGACACAGAAAGAATGCCGGAAAGCTCATAATAATTATATCCATGAGATGATAAGTGATTCATCTGATAACAGTAAAAAACTTTGGAGATATGTGAAAAGTAAAAATAAAGAAAACTTAGGAGTAGCCGCACTGAACGATGAGAGAGGGCACCCACAGCAAGATGCCCAAAAAAGAGCCAATATCTTAAATACTCAATTTTGTAAGGTCTTTTCCGACCCAGGGGGAGTCTTCTCGGGAGAGCTGAGTGATGCCAAACTGCCGGATATGGATGAAATATTTGTCACAGAAAATGGAGTACTGAAACTTTTGGAAAACCTTAACGAAAATAAAGCTACAGGGCCTGATGGAATTCCCGCCAAATTACTGAAACTCTGTGCCAAGGAAATTGCCCCTGTTTACACTTTGTTATTTAGAGCTTCAATTGAACAAGGAAAAATACCGGAAGACTGGAAAAAAGCAAATGTAGTACCCATTTTTAAGAAAGGAAATAGAGCTAGTCCTGAAAATTATAGACCAGTCTCCCTGACATCAATATCTTGTAAACTTTTAGAGCATATCTTGCATACCAGCATCATGAAGCATCTCGAGAAACACTCAGTTTTAACACATGTACAGCATGGTTTTAGAAAACACAGGTCGTGTGAGTCCCAGCTGGTCACAACTTGCAATGATTTTGCTATTAACTTGAATAACAACAGGCAGACTGATACCATCTTATTAGATTTCAGTAAAGCCTTCGATAAAGTGCACCATGCTAGTCTCTTGACTAAACTAAACCATTATGGAGTTAGAAACAGTACTTTGAAGTGGATTAAGTCTTTCTTAGAAAATAGAACACGGATAGTCGTCGTTGATGGAAAGTCATCCAATCCTGCAGCTGTTCTCTCGGGAGTACCCCAGGGTACTGTAATGGGCCCCTTACTATTCCTAGTTTATATTAACGATATGCCAAGTAAGATCTCTCCAGGCACTAAATTACGACTGTTTGCTGATGATAGCCTCCTCTATAGAACAATAAACTCAAAAGAAGATACGGAAATTTTACAGAAAGATCTAGACAGTCTACAAAAATGGGAGAGGGACTGGCGTATGGAATTCCACCCCAATAAATGCCAAGTCCTGAGAATTTCAAATAAAAAACACAACATCACCTCAGACTACTTTATACACGACGAAAAATTGAGCGAAACACATGAGGCTAAATATTTGGGAGTTACATTGGACAGAAAACTTACATGGAACCAACACATTAATAACACATGTAACAAAGCAAACGGTATACTAGCATTTCTAAAAAGGAACATCTATAACTGCGATAGGAAAGTAAAAGAAAAATGCTATAACACCTTTGTGAGGCCCTCCCTAGAGTATGGCTGCAGTGTCTGGGACCCCCACTGTCGAATAAACATAGACCAACTGGAAAGGGTCCAGAGGAGAGCTGCCCGCTTTGTGACAAATGACTATACTAGAAGTAGTAGTGTAAATAAAATGATGAGAGACCTCGAGTGGACACCATTAGAAGAGAGGAGAGCAAAAAACAAAGTAAAAATATTTTATAAAGGCAGGGAAGGAAATATCCATATCCCACTGAACCACCTCATCATTAATACCAGAGGCAACAGAAGGAATAATATAAAATATAACATCCCAAGCTCACGGGTTAACAGCCATCTTTATTCTTTTTACCCTAATGTCATCAGGATGTGGAACAACCTCCCGGCAGAAGTCCAAACACTATCGTCTGCAACGACTTTCGACAATGAATTTAAGAACATTATTATCCGTTGCAGCTACCATTGTAACTAAAGTGCGGGTTGTATTTCTGTGCACAATCTGGAAACCAAGAGATATTTATACCAGAGTTATATATACAAAAGACTTTATACAACTAATATATTTTTAAATGGTCTTAACATCTATGTAAGGTTTTACCCTGCTTTTAGCCTCAGAGGAGCGACGTTGAGTCGCATATACTATAGTGCAGTTGGGGAATCGTCTTATAGACGAACCAACTATGAAAGAAGAAGAAGAATTAAATGTGTGCTGTAAGGAATTCACAGTTGGAGGGATTAGCTCCCCAACTATCTGTTTCTAAATTAAGATCATCAAATGATATGCTTGCAGATAAGTTACTTGTCTTCCAAACATCTCTTGCTTAAATTTAATGATATTAAATTATAGTTCTTTCATAACATTAACAAGCAGCCTGTTCTTGATGTCACTTTTGCAGAGGTTAAATAGCTACATGTTGAATTCTAATAACAGCAGCTGTGTCAGCTTTTCTAATAATGAAAAGAATAGTTATTTTAAGCTGTGTTTCATGTATTTTAAATTCTTTTTCAGAAGAAGAAAGGCAAAACCAAAGCAAGTTCTCATAAAGTTAGTTTAGCTAAGCTTGCTAACAAAAAAACAAATCGTCTGGCCAAGCAAGGCAAACTACACAAAGCAGATAAAAAGAAAAAAAAGAAGAGAGAAATACAGGAAAAAGCCAACAAGAAACAACAGCAATTGCAGCAGCAACATGAACAGATTGATGGTCATGAGGAACAAGAAGAAGACACAGATATCAGTGATGAAAACACTGAATATTTCTCACACCTACAGAATGCTCGCGCTTTTGTCACGACTGATTTAAATGCTGAGTGAGTTGAAAGTGGGATAAGAGTGGTAAAGAAACAATAAACATATATATTTTAAATATAATCACAGATGTAGTATAACTTCAGTATAACTTATGCATGAATTAATGAATGGATGATTTGGATTTTGAGCTAATGAAAAGAAAAATGGAAAGAGAGTGCAAAGGGCACAAAAGTTCAAAAGTAAAAATGGTGGAAGATTGAAGATTGATTAAAACACATCAGCGCATTTAGAGTGCATGTAGTAGAAATAAATTCAGTGGCAAAAATGAAATGAAACGAAAGGTTTTATTCTCAAAATTGTTTCCTTCATAGAACTTTATTTATTGCAGTTCCAAGCCTCAACGCAAAAGAAAAAGAGATGATGAAGATGAAGAGGAGGAGTATGAACAACTCCCAAGAACATTTGCAGTGGATAAAGACATGCAGAACATGAAAATGATGCTGCCCATTATTTCCAATGGAAAAGTCATCAGACGGATGGTAGAGAAAGGTGTGGAAGAAACTAATGAAGATGCTATTGGTATGCTGTGCCCAATTTTCCACTTTTTAAGAGGTTTTGAGATATTACGATTTTTCTGCTTTACATTTAAGATATCATTACTTTGATAATTCAATACATGGTAAGTGTACACGTTACACTGTTCAGGTAACACATGAAAATGGCTAAACATAGTTTAGCAAGATGTGTTTCATTTTTATACCCCCATGGGTCAAGGGCCAACAAATATTTTTTAAAATGTCCCTTTATTGCTTCCAAGAAATTTTTTGACAGATCATTGATTTACTAATTATAAATAAAAATGTACCAAAGATTTAAGGATTATATTTGAAGTAAAACAGTTTTTTTTCCTCATGTACAAAATTAGATCCTTTATATAAAATCAGGTCCTTGTGTGGTTTCATGACGGGGCCAACAGTACGTTATACTGGGCTATATTCAGTTTCTGGTTTTCTGTGCAGCAAAAGTGGATGGAGGGAAATCAACTTTTGATGAGAAAATGATGGATGACAATGATGCAAACAGTATGAGTAGCCCGAGTATTTCCAAGGAGGGAGAAGATGAAAAAGCTTTCTTGGCGTCTTTGACTGTAGCTCAGCAGTTTGCTTATCGCAGGAAGAAACTGGCAGAGAAGAAACAAAAAATTGCTTCACTATCCAGTGCAGTCTTGGAGGATCCTCAGAATAATGTTAGTTATATTTTTTCAAAGATGAATATATTTTATACATATATTAGTTATATTTTTTCAAAGATAAATATATATATATATATTTCCACTGATGTCTCAGAGTATACTTTCATGCATGGCAGCATTATGATATTTTTCACACATTTAAGTTTCCATCTTAAATTTCACAGGAGGCAGTCAGCTGCTCAAAACTTGATACTTGCTCATATGCTTATAATTCATGTATCATTCAGTGATTGATAGCTGCATTTGTGGTGAAAAACTTGTAACAAAGCTAATGTTTGGAATAAGAGTGTCCAGCATTTGATTTTGGTCATAATGACGTAGGAGAAATGGAGATTTGCCTCTTTCGAGACAATTTACTGCCTGTTTTAAAATCAAATCTTAAAGCATGCTTAGATATTTGGTAGTAATGAGAAAGTGTTTTGACTTGATGTTCACATATTTGTCGTACATGTAAAATACAGTGGAGTCCATGTTGACGGAACTTTGGTAAATTGAATTTCTGCTAAATTGAGATGATTTTGAAATAACTAAGTTTTTTTCTTCTTCTTTATGTCCATTAAACATTTACTGCTATTCGAGTTCGTACTACCCAAATTCTGATAAATCGAGCTAATTGAGTGCACCCATCGTCAATGTAACTTCTCATTTCCAACCGGGTAAAAACCAATTTCCACAAACACTCTGACACAGGCTTGTTCAACAACTCTTTATGCTTAGCAACAATATAGGGGGAGGATAGAGGTGCCAAAAAGGAGGCAATGGGTAGGCTGCAGAGCCTTCCTCTTACATGTCTTTCCGACCAAGGGAGAGACATGTCGTGGAGGGTGGCAGTGGTGTGGGTGGGACCCCTGCACGCAGTGAGATTCTTCCCCAATGACCAGTGGTATCAGCCGACAACATTTGTACGCGAGATTGTGCTGGCATTATGACCAGTAAATTTACCGATTGCTGGTGTGACCACAACAGGTACAGCCAAGACACAGTTTACCATATAAGATTAACACGCAGTAGAACGCAGCATCACATAACTGCATTAAACTTAAATATTGTGGTAAGGCCCTGGAGGACCAGAGATCTCACATACACAAGGTTCTTAGCACTTTAGTACTGCAGATACCTTGCTGTGGTGTTTACACATTCACCACACTTCACTCGATGGAGAGGGAGAATGAGTATGGCATTGTTACACTGCGTAATGGTAATTCCGCGCCACTGACCTGGCTGGATAACGCAGTAGTATAACATCATACATGGGAGAATATTTTTATCGATTGATGATGTCACCCATGGTACATGCTGCCAGGATAAAGACAGCCAACAGAGTTTGCTGACCAGAATTACTAGGCTTAATAAGGCATTCAACACTGCATTCTTGTTTTACCACCAAGGTATGGTCACTTCTGAAGAAAAAAAAAAATTAAAACATCTCTTACAGGTGCCTATGCAGTTTTGTGGGAGGGGGGGGGGGGCTCTGTAAGAAGGGATGTAATTAAGGGGCAAACAGCATAATCGTGGTTATTTCCCGGCTCAGGGGTATATTGAACTTTGGTAAATCGAAGTGTAATCCATATCCGGATGTCTTAGGATTATGCAGGCTCCACAGTACTAGATTTTTTTTGTTTTTTGTTTGCTGATAGTAAGACTCTAAAATATGGTCAGTGGAAAAGCTTTAAAAAGAGAGTTTAATCAGTTTTGTAGAACAAAGGTAGATTTGCAAGGTATATCTTTGTGTTGTGTTTTCTTTTGTCTACAAAGTGATGTTTATTATATTCTTGTATATATGAACACCTTGTCTCATTCTAGATGAAGAAGTTGAAGGAACTGAGATTGATGTTGGGGGAATTAGATGTTGGAGTCTCACTGACAGTGCGAAAGTATGCTATGGTTTCTCTGATGGAAGTTTTCAAAGACATTGTGCCTGGTTATCGTTTGAGGATACCAACAGAGAAGGAGAGAGCGCAGAGGGTAATTTAACTTATATCTGACCCAGAAGAAATACCTGTGCTCCTTCTCATGCACAAACTAGTATCGAGCAATTTCGTGTGAAAAGGCTTGCTATGGTAAATTTTACCTCTTGGAGAGAAAAATCTGTACATTTCATGTGAGCCAAGTATCAGTACAATATTATATGGTTAAATAGTTTCAACAAGGTGGATGTTTCATTGATAGCATAACACTTACAATAGTAATGAGTTTCTCTTTATGTGCCAAAGCTTTTCATCTAAATGACTTGCATTCTGTCATTTTCAGGTGAAGAAAGAAACTAAAAGCCTATGGGATTATGAAGCCTCTTTCTTGCTGAGTTACAAGGTGTACCTTGAGTATCTAGAAACTCTTGCAAAAAGTAAGATTTTTTGTCAGTTGTCTGTTTGTTTACTCTAGTGTTCTTTCTCAACTGCATTTCACATTTTTGCAGTATGGAATGCTGTCTTTCAATCTTTCATACCATCAAGTCTACCCATCTTAATAAGATTTATGCATATGAGCCATTCTCAAAAGGTGGGACTAGGCGAAGTGCTTCTTTTTGTTCAACTCTGGCAACTGACAAAAACAAGGAAATTGTATGAAACTAAGTTTGTAGGACTAAGAAATGGCCAAATAGATAGTGTGAGATAGGAAAAAGACCAAACTTCACAATGAACAGAGATAAAGATGATTGAATTATCTGAAAATGCCTTGTTTATCATCCTCATTTTTTGTTGCATCGTGATGTGACTATTTTTATGTCACTGAACCACAGAAATAGAAGTAATGAGGCACTCACAGAACAGCCAAATGAACTAAAAGGAGGTGTTAGAATGTACATGCAACATTCCAGTCCCTAATTTAATCTGCTTATATAAATAAAGCAGCTTCAAAAATGCAGACTTGGATTTAACAGTGTGTGTCACAACGCTACTATTTTCGTTTGAGCCTGAAACAGCTCAGCTGCCTAGAATTAGTATTTAAAAACATACAGACTTTAATTGTACCAGTTCTGTGAATGTATATCATGATTAAGAAGGCTTTCTAGGGCAGTGTTGGGCAAACGACCAGATTTCGGCACCCATGTGTGCGTGTGTCATTTGTTACATCCAAGTCTTCCCCTCTGCAGCCGTTCCAAATTAATTTCACATGTTCGCGTACACAGTGAACGGGAACTACACCAGGCGCTTTATCCATTGTACGGAAAAGAAATATAACATTTTCAAATACAAGCGAGAATTTTCAAAGTAAACGTGTGTGTCAGCAGGAAATGTTACATCCGAGACACATGGGCTTCTTGGCTGGAAGTTTCTTTTGATTAGCTTTTGTGACAGAGCATCAAAGACAGTCCTATAAACAAGCCTCGATCGATTTACAGTAGGAATATCTCACTGGTAATGTCTAGATCTAAGTCTAATGCATGCGAGCACACAAACTGTGTGTCACTTCTCCAAATGTTATATGCAAGACAGTGAACGGTGCAGAATGTGCTGACAATGAATGTAGTTATCGGTCTTAGGGACTTGTGACAATGTTAGGAGTGTAACCATTGCCTTTAAAGTTAGAAATCATGATAGATAATGTAAAGGATGCTAAATGTAGTAACTTAGATCCAGTGGGTCATTGTTACATGCAAGCCTTCTTTTTCATGTTCAGAAGAATTAGAAAGACACAGCAGTGAAGAATTAAGTAAATTATACTTCTCTACAATGAACTGAAACAAATTCCACTGCAACATTGTTAGAAAAGTGCCTACCTTATTTTCCAATGAAACTGAAAGACTGCTGTTCACTCACATGTAACAGTGACACACACAAGTCTATGATACAGTGGGTAATTTCTTAAAATTCAACATTTTTTTGCCTTATCTCATTTTAATAACCATTAAACAGTCTTGCAGAGGCAATTAAACAAGCACTATGTCTCATCATACTTCACAATTGGTAAGTGTGTGTGTCACCAGTTACATACGAGAAAAAAGAGTCCACTCAGTGTAATCAAATTTATTAATAAACACCACGCTCAATTATCTTCTTAACTTGAAAAAACAATAAACAACTCATCAAAGATTGCATAAAATTCAGAAAAACTCAAACATTCCTCACTTTGAAATTTGAGTACATTGCAACATTTTTGTGCCGACCTTTTGAGAATGGCTCATATGAATCCATATTTACAGTGACACATGTGAGTGTGCATGAGAAAACCCACAATAAGTTGCAAACATGACATTTTGAGTTCTGTACATATAATAAAAGACAAGACATTTCTGATAAATTGAAGTCAAAGACCCCCCTAAAATTTAATCCTAAAAGTGGCAATAGCTAATTGACCCATTAATATTGGAGTGATTGCTGTTAGGAGACCGTAGTCTAATAACTAAGCCGCTATAGAGATCATACTGAGTAGTGTTCACTGCTCATCTACAATTTACCCTGTAACATGCCACGGTCCCCTAAACAACAGCCAAGTCGGAAGTTTTTTGATCTTGTTAGGAGACCGTAGTCGAATTACAAAGCCTTTATAGAGATCATAGTGAGTAGTGTTCACTGCTCGTCTACAGTTTACCCTGTAACATGCCACGGTCCCCTAAACAACAGCCAAGTTGGAAGTTTGTGTCGGACCCATATTTTCACTTCAAAGCCATTTTTCTCAAAATCAGCTCTGTCGACATATTGTGGGTTTTCTCATGCACACTTACATATGTCCTACTAACAGATCAACATTTGTAACAGCTTTATTTTGATTTTTTTTTATATATATATTTCTTATTAGGAAAACCAATTCCAGAAAAAAGCTTCTTGACCAAGCATGGAATCTCTGACTTAAAGATGCCACAAAACAGTAGGACAGTAAGTTTTGAATGAAACACTGGTTGTTTTCTGTGTGTCCTTTATCCACATTGGGCAGGAACAAGAACTAATATTAATATCACAACTGCCTTTTTGTCGAGAAAGGATTTCTGTGAGATGAAATTGCAATTCAAACATGAAATATTTTTATCATGAGGGCAGAAGCACTCAAGATACAAACAGGAAAGTGGGTGTATTATTCTTACAGTAAATTTCTTTATATGTCAGCAGATTAATTTGGGGCATGGGTGCTGATTCAGGATGTGAAAAATTTAGATCTGGCAGGAGCTTATTCTGATCTGTGAAGAATTTGGTTATACCATACTGAGGGGCGTTCAGTTTTATGCATGCATTTCTTGTCTTCATATCCTGTGGTAGTTTTACAAAAAATGTGTGATTTGTATAGTGATTTTTCTGTATGAGTGAGTAGAAGTGCTTAATTCTAAATGACTGGAACTACCATTTGATTTGTTGAACATTTCAGGAGCTTGGGAAGCTGGCACTGCAATGTTTGTGTGAAATGCTTGTGAATCATCCTCACTTTAACTACCGCAACAACATCATAGCTATCATCATACCTTTCACAAACCACAGAAATGACCAGGTTTGTGTGTTGCCAAGACATTGAAATATTAAAAAATCACATTCATAAAATGAAAGTTGTTTGTGTACCTGTGCCTGTTTGCTCACCAAAGTAAATTTACTTTCCTTGCGAGAAAAGTTAAAGAATTGAAGATGGTGGTTTGTTGATATCATTGTAGTTTTTATTATATGTTTGCAAAGTAGAAATCAGCAAAGCTGTCCGCATTTCTCAGTGTTTATAGTACATGGCTTATGTGACATTTCTTGTTTAAAATGTGGGTGAATTGTTTCTGAATGTATTTTATAACTCTAAACATGATATTTGAAGCAATTACAATTAAAAGGGAACATTTTTGTTTGGAAACATCAGGTTTGTGGGCTTTCAATGGATATAGTATATTTTCTTTTATGAAATTATAGAAAGTTGATTCTTAATTTGGGCTTAACCCCTTTACTGCCAGCCGTAAAAAAATTCTTGCGTGTCCGGCTGTCATTATTATAATCATATGGAATGGATCCTTTTAAATTTTCACTGAAAGCCATTGCCATTTCTAGAAAGTAAGTATTGAAAGATAACTACAGCAACCTGGAAACCATTACTTTCTTCTGCAGCATTTCGGTGTAAGGGCGGGGAAAGGGGTTAGATACCAAATAACCTTGTGTAAAGAATTTGGTTGTTATCTAAAACTTTTTATATCAACAGTTTTCAGAAATAGCCTGTGATGCTGTGAAAAGGGTGTTCAAGCAAGATAAATCTGGAGATGTGACATTAGAGGTTTGCTGTCTTTACCTTGTCATGGTCTGTTTTAAATTGTGGGTGTATCATTTTCTAATAAAGGTCATCCTGCTAACATTCAAGTGAAGTCCATGATATTTTTGTCTTTTCATTTGCATAAAATAAATTCAAGAGGAAATTTATAGAAAGAAAAGGGAATAAAAAGAAATAAAAGAAACATTCAGATACCTTTATAGTAATGGATAGAGAAGGGATAGTTTACGTGAAGTATGGATAGATTTCTCAAATTCTTTGTAGATGTCAGTGTGATTTACAATATTTATATTGCATTATATTTTATTATGGTATTTCAGATAGTGAGAACAATTGGGAGGATGGTCAAAAAACGAAGTTTTGATGTGAGACCAGAGGTAAGAATTTATTTTCTTGACGTTGGTCACGTTCCTCATTTCATTTTCTATGGAGTTTGAGTGTTGGATGCACTCTGAATGATCAGAGCAAGGGTATGAAGACTTGAACGCATGAAATAATAGGCTGATTTCATTCTTGGCTCTAATCTCTGAACTGCATTAACTGGCAGTTGATGTGATAGGCTCTTGTCTGTGTATATGAATGTCAAAACACAGTTGGAGGTACAGTTGAGAATAATTTTAGGGATTAATACCTTCATATGGAATGCGTGGAAAGCTCGAGCATGCAGTTTTCAGTAGATGAGTTTTTCTTGTTTACTGTGGTAAAATTGCTAGATATAAATAATAATATGCTGCTTTCTTCCTCTTATAGGTTCTGCAGACATTTCTGGTTTTGAATATCAGAGAAATTGACTTATCAACCATTGGGGAAAAGACAGAAAAGATGAAAAGGAAGGAAAAGATGCTTAAGCTGTCCCGAAGAGAACGAAAGGTAACAATTCTTGTTTCAAGAGTAATCATTTTCATGGGGCTTTGATTGTTGTCATTGAAGAGGGTTTTTTTTGGTTAAACCGAACAGATACAGATAGCAAAGTTTGTTCTTGTGTAGGATGTAAACTGCAATGTAAAGTGTTTCAATGAACAAAAACTGAATACTTATCAGTTTATCTGCATGAGCACTCCTTTCCAGATATGAAACGAAATGAACCTTCATAAATTTTGTTTCTTTTCATCACAGTATGACATCTAGTTCAGTGGTATAAAATCTTTTTAACCCTTTCGTGTTTCTATTCTGGTTATTTGTGAAGGACTCTAATGGCCGACTTCCTGGCTATGCGTCCGCCCTGATTTGTTTACATTTTTCAGCCCTATGGCCGCGCTGCTGCGTGCTTTCACTAAATTGGAAATTGTAATCCCCATGTCGCATCTATGATAATGAATTTTGGCATACGTTGATAAATGAATGAACTAAAAGATGAATCTATTTACATCGGAATGCCGAAATATGCTTGTTGGTTTTGTGAACGTGAAATGCTGAATGGGGATGCATGACGCTACCTCTGAGACAGACGGACAGTACACGTATTAAACACTATCGCATCCCATCCAGTTTGTTATCCAAACATACAACACTACCCACACAAAGGCATCACGCTAGTACATGCATGTATTGTGTACTACAAGCATATGCTGACCAATACATGATGTAGGCTTAGAGGGAGGAACAGGCCTGTTGGATGACCATGTGTAGTACGATACATTACTTGTAGGCCTAACCCACGCTTTACAGTTCAAACTGGGTCAGTGGGCATCTGAAGATTACTGGTGATATCATTTACTATTTATAGCTATTCATGTACTGTTCTTCCTTTCAAAATTGTATACAATACACTGGCCGGCCGGATACAACCGGGTTGAACACATGGCGGCGTTATAGAAAAACCGGATTCGGCCGGGTTGAACAAATCGCGGGCCATATTTAAAGGCCGGGTTCGGCTGGGTTAAACACGAAAGGGTTAAAGAAACCAGCATAGTTTGAAGGTGGCAGTGTACTTGGTATTTTTGCTAAGAACGCTGGGTCGAGTACAGGTATTTTCCCAGTGCCTATTTGTCTCTTTAAATAGCCCAGATCCTTGAATAATAACAAAGGTTCAGCATTTCTCAAACCTTGCTAAAGAAAAGTATAGAATTCCTTATTGCTGTTTGATTTTGGTATGTGATACTGATAGTTAAATAATGGTTTTATCATTTCCAGCATCTCAAACAGAAAGAGCATTTGGAGAAGGAATTGTTGGAAACCAAAGCATCAGCAGACAAACAGCAGAAACTGAGATTGGTATGTTTTACCAGCAGTTGTTTTTCTCCTTTCTGTAATTACTAACTCTTTGGGTCTTTATAAGTTCAGATTTTAAGTATTCATCATATTGAATCAGGATAAATTTTTTTTTTTACAAAATCAGGTTGTTTTGAATAAGAGGAAACATGTTTATAATACTTCTAAGTCCATTTGGGCAAGAAAAACACCAACAACACGAAAATCTCAACTACCCAGACGCATTCTATTCTGTTCAGTCTGCTTCTGCATGTCTCACCAATAAAAAGCCAATCTTTTTTTTTTTAAGAAAGTCTTAATTCTTTAATGCTTCTAACTACTGTAGATAGAAGGAGTGGTTTAGGTTCAAGTGCTTTCAGTTTCAACTTTGGTGGTTAACAGATACATTTAATTGTTGATAATGATAGTATTGACAGAAGAAAGTTTGATATTATTTGTAAATGTGATTTCTATAGTCATGTTAAACTTACAATTGATTGCAATAGTATGACGAACATATTTATCTTCATCTACTGTAAATGTATTTTTTAACTCCTCTTTACATTCAAAGCACACAGAAATAATCCAGGCTGTGTTTGAGACATACATCCGTGTTATCAAGTTAGCATCAGACTCTGTTCTCCTTTCAGCAGTGCTAGAAGGACTGGCCAAGTAAGAATTTTTGGTGGAATATTTGTTATCCATGTTTTTTCCTTTATCTCAGGTGCCACATTTCTTTTGTGTGTTGTTTAGTTTCTTTTCTTTATTTGTTTATGCTATTTCATTTTGTGATCAATTTCATTATTTCACGTAGGCAAAGAGGTATATTCCTATATACAGAAATTAATCAACTGATGCTATCTTCTATTGGTCATTATTTGACTTGGGAAGAATACATGTTAATTTGATTAAGTTCATATAAAAGCTCAGTTAATAACAAAAGTGTGGAGTATATGAAGAGAAATTATTTAGCAATCAGAAGCTGGGGTTTAATTGAACTTAAACGTTGCCTGTGCAATATAAGTCATCTATGTTTATGACCCTAACTCCTTCATTTTAGACCAGTAATGTTCATAATCGGTGTGTGGGTGAAACATAAACTTTAAGACAAGTGCATCTATATGACTAAGTTATACTTCTTATGTTTCAGATTTGCCCATCTTATCAATGTTGAGTACTTTGACAGCTTATTTGCAGCATTCAACAATTTGATAGAATCTGAGGTAAGAAAAAGATGGAACAGTGTGAAAACTATTTCTGTAGAAGATACTTTTGAATGCATTTTTTTTTCTCATGGTGTCATTTTGTACATCTCATAGTCTGAAGATTTAGTGTGTTTTTTTTTGTTGTTGTTGTTTTTTTTTCTCAATTTCTCTTTGTATCTCCTAAATGAGCCGATGCAAAATAAATTATTATCAAATAGATACATTATGTAATTAGACATTCGGGTTATATTATCTTGTAATTTATTGACATGATTATGTATGTGTATTGTAAGTATATGTGCAGATGTTTCTAATCATGCTTGATCATTGATTTTGAATCAGTCACAGGATTTTTTTAATATGTCATAACAAAAGCATTTATCTTTTACCTTAGGTTTTGACTAACAGGGAAATGCTCCACTGTATGCAAACAGCCTTCACCATCCTATCAGGCCAAGGTTCAGTGATCAATGTTGACCCAGCTAACTTCTACAAACATTTTTATCGTACACTCCTCACAGTTCACGCAGGTATGGTTTGAAGTTATGATTACTTTTTCCCTCATTGCTACTGGAACTGCATTTTATTCATCTATAACCATGCAATACGCACATGAGTACTCTTACGTGGGATCTTCAGGATCCATTTTCAGAAATTATGCCATTTGTTTTTGCTACCAGAAGGGTACTGTAATGAGGAACATGATCTTGCCATTATATCGTGGACCCGAGAATCAACAAAATTTTAACGTTTTTGATATATTGTATCTATGTATATCATCCCATTTGGCGTGTTCTACTGCATATTTTAATAGTAGTGACAAACTCGTTAGCTTGAGAAAATGCATTGATGATAATTTGTAGTTTTCATGTTAACATAATCACACACTCAATCTCACCTAATCTCAACAGGATCAAGCAATAAAGTTTATCATCATTATGTAGTATCCACATTAGATAAATATTTCATTTGATGCAAAAATAATCCTCTTCATTATCAGTCTGACAGTCTACCCTTTTATCTCTCAAAAGCTTCATCCTCCAATTCAGCTCCTATTGTTTTGGAGTGTTTGAACACAATGATCAACAGGAGGAAGCAGGTTAGTTATTAAAATATGTGCCGGTCATGAATTTGTTTCAAATTTGTGTTTATGGGAATAACAATTAATAATTTCTTCTCTTGCATTAATTATTATAAGAAACAATGTGGTAATATTCTTACGTGGGCGTTGGAACAAATTTCAGATCAATAACTATTGGGGATATGTGATACTTTTTATTATTTCTCATTTTGTGATTTGGAGTGAAGAAACATAAGGGGACTTGAAGAAAGAACTTCTATAAAAGGAAAAGAGCTGAATATGTACAAAAGTATTGTACAAATGTATATATAATGCACACATAATATATTAGTACAGGCATATGAGGCTTACCTGCTAGCGCTCCCTGCTTTTATCTTTTTCATGTCTGTAGCTTAATGCTGTGTGTATCCACTCTTTTTAGCAATCTCACCAGCGAGTTTTGGCATTTATCAAGAGACTGTGCACTCTTTGCCTACAGCAAACACCTGAGACAGTAATAGCTTTCTTGGCAGCTGTGAGACAGTTTGTTCATGTGAGTTTGCAGGAAATGAACAAGCTTTCAGGTTTTTTTGGCTTGATTAATAATAGCCCCATAATTTTGATAGGATTCTAGATCTAGTCTAAAATGAAAAATTATTAGTAATTAAAGGAAATTTTACAAAGATCAATTGAATGAAATTTTTAGGTTGAAATTGTTTAAAATGTTTTCAGGTTTGATGCAGTTTATAGCAGAGAAATTTTCATGTGATACTGACATTGCTATAACAATCGAGTTTATTTCATGGAACCTGAGGGCCGTGTTTTTTTCATGTCTTTGCTCTGTCCATTCTTTTTAGATACAGTGGAATTCACGTAAATCAAACTTTGATAAACCAAATTTCTTTTAAATAGAAGTAATTTCAAAGCCTGTTTTTTTTCTCTTTAACTCTATTAATCTTTCTTGTATAATTCGAATTCCAACTGACCAATTTCCGATAATTCAAAGTCATCAAGTTCGCTCCCCCCCAACGCAACTTCGAATTTCCTGTTCGCTGAAAACTTTAGTACCCACAAAAGCCCAGCTCAAACACTTTTGGCACCAGTGATCCAGGGGAAGGAATGGTCAGGGTAACATAATGCAGTGAGCAGAGCTGCAACAGGGCGTGAAACGGGAAGGGGAAGGGTACGAATAGGGTATTGTTGCACTGCGTAATGGTCATTTCTTGATACAGCAAGGTCAACAAGTGGGATAATGCAGTAGGCTTACAGTCTTGCATTTGAACATCGTACATGAGGGAATGGCTTTATCAATTGATGATGTCACCAGTAGGCCTGCTACATAGTACGTGTACCCTGCTTACACAATACACGTGGTGAAGTCAAAAACAGAGTTTGTTGGCCACAACTGCTAGATTTAAGCCATTCAATGCTGCTTTCCTGTCGTACCACCTCGATATGTCACTTCTAAAGAAACAAATAATTAGTGGTAAACAAAAAATCTTCTCCAGTTGCCTAGCCTATGCTTTTGTTTATGGGCAGTGGGGTGGGGGTCGGCAAGAAGGGATGTGATTACCTGAATGATAGGGGCAAATAGCATAATATTAGTTATTTCTCTGTTCAGAGATAAATTGAACTCTGGTAAATCGAAATCTAATCCATTTCCGGATGATTTCCAATTATGCGGACTCCACTGTATCTAATTTATCTCACTTCTCAACAATGAGTTTTGGCTTAAATGAAAACTGTGCACCCATTGCCTACATATAACAAAAGGCCATTAGCTGCACAATATTGTTAAAAATTAGGAGTGAAAAAAAGTACAGGTTTAACATTACCTTGGAAGGAAAAATTATATGTCATATAATAATCTGTCCCCAAACATATTTTGAAAAATATGATCTGGGCAAGTTTTTCTGAGATAAATTATCACAAAACAAAGTAACAAAGGTCATTGCTCTTAGGATGGTGTACATACTGTCATGACCATATTGGAACACAGACTATGTGCCCCATTTTTACTTTATGGAGCAGCAGACAAACTATTTTTAGTTCGTTGATTTCCCTAATAAAGCTGTGCTTTCATGTACAGAAACGGCAGCAGAAATGTCAAAAATCCCTCAATTAGTGAAATAGAAAGAATGCTTTCATGTGTACAGAAATGGCATTTCCATTTCTGTACACATAAAAACTCAGTTTTAGAGTTTGGAAATTTGAAAAAGGAAAAGCATACTTGGGAGCCAAAGGTAAACCAGTTTAAGTGAGTCAGTTGGGCATGTGAATTTTCATATCTATTAGTAAAAGAATGCAAAACTACAACTTTATTTGAGATGAATAGTAATGCTATGGGAAAGTCTTTAAAATGTTGGTTTTTTTTTCTTTACAGACTTACAAGTACAGTGACATTCTGTTTGACTCTGATGCTCAAGGTAGTGGAGTGTACCTGCCATTGTTAGATGACCCTGAGCATTGCTGTGCAAATAGTACCTCTTTGTGGGAGCTGCATTTGTTGAGAGTAATAGTTTTCATGCATTTGTCGTTCATTGAATATTGTTCTTCATAAAGTCCACTCATTAAGCTAAGTAGCTGACCCGCACGAGATAAATCTTGCAAATTTTCGATGTACCAAGCCCCACCGTATATCTAGATCTAGGCATTTGGATTCGATGCAATGTCTAATAGAACTTACTGATACATAATTTCACATAGAAATCCACAGATGTGATAACGTTGATTTTCAACCACTACTGTGTAAAGAGAGGTCAAGGATGAAATTTCCAATGATGCCGTTTTATCCCACTTGACGAAAATGCGTCTCTATTCTTACGGCTCAAAAAAATTCTGAACAAATAATATTAAAGACTGATTTTTGTCCAAAGTGAATGTGTCCACGCAACTCATTGTCAAAATGTGAGACAGTTCACAACGTTTCATAATTTTTATCGCGTAGCCACAGTTTTAACTGTTTACATGTTCACCCTCTAGCTCCATTATAGTAAGATTCACACTTTCTGCGTCCCCCCCCCATCAAAATAGATATTATTGTCTTATTATAAGAAAGATAAATATTAAATTTTTTAACGATTTTTTTCAAGTTGCAGCATTGCACATTCTTTTGGACTTAGGTGACAGAATGTAATTTCCATTTACTCTTGCATTCAACAGATAATCCACCGAGGTCTAAATTTGTATTTACCTTTACATTAGTCTTCTTTTTCTTTTTTTTTTCCACACAGCATCACTATGCTCCAGATGTTCAGACCTATAGTAGACACATGCTGAGAATGGCACCTCTGGCAGGAGAACATCAATTACCACAAGAATTGGCCAGAAAGTGAGTTATTAAGCTCAGTAAATTAATGTCTGTTGTTCAGCCTTGAGATAATTGTTTTTTTGTTTTTTTTTGTCAGGAAGGTACAGCTTCTGTACTTAGTCCTCAGTCTGACTCCTGATGTTTTTGCAGCCAAGATTTGTAAAACTAAAAATTTGTTACACAGAGTGTTATTGCACCACTGAAACTTTCCACGCTGAAGAATCCCAACTTGAGTGGATTTTGGAAAGCTATCGATCATTTGATGATACAACTTAACAAGCACTATGTACTGTTTAACAGATGATTTATTGATTTTCAATTTTGATCTTGAAATGACGGTTACACATATGTTGGTTTGAGGTAATGAATCAAATTGAAGAAACATGTACAATGGAGTCCATGTAAACCGAGCTTTGGTAATTCGAATTTCTGCTAAATCAAGGTGATTTTGAAATGAGTTTTTTTTTTCTTCTTTATCTCTATTCAACTTTATTGTCAATTCAAAACTGAACCGCCCAAATTCTGATAAATCTAACTGATCAAGCATGCTTATCTTCAATGTAACTTCTGATTTCCAACCCCGTAAAAACCAATTTCCACAAAACACGCTGCCACAGGACTGTTCAACAACTCTTTGCTCTTAGCAACGATGGAGGGGGAGGATAGAGGTGCCAAAAATGATACAGTAGGTTATGCTGTTGAGCCTTCCCCTTACGTGTCTACCCAACCAAGCGAGAAACATGCCGCAGAGGGTCGTAATGGTATGGGGGGGGACCGCTGCACGCTGATTGTGATTCTGCCCCAATGACAAGTCATATCAGCCAACAATGCATACGCGGGCTGGTGCTTGCATTATGAGCAGACAATTTATCGATTGCTGTCATAATCGCAACAGGTATACTGTGTCTTGGGTAGAACCACAAGCCTTGCACTGCAACACACTTACGTAATGCTCACCAAATGCACTGAATATCATACATAGGATAATGTCTTTATCAATTGATGACATCACACAAAAACATGCGGCCAAGATAGCGACAGGCAATAGAGTATGCTGCTGACCAGACCTACTACTACTAGGCCTGAGCCATTCAATTCTGCTTTCTTGTTTAACTGCCACGGTATGGTTACTTTTGAGCAAAAATAATCCAAAGAGCTTATACAGGTGCCTATGCGTTGCAAAAACTGCAAGAAAGGATGTAATTATATAATGTATCATAGGGGGCAAACAGTAAAATAATGATTATTTCTCTGCTCAGAGGTAAATCGAAGTGTAATCCATTTCCCCGACAACTTCAAATTAAGCAGGCTTCACTGTAAATGTATATGCCTATATTTTCCCCCTAAGGTAAAGAATGGTATAATGCTAGATGACTTTTTTTTTTTTTTTGAGAGCAAGCTTTTCTGGGTGTGATTAGTAGACGTTATTCAGTGTGGGTGACCTTTTGAGTCAGCATTTAAAGAACTTTGTGTTTTTCCAAATGAGGCTTGTGAAGATGAAACTTGACTGTTTCAGTACTGTTAAGTCCTTTTAGTTTCAGGAGCCACCTGTCACATGATGGTGTGGAGCTTCTGAGTCACTCCACTGAAAAATATTTCATTTGAGAATAAATCTACAGTTGCTTTCTTTGTGCAGATCACCCAAAGAGCTCTATGAACAGTTCACGGTGAGAGATGTTTTTGACAGTCTGCCAGAAAAAAGTCCGAGAAGGAAAAAGGTAGGTCCATGGGAACATCTTATCTCATTTTGAGCAAGTTATTTGCGCAGTAACTAAATCTGAAAGTCTGTACTTATTTTATCATGCCAGTGGAGGCAAAATTTGTTGAGTAAAGAAAATCTGTCAAATACATGTACTCAAATGACTCCCTTCATGTATAAATGCAGTGTTGTCAAATCCCTCACATCCTTTCTGTGAAAATATAAACACCTCAAAAAACATGTGCCCATAAATCAGAAAAAGAAGATGCGTTGACAATTTTGCAATCACTTCAATTTGCAGCAATTTGTGGTAGATTCAAGATGCAGGTGCCACCCATTCATCCTAGGTTCAAGTTTTGGATACTAAGTTGTACAGCGGCATCTCTTCATTTTATTGAGTTAAATTTAGAAATTGATATTTAGCCAGCGACATGAATTAATTTCAATTGGATGGATGTTACTTGTCACTGAAAGCTTTGTAGCGTATAGTTATCATTGTTGTTACTCATCTCTAATGTGGGGCTTTGTGAAATACATGTACAACTTTCTTTTTCTCTGCCACATATTAATTTGGATGAAAATTGAGTAACACTTGCTTTAGCCAAATCCACAGAGCTAATTTTTATTGGCGTTTGATATAAATTTAGACAGTGACCTTCTCACTGTACAGATAGATCTTAAGAAAATTTTATCTAATGTCTTCTGGCCATCAAAATTTTTAGATGACATCACAGTAAGCAACGGAAACACAAAAAAGCTCAGTGGTGTACATGACAATAGTTAGTGTCATTTATTTTCACAAAAAACTTGTCCACATACAAACATGTACAAGAATAAAAGATTTAAGTTTTGGATCGTTCCATAATGCCTTGATCATCACTTTTGAATCAGCCATTCACCATTTCATAAGCTTTCTGGACACCAGATATATTGAACCTGTAATAATGAAACCAGGCATGTCAATAATTTCATTTAGTTTCACTAGAAATCGCACCTCTTCACAGTGACTGAAACTGACAAGACAAAAGCATTGCACTGATGTGAATCAGTGGATCATATAAGGGAGGAGGGATGTGAATTTTGTAAAAAAAAAATAAAAAAATTTAAAGTTATGGAATAAACACATGAGGAGGAAAATTGTATTTAAAAAAGTATGAAAAATCACACATTTTGTGTAATTGGTTATTTAAAATTATTGTGTCAGCTGAATTTCAAATGAGGGCATAAACTGAAAACTTCAGGAGTAATGATTAAATTAAATAAATGTTGATAAAAAGTGTACTTAAAAAATTGGGAGACGCAAACCAGCTCTCTCTATTTTGTTTGATTTTATGTTTCCACATAAAAAAAGTCAAAATTGTGCTGGTGAGACCCACATTATCACATTTCACCATACTTTAATTGTGAGGTTCCCTTGCAGAATTTGATAGTCATCAATGGGACGAGAGGTCAGACTTTTTTTTTTTTTTTCAGTGAAAAAGTTCAAAATACATGTATTCATTTTGTGTGTCCACAGATGAGAACATCAGATTTTGTGAGCCAGGAGTTCAGTGATTTTGTCCAGTCTGTGTTGAAATCTGCCCCAATAGCACCTGCATCCATGGAAATGTCTGGGTCAACATCAATGGATATTAGTTGATATAACTGCTGCTTGTATAAATAAATGATAAAAGATGAAAAGTACCATGGTTCTTCCGTTGTCGAGAGAGAGAGAGAGCATGGCATAAAAAAAAAGTAAGAAAAACTAAAATGTTCTTATCAGGTTTTCTAACATTTTTGTGACACCTGCCTAGACCTGTCATAAAAATTCCACAAATGACAGCAATACTTTGGCACGGCAGCTTCAGGTGAAATGCTGCTCCCTGTGAAAGTGAGCTAACTGTGCTGGCACACCACATACATTATATAAATAACACTCATTTGGCTAACCACACACATTCAGATTGGATCTGTCATTTTGTAGGTCTGTGAATTTTGTGAAAGACATGAATGATTGTGAAGGAAAGTGGACCACTGATACATGCAGAGTTGACCCATCTTCATTCATATGTTTCCACTGATAATTTTTGTAACACAATCTTGAGTACTTTCTTTTTCTCTTGTTTTTGTTGTGTCGTATACACTAGGAAAAAGATGTTAAGACTTTTTGAGCAAATAACCAAAAAATGTGCATACGCAGATGGTATGAGAACTACATGTATGCTCATTGCTAATTATTTATCTGTGACATTCCAGTCACAGCAACTCCATTTCTGATCTATATTTAGATAATTCTGAACATGAAGCAGATCAATTTTAGTGCTGCACTAAAATTGGTAAACCTTACAAACCTGAATTGACGAGTGAAAAGTAGAACAGCAAAAAGCAGACCTGCTCTGAAACATACAAAGCAAATACAGCTCATTTGGAATTTTTCATATATGAACATGAAATTAGCCGATAAACTCTTGTTGTAACCTCGGATGGGAGAAAGATCGCAGTATTATGCCTTAAAAATAAACTATTGCATGTTTTTCC
Organism: Onchidella celtica; assembly: GCA_963931925.1. NCBI lineage: Eukaryota > Metazoa > Mollusca > Gastropoda > Systellommatophora > Onchidiidae > Onchidella > Onchidella celtica. The sequence goes on from OZ007567.1 coordinate 78,132,516, forward strand.
TATATGTTTTAAAACAAGTTATTTCTAAAGAAACATGAAGGTGATTGAGCACTGACTGATCATTTCTTCAAGTTCAAACAAATAAAGGCAATGAAATGTCTTGGTCCACATATAATATACACAGTCATATAGAAGAAATTGTCAAATAAATTATGCTAGAAATAAAAAGATGATTGGCTTCCAATAAATAGAAACTGGTTTCCTTTTGACATAAATCCCTTATCACTCTTAGCACATCTTTACTACTGTAGTTTGAAATATATGTACAACAGTACTGAGAACTTGAAATTTCTATTCTGCTTTACTTATTAGCTGGGTATTTTTAAAGAAATTTTTAGAATATGAGGTTGTGTAAAAATATAATTTTCTTTCATACTTTTTAAAATTAAACGGACTGCTCATGATGAAATTATTTCTTTTATGAAATCAGCTAAAAAATACTGATGGGTAGCATCAAATTGTGCGTGTAGTAAACCATAGTCACTTCTTGTGAAATTGTTTTGTATGTCAGACACAATACATTCTCGCGACCTCTGTTATCGAGGACTCAAAAATTTTGACACAATCAGTTTGGTAATGCACAGTACAGAAAACATGCATTGAATGAAAACATGTAACAGCAAAACAGTAAGGGCATACTACATTCTCAAAAAGATGTACTTAACCAATTTGCCAAATGATGCACTCTTTTCTTCTCCTCCACCAAATCTTAGTTGCAGCGTCTTCTACAGTCTTGAGGTTTCATGCTTGCCGTGAATCTTACAAACATACATGATTTAAGTTATTTGGTCCTGACTAAATCATCACCAGCTTGGCTGGCACAAATACACACCCAACAGAGTTATGGTATAAAACAACTGAATAAAACTACAAGACTGATGAAATACAAATAATACTGCAATATGAATTCCACAAATGACAGCAATACTTTGAGCATAAATGATTACTTGAAGGTTATTTCAGCTGGAAAGTGTTGCCTACACAAAACATAGATTAAAAATGCCTATGCTCACAATCTCAATCAGTTGAATCAGTTCTCTCTAGAACTGCATGACTCCTGATAAACGATTCCTTTTGCTGAGCAGATGCATTCATTTATGTTCCTATGGCACTTGTAAGGAGAAGTTGATATTGTGGGACTAGGGCAGAAACTTGCTTCACAAGCCCTTTACCAGTTCACTTTCAGGATGCATACGGGCAAAGCGTCCCAAGGCCCAAATAGGAAACACATTTCTATAACTGGTGTAGCTTATTGCACAGGATTTGTTGAATACCCCACTGATGTTTTCCTGAAAAATAAAAAAATGAAAATTCATTTATGTTTCTGCTTTGAAAATATGCCAAAGGTTATCTGTTTTATTCTGTTTCTATGTTGTTTTAACTCTGAAATAATCTTGACAACCTCCATAATAAAGTTGCAGTGTAATACAATGGAACTTGGTTATAACGAGAGGTCATGTTCCACCAAAAATGTCTCGTTATACCAAAGGTCTCGCTACTCCAGGAAAGCGTCAAAAAGGCAAGGCAAGGCATTAAAATACTCCACTATGTGCAGGACATGCTAAGAAGGGACATAACCATGAAAAATAATGGTTACCTCTCTTGTTGGCATGTCCGGTCGATCAACGTAGGCCTACATAAAATATTGTAATGTCAAACTGACGGCAGATCTCGGTACTTTTTTTGTTTGACCACATGCTGTGACAGCACACTACGCGCAGCCAGCTCAAAGTGATGACTCATCACTCACTGGGGCAACAGTGTAGCTTCGTCAGACACGTGCACTCTCTGGTCACTACTTGTGATGTGCCATAATTATTACTCGCAGCACGATCTTTGATCCGCGTAAATCACTACCGGTAAATTTTTTGGTTGCGTGGGTGGTGGCATAGTGTGCCGTCAGTAAGAAAACAAAGCTCCTTTGGTATTAAGCAAGATCTTAAGAGATGATTAGACGGGTGGGCGGGCGTAAATTTGTGTGCGTGAATGGTGGAAGTAGACAACGCTTGCTAGGCCTACGCAAGACGTGATTGGACGGGTGGGCGAGCATAAATTTATTGATTGCGTGGGTGGTGGTGTACAGTGCTGTCACGGCACATGGTCAGCAAGTAGTCAACGCTTGCTAGGCCTACGCAAGACATTTTATATATATATATATATAATTGGACGGTTGAGCAGGCGGCCAAATGTAAATTTATTGATTGCGTGGGTGGTAGTGTGATGCGCTGTCATGACACGTGGTCAGTAAGGAAACAAAGCATTGTCGGCCTGAGTGAGAGGTGACTAGACGGATGGGCATGCAGCAACAGACAAAAAACAATACATGTATTATGTCTGACTCGCTACATGCTGCACTGCGGCCGCTCCCACAATTTGCCGTATGCACTCAGAATTAATTCTCTCGCTATAGCAAAGGTTGTGATTATCGATTGCCGTTATTCAAGTATTTTACTATATAGCTTATATAGTAGAAAAACGGGGATTTAAAATGTTCTCGCTATAGGCAAAGTTCTCGTTATTAGCAGTGTCGTTAAACATGATGGTCCACTGTATGTAAGTCAGTGGAGTTGAGTTTTTGTGTGCATTTTTTTTTTTTTTGCTATTGTTCTTGTTACTAGGATTCATGCTACTTTCAAATGTATGGGCTAATCACTAAAAATTCAATTCATTTGAATGTCTTTGCCATAAAGCTCAGACATCCATGAAATGGTTACAGTTAACATCCATCGGCCGAAAGGTTTCCGTACCTCTTGAGCATGCATTTTACTGACAAATCCCATTAAACTCAACTGACTGTGTGATTCATGGAGATTGGAGCAAAATGCTGCATTCAGGATGGTTATTAAAGGAAAAAAATTACCTGTGGCCAGTCTCCATTTGGCAGTTGCCTTGACATGATTAGCTTGACACCTCGCTCAAGTACATCTAGAGTCGGATAGCTGGTGCAAACAAAAAATTAAGAATTTATTAATAAGCCTCATTATAATAATTGCTGTAATGAACATTTGGCCACAAAAAAACTGTGGCAAGATAAACTGAAATAATCCACAAAATAAAATGATATAAAAAATAAAAGTACATAAATGCTGTTTTTGTCCTCCTACATGCTTTTCTTCCCTAGTACACAGGCTTGACTTTTTGCAACTGATAAACTTTATTTATTATTTATAATGTACAAAATTATATTTATTATATATAAAACAGTAAAATAAAATGTCATGAAAGAAAGTGCAATGAAAGATAGAAAAATGCAGACAAATGACACACAAACAAGCTGCATGATGAATCTGTGCCTTTGTATTATTAAAAATCAACTTAAGCGTAATGTTATTTGGCAATGCAATTCCTTCACCTCATAAAACTGAATAGCTTACTTGATAGCTAGCAGACCCAATACAGCCCAACATGTGTTGATAATCTGTGAAGTCTCACTGTTGACATATTCCCTGACTTCACATGATTCAAAGTTTTCTCCCCAGCCTCCGTCTTCCATCTGATGGCTGATCAAGAAATCACATCCCTTCTTCACAGCACTAGGGACTGGCAATCCACTGCCGTATGTGTAACCCATGCAACCATAGGCCTCAAGCGCAAACCAGGCTCCATATGTGAAACATACACCCCAGCTTCCTTCCCATGACCCATCAGGTCTCTGTTTGCTTTCCACATACTTCAGAGCTTTCCGCATAGCAACTTGAATTTCAAGCTTACGATACTCTGGGTGAGCTTTAGTGAACGTTGCCAAACACTGCATGCAAGCTGAGGTACATTCCACATATGTGTAGTCTATCATGATGTCCCCTGAGAAAAAGTATCAAAAAATATTTTTGTATATATTTTTTTTTTGTTAACACTGTAATGTGGGAGAGAGTTTCAAATAAACTGTGTCCAACATCTTCAAAGTTTTGTGACCTTACAACAAGAAAGGGGTTGAAAATCTCATTACAGCTGCAATTTATGTTTTTTTGGACAAAAGAAAAAATAGAAGAAAGCTGCAAAATATTCACAACTTTGAACCAGATCATTTAAAATGTTTTTTACTTTTTGTACTAATTTTTGTATTCTGTATTAATAAGAGGACATGATGTGGTTAAATCCAAAAGTAAATGTAGATCTAGACCTGTAGGTTTTCCAACAATAGTTGGAATTATGACAATCCGCCAGCGAATTAATTTCAATTTTCCGATCCGAGATTCCGACCGTCTGCAGTTCTGACATCGCACAGAATGATTTCAATGTCGGTGGTTGGAAACTAATTTGAGATGCTAAAAATGCGAATGATGGAAACGGCGACTTCACCACATGCAAGAGGGCATGCGCAAAATACCACTACATATATATAATTAATATGCTTCCGCTTTTAGTCTTTGAACTGATAATCAATGCTGCAACAGATCAGGCCTTAGATTTCAGACACTGCAAACGGAAGTATACCAAATCTTTCACCATGCCGCCAGACTTCGTAAATAGAAAGAAACGAAAACTTAAAGAAAATTGAAGATTGGTGTGGGGAATATGTCCAGATGGGACTGGGTGTAGGAGAAGGGCAGCCACAGAGATTTTATAAGGCTGAATACAAAATTATAGATCTAATGTAGATCTAACTTACTTGGAATGCGTTGGCATACATGTGTATTTTGAAATAAGTTTCTATTTCATTCATGTGGCATTTACTTGTTCTCTCAGTAACCTATCATTTCAAGATTTTCATTGGGAAGGCCCCACAGCATGTTTCTGCAAAATTATTTGGATATAGATGGATCTAGATTCTGTGCATTGATTTCAGAATTTTGGTCTGGTTTTAAAACTAACTGAATATATGTACTGGCTGTTTATTTACTTCCAATATTTTAAAGAGGCAGATAAAAGTTTCAGCCCACCCGCGCGCAGAGGGGGGGCTGGGAAGAGAACAACGATCCTGTGAGCAGCAGACAAAGTTCAGACAATTTTGTGCTGGGTCACTTACAGGTCTAGATTGTTTCACTGAATGAAAACAAAAAATAATTGGTCTAATTGATGACAAATTTTTGTCATAAGTACTGCTGTGTCACATTTTGAGATCCTGCCCTTCCACATAAACTGTGAGACTACAAAACTGAAAAACTCACCAAAGACTTCAGAGGCATTGAGCATCTCCAGCAATTTTCCACCTCTCTTCTTCTCATAAGTTGCCCAGCCATTATCATCACATCGCATGTCCAACAGCTAATACGTATGAGAATAGACAAAAGGGACAGCTGAAATGACTGTCTCATGCCAACAGCGAATCATTATTATTATTTTAAATCCACAAAGCCCACAGCATAGTGCTACCCTTCCACATGAAGTAATCCCAATTAAATCTTACAATGCTTCTGAGATTTTTAATGTTAAACATGACCATAGGTTTTTAATGGCTGCTGTGGCCCATTATTTCTATCTCTCTTTCTATTTTTTCTTCAATGATTTACAGACTCTGGGAACTCTGCACTTTGAAAATAAAGCTACGTTTTTTTTTTCCTGTGGACTGCCTCAGATCATATAGGCTACATAAATAAATGTGGCAAATGCAGAAAGTCAAAAAGTTTGCCATTCGCCTCTTTATAACAGTTTTTCATACATTTAATTTAAATTCTAAGGAGCTGCATTAACTAGTTAACAGACATGGATCTCTCTGTATTGCCAAAAACTGTCTGCCTCTTCCAATTACTCATGTCAGGAACCAGGTAGATATGATTTCAATCAAACTCCATCTGTAAAGCTGTTCGTGACTCTTAACTCTTAAAGCAGAATACTTCAAATACTCACAACATCCACACCTCTGTAAAGCTTCTGTTTAGGAACTGGATTCTTGAAATTATACTTTTCTTCTAATTTGATAACAGCCTTGATTCCTTCTGCGGTGCAGTCTGACACTATCCAACCACAGTCTCGTGTGCTGAATGGAAAAGCTCCCTGCAATAAATGGTTAGCAATAAAAAGATTACTTCCAATTTCATTAGCTTTAAATTATAGCTATCAGCAGGGTTGCCAGCTTGCCTGGAATTTGGACTTCCAATTCGGAGCCCACAATTAGACCCCGGGTTATCAACACTGTCGCTAGCTTGACTAGAAAGATTGGCTGCCGCTTCGGTCGTTTAACTAGATCTAGAATCTAGTCACTTTGTTGACTGCCGTTTTCTTGAACTGGTACTAGGCCTAAACATGATGTATTATTAAGTGCTTTAAGTCAACATTTGTAAACTTTTAGATAGGCAAGGATTGTATACCTCTTTAACAGCTGAAACTCACAAATACTCAATATGGGCCTCAGTTGGGCATCCCTGAAAAGTGAAAAGTGGCCCTCTGATGACACTACTGGTAAAAGCTGGCAAATACTGGTGTCTGGTATGTAAATATCATTTTGTGAGCGACTTTGTGATGCTAGTGTGAACCGCCGCTAGGCCTCAAAGAGCTAAACGACAGCTTAAAAATGCAATGACGCAATTAAAGCTGCAAATGACAAGATTTAAGATGATGTCACTATTGTCAGGATACAACATTCATCCGTCTGTAAAATTTTTTTATATTTGTGAGGACTGCTGGGGATCTCAGTGCAACTAAAGCTGCAAAGATTTTAGATAATGTTGGCATACCTCATTCATCTGTCTGTAATAGTTCTGACACTGTGGAGGAACTAAAGCTGCAATGACAAAGATTTTAGATGATGTCAGAATACCACATTCATCTGTCTGTAATATTTCTGATATTCTGGAAGATCTAAAGCTTTTAGAAGATTATCTCCAAACCTCATTCGTCTGTAGTGTTTCTGATACTCTGGAGCAACTAAAGCTGCAATGACAAAAATTTTAGATGATATCACAATACCTCATTCATCTGTCTGTAACATTTCTGATATTCTGGAGGAACTAAAGCTGCAATGAAAAAGATGCAGATCATGTTGCCATACCTCATTCATCTGTCTGTAATATTTCTGATACTCTCGAGGAACTAAAGCTACAATGACAAAGATTTTAGATAATATCAAAATACCTCATTCATCTGTCTGTAATATTTTTGATAATCGGGAGGATTGCTGGGGATCTGAGTGATCCGCAGAAAGTCGTGGACTGCTGTCATACAATCTTTAAATTCTTCATGGTTGTAGACGCCTGCCTGGAAGTAAACAAAGAAAGCAAATTCTAATCATGTAAGTATCATAAAAAAAATGTATGGCAGCAAGATCTTGATCACTGATATGAAACTTCACTTTCTCTCTGACAGTAACTTTGAAAATACAACAGTTAGCATGGCATTTGAGAGTGCGTAGGATTGGTGGACGTGCTGTGCTCCGAGAATCCCAGTCTGGACTCACAACTAAGTAAAATCCCAGTCTGGACTCGCAACTAAGTAGGCTACTCATACTGATATAACATTCTTCAAATTTTAATTGTTTTATTGGTTCAATTTTCCACCCTGTTACATTTTCTTTTCCTCAAGCAGTTTTATTCACTGAAAACTTGATTTGTCTTGTCTTTTCCTTTGTATTTCATTGAATTGTTTCTGTATTAAATTTCTTACCTAAGGCTTTGCTACATACAACTTTTTCTTTTTGCCATATATTGACTTTGAATGAAATGAAATGCTGAATGAAATACGACACATTTGAAAAAATTTCAATTCCTTCATTTCTAATATAACAGAGCACTGAACCTATTTGTAAGTATAGTGACAACAGGTTTAACCCTTCATATGCCAGTGTAAAATGATAAATAGTTGTGTGCAAAAAACAACTTTTACTTTCACAGAACTATTGATATCTGTGTGGATGTCGTGGAAGAAGTCAAGATTTGACATATATCCACTTGATTATCTGATCGATATGCATAAATTTTTCTGGTTTTGTTTCAGTGAGATCTTTACAGACATATAATACTGAACTTCATACCTCCAAAAATGCGTGAGCAGCAAATGAAGTGTCCCACAACTGGCTTCCATTTGTTCCCTGATGAAACAGAATTGTTCATGATAATTTTCTTTTAATATCCATGAAAACAATAAAACGCGTGCCATTCACTGGAAAAAAAAACCCATTAACATCTGCCGGGTGTCATTTTATAAATCCTCAACACCCAACCAAAGTCACAATGTGAATGTTCTCATTCTTAGAAAGGTAACAAAAAAAATCATGATAAGGATAACTCAGTCCATTCGGTAAAATCACAGGGAATGACATTAATAACCATTTATTCCCTTACATGAAAAGAAGCAAAAAAATGTCTTCACAATTCAAATCACAAAGTTATCAAAACTTACTGTCATTTTCATGCCATCTAGACCAATCCTGGAAGTAAGAGAATGAAAACAAAATGTATGAAAAAAAAGGAAAGACACAAAACATATTGCAAAAGGGCTTCTGTCATAAGAACGTAACTGTATTATTAAAGCCTTGGTTAATTGTAGAAACACAGGACAAGCACACTACTTAACATGACAATAATTTTCTACTTTAATATTTTCCCCGGCAAGGGTTCTTGGAATTTAGATCAACATATTAACTCATTGACTCATTATGCCACAACAGTTGCGGAAAAAATCATTACTATGGTAACCTACTTTTATTGTAACCCCTGTGGTCTCAACTTCACAATTTTTTTTTCTTCGAAGTAATAAAGGAACTGTTGCGGTATAAGTGAGGATATATTTAATGGTGTATTTATTTCTCATCGCGTAGAAAGCTATGAAGTCGAAATAGGACAAATAGGAAGCAAGCTATGATAATTTTACAACAACCACTGACAGTGGTGATAATCGTGTTTTGCAACTTGTTGGACAAATTCAGTGTCGAATGTGATTTACATAATGAAAGTTTATTAAAGATTGGGATACTGTTTGTTTTATTGCAAAACCATGCTCAAGATTTCATGTATCTATGTTAATTAACAAAGGTGCAGTGATTTTTCAAAAATAATCTTGAAATGGCTAGTCCACAGAGGATGACTTGAGGAAAACTGGCAGGTAGTCAGCAAGTTAAGCATGGCCAAAAGCGTTAGAAAAATTACGCATGTCAATACTAAAATACCTTGCAAAATACAAAATTTAAAAAAGAAAAATCATTCAACTAACTAATGCTCCAGTGAAACGCCATGTGAATATTTGGCACTGAAAAAAAATAAACAGTATACAGTTAGGTGTTCAAAATTCATACGGTAATGTGTTCAACTTTATGTTAAACATTGTATGCAGCTTTTTGTTATTTCACAGGCTATTCTTCTGCATTTTTCTCTCTGAAAATTCCAGCCAAAGTATTAGCTGCAGTATGTCTAATGTGAGACTGCAGCTGAAGACCACTAAAATATCACTCAAAGCCTTTGAATGTGAAAGAATATCTCACAGTTTCAAAGTTTCTAATTTTGTCGTCAGATATTTGTAATAAAATAGCGTTAATCTTTACACAGTTTTGCTCACCATAAATAATCAGGCACTCGATCTTGATGTTGTTTAAAATCTTTGGATAATGGGCCTTCTTCATGATACCGAATCAGCATGTTGATAGTTTTGGAAATCTGTAGACAACAAAAAACAAAACAAAACACAAATACACATGCACACTGCAGTTTACAAATAGTTTACACATAACTGTTTCAATGCTTGGAATAAAAAATATTTGTACTTGCTCTTACACAACTGGGTGTGCATAATTCAAGAAACAGGTCCATAAAATACATTAACTGTATACATACATAAAAGAAATGATAATTATTAAAATAGATTTCCATAACTGCTCAATAACAACACCTACCGGTCCTATGCTAATGCCCTTGGTGAAGCGATCATCTGCAGCAATATGATCATACATCACTCTCAGGGCTTTCCTTCTGATAAAGCCAATATGGACCTTTTCGTAAATGTTCAGCACAGCTGTGGAAATGAAAAAAAACTGAATCAGCCACTGCCAACATTATTTTTAAATCATTGCCTTTGTCATATGACAGGAGATACAGATCTTGATCAGCCTGATATATTAAATTTAAAACTTAAATTAATGCAACCTAAATCATTTTCTTGTGAGACTGAAGACTCATAAATAATGTAGTGCAGAACATGATAGACTGGATTTTCTTTGTAGTCAATCATATACTGCAAAGTAAATCTAGTCTATCATATCGATATTTACATTTTAATCTCCTCCCATTGCTTATCTCTGAAAGTGAAATCTTTTACTATGACATATGTGATATTATTTAATTATGTGCTGAAAATCAATTTCTTCAATTTATGTGTCTGAACAAGAATATACATATTCAAAAGTACTGTACAGTATAAAAACAACAGGCAAAAAAGGCAAAATCCATCCAGTAATATGGGCAATGCAGGTTGGAATATATCAAAACGATCTGTTCATGCACAATGGGCAGTAATGTGACAAACTGAATAACATTGTTAGCCACTGGCATCATGAAGTATTTGTCTTTGTACTGCTAACTGGAGGATTGCCAGGAACTGGATATGGTAAAATAGCAACAATAACAATAACCAAAAACAACAAATCATAGAATACAGGATGGATCCCACACAGGGCCCACATGCCAAAACAGAAGTTATCACTTTTGGTTCTTCAATCTATATAGTCTTGATTAACTCACTGACCTAACATGATTCATTACAAAAAAAGAAAAGAAGATGCCATGTGCTTCCGAATGCAAAAGATGACTTACTGTAAGCCAGATCTAAGAGCCAGGAATGCGGACTGTATAGATCTGCCCAGGATACATTATTTTTCTGCGCCCGCCAGTTTATCTGGTCAAAGTCTTCCACATAGATTTCCTGGAATGAAAGAGAAATAGCATTTTATACCCAGCACTAAATGATTAGCCTTAAGAGTGTATTTTTCTTATGAAACGTATCAGTAAAAATTGAAAAATGTATGTCAAAATATTCAATTATATTGTCCAAACTATCAAAAGAAACATTCACTCTTATGAAAATTAGTACCCTTCTAATCAAGAGTTCATTGCATTCAAAGATCCATGTATCAATGAAATCAAATGAAATGTGAAGGCATTATTCAAATGTTGAACTGAACTAACTACTATTGCTGATAAGATTCTTATGAAGCACAGTAATGGGAGCACATCTTACAACACATTCCATCTAAACGGTATTCTTCCACTTGCAGAAACAACTGAATACTTTTAGATGAGGTGGAGTGCCAGTTCCTAACCTTTCTCAGCTGTTTGATGAGATCATCCACTGGAGCAGTAAGTCTTCGACCAAAGCAGTAAGCCATGGGCAGATACACTTGTCGACAATGGCACCATAACTTTGATGGGTGGAATGGCAACCATGATGGAAGAATCCTCAAAAAAAGAAACGATTTATCTCTCAAAACTTGAGGCCTAACCATTTCTTTCTTCCTCTCCCTTCTTCCCTCCCAAAAATATGAATAAAATTGTATAAAGAAACATTCCACTTAATTCAGCGCCAATTGCATTAACTCAAGAAATGATGAAAATGTGTCTATAGAATTCCAGTTACACTCATCGAAAGATATGGAACAAACTTTGAAAAATTTCAGTTCCTGAATTTTCAACCAAGACAACTATTAAATTGTAAAGCACCATGAGTATTTCTCAGGCAAAGTTCATTTTCCCAATGTCTGTTATGATAATATTTTCTTTGCATTTTCCAGACACTGAAACTGAATTCTGATTTATTATGATCCAAAATTTCCCAGTTATTTTTGCATAAATTTTAGAATGTAAAGACCATAGCTACCTACCACATCTCAGGAAAAAGGGAATTTAAGCCCTCCCAACTGTACACATTGAGCACTGACAGCCAAAATTTGCCCCAGGATGGAATAGCAGATGCACCACCTGAACGAGATTTCAGAAGTGTTTGATTTCAATACTGAGCAGCCAAAAAAATGATGCCGACCATGAAAAGTGTTTCCACATTGGTTAAGATGCCAGAATCTTGACATGCATGAGGCCAAAATGCAGCAGACTGATTGCAAACATGAACACACATATTAAGGATTCAGATTGTGAGTACAGTCTACAACTTTGTAAACAGTTTACAGACTAACATTAATAATATATATAAATAAAAATATGTATATTATATTATCTCTGTTTGGATTTAGTATAACATGTATTGCAAAAAAACAATTTAAAAAATCCACCAACATTATTCCATTCTCAGCTTTGGACAGACACAGAGGTGTGTGAAAAGAAGAAGTATGCGTCAAGAGATTTGTCCAAGCACAATACAAAACCTAATGAATGAAGCAAAGTCCTTGTTTTGACCAGATCTGGATCATCTGCTGAAACCCCTAACATCCGCATTGCACAGTAGTTGAGAGCACATCCAAACACAGTAGGTGGTCCTTCAATATGCCTGCAATATTCAAACATTTAACTGAAACACACATGTATTGTGTGTGGGATGTCATCAATCGATAAAGACATTCTACCGTGTATGATGTTCAAATGCAAGACCGTAGACCTACTGCCTCATCCCACCATGCTATCAGTGGCATGGAATTACCATTACGCAGTGTAACAATGCCATACTCATCTCCTCTCCGCACTGAGTGTAGTGTGGTGAATATGTCAACACAACAGTGAGGTACCTGCAGTGCTGAAGTGCTAAGAACCTCGTGTAGGTAAGGTCTTTGTTTCTCCAGGATCTCGCCACAATATTTAAGTTTGATACAGTCATGTGATGCTGTGTTCTACTGCATGTTAATCTTGTACGGTAAACTGTGTCTTGGCTTTACCTGTTGTGCTCATGTCGGCAATCGATAAATTTACTGGTCATAATGCGAGCACCATCTCACGTATGCGTGTTGTTGGCTGATATCACTGGTCATTGAGGCAGAATCATGCTGCATGCTGGGGTCCCACCCATACCACTAGCACCCTCCGCGGCATGTTTCTCACATGGTCAGACAGACACGTAAGAGGAAGGCTCTGCAGCCTTCCCATTGTATCATTTTTGGCACCTCTACCCTCCCCCTCTATCGCTGCTAAGAGTAAAGAGTTGTTGAGCAGTCCTGTGTCAGCGTATTTGCGGAAAGTGGTTTTTATGGGATTGGAAATCAGAAATTACATTGAGGATGAGCGCGCCCAATCAGTTCGATTTATCATTATTCGGGCGGTTTGAACTCGAATGCGCAGTAAATGTTTAATGAAGGTAAAGAAGAGAAAAAAAACCTCATTTCAATATCACCTCGATTTAGCAGAAATTTGATTTGAATTACCAATGTTCGGTTTACATGGACTCCACTGTATTTCATTCTGACAGTATTTACCTTGAAAATATACCCAAATTATTGTTTGACAACAGCCTCTAAAGTTCAATATCAACAACTAATGGAAATCTGATAGGGGCCAGAAGTTAGAAAGTTGACAAAACAAATATTGACTTTAAAATGATTTAAAATTCAGAATGTAATAATGTGAATATAATGAAATTAATGAACATATGGAAGATCACTAGATGAAAACATGAATATTTCACGCTTCACCACTGGCTACTTACAGTCCCCAACCACCATCAGGACACATTACTGAGCGTAGATAGCGAATCATTTCCAATCGCTGCGCCTCTTTGAAGGGAGTCTTGGTAATGTAACACACTATGATGATACCTGTACCATGGATAGAATTACTTTTTGCAAATTAAAGAAAAAAAACAAAACATTTCACAGTGAAAGTACACATTATTGAATTTGATGTATACAGTCTTGCCACCTAGAGAGTCTTATGATTTTTCAAATTCTACAACTTTGTGTCACACCACTAACACTAGAAACAGACAGGTTAGTAACTGATTTGGGGTGAAGTTTTTTCTTCCTTATCAGTCAGAAACCCAATCTTTTCACTGTTTGTAGTGCAATATACATTTTATAGAAAAGTCCTGTCTTTTTCATCCAGTTCACTGAATATAAGCAGTACCCACCTGGCATTAAGAACAAAGGGCCACCATAATCCCCAGCCCAGTGACCATCTTCTGCTTGTAATTTAGAGTAGAATTTCATCCCATTCTTGGCAGCATCTTGGGCTTTTTCAGCTTTAAGCAATGGCGGAGCCTCTGCTGACTATTAAATAAGAAACCAGCTGTTAATCTTTTTTTCCACGAGCTATTTAGCACTTCACTATTACTCCTTTCAAATTTTACTCACTCTAACAGTATCTTCAGAAAATTGCAAATTACATGTATTTTCGATCCTTGATTATGATTATTTCCACAATAAAAGACACAGTAAAAATGGTACTACTTTGCAACATTTGTTTTTTTAATTGTTGCATACACATTTAAGCACATTCAGTTTTGCAGAAATGTAACAGATATCAGATATCATGCTTGTGAAGTCATCTGTTTTGAGGTAAAGCCATGATGCGATGACTGATTATCCGGGTAAAATTTGAAACTCATAATAAATTGTAGATGGCTTTTCTGAACATAAATGACACCAGGTGAACAAAATTTTTCTGTAACTTGAAAGACATGATTTCTGTTGGAGGTAGCACTCTAAAATTTCCACTTTCACATTCTGATTTCCAGGCAGGAATAAAAAAAAAAATGATGCAGATATCCTTTATAAGCATGCTAATTATGCAAACAATTTGTCCACATTTACTAGACTACACAGTTTTAGTTTATAGTGTGAAGAAAAACAAAATAGATAATTCCATTACATTTATAATACTGCAATGATAAACTGTCTGGCAAAGTGACTAATTTGGGTGTGGGGAAAGATTATATCAATAATATGTGAAGATGTCACTGGCAAACACTTGCAAAATCATTGGGTCCATTTTTGTTTCACCTAAACTGCAGTCAGCTGTTGCCTCTTAGAATGCTGTCAATCCCTGGTTTGCAAATTCACTGTTTTGAATCAGAACAGCTTTACTTGAACTAGGCCACGAAATTACTCACACTGGATCATACCAGACACTGACTTGATCATTAGCATTCACGATTCAGTGGACAATCTGACTGCATATGGCTGCACAAAAGTCCTATTGATGTTTTGTAATGGCCTATAGATGAACTTTTAGTTTCAATGGAAGGGAGAATGACTTACAGTATCCAGTCCCAAAGAGTGCTTTTCAAGAAGAGTCTGCTCCCTGGGTATCTTCTCTTCCTTTTCAAAATACTGCCAAGTCTGCCTTCCTTCCACATTTGAGAGCATCCATCTTGTCAAATCAGTGGCAGGTTTTGTTTTATAGGGGCCTCCCCTGTTTCTACCCATGTCATTTGCATATTTGAAAGGCATGCTGACCCAGGAGTTTCAGTAGTGACACCTGAAATAAAAATTATCACCCTGAACCAAAACAAATTATGTCAGTCAGGATACCTAACTGTATATTACATAACGAAGCCACTTGCAAAAAATATTCCACATATATTTTTAAAAGAATATTTGATCACATTATGTCATTTTTTTTTGTCAGTCAGCTTTAACTTTCTGAATTGCCTTACTTAAAAAAGAAAATTAACAATAAAGAAAATCCAATCCAGACAGGCAATAATTAAATGTCTTTACTGCTAGATTCATGTGTATGAGAAAACCTGTCATTATAGCAGATCAGTCTGACATTGTTATGGCAGTGGATCATTTTGACATATAATATATATAGGGCGTATATGTTGGTGTCTTTCAAAATTTGAAATGATGCAGTCAGACTTCATTAACTCATTGAAATCCCCAGTTCCTGTAGATCTACACCACTGCCATAACTTTCACGTGACAACCTTTGCTCTTTCACACCAAACTTTAGTTGATCAGGATGATGAAGAATAATGTTTAGGCTTAGGCCTATATTATTTAGAATTTGTCAGTTTGAAAGGTTTTCCTTGCTTTGTGCTTTAAAAATGGGAGGCGTAGTTCGCTCAGAATCTTTTGCAAATAAAATCTTCATTTCCTATGCTATGGATCTACTACTTAGATCTAGATCTAAACTAGTAAACCTTCATGAATTGGGCATAGTCTGAAATTAAAGAAACTCCTTGCAACATTTTAACTCTTTTTCATCTAAAGAAGTGCATCTCTGTTCATTTTCATTTAGCCTAGTATTAGCCTATAGATCTAAGTCTAGATCTAGTCTAACTATAGCCTAATAATAACTGTAAATTGTATATTTACCAATTTACCTCTGACCTACAAAAAAAAAACAACCTGTGCATATGCACTGTCAAACGGAAAGCCGTACAACGAAAATGAAATAGTTCAAGCCTGGAATTGAATGGTCGTGTATTCATAACGTGAAGTCAAAGTCCAAGATTTATCTTGACGTGAGAGAATAAACAATAAAGAGCACGCTCGACTTTTCAATTAAAAAAACAGTGTTAGATCTAGGCCTACATGACTGTTTTACAAGTGCCACTCTAGCAATTTCAATAGTCAACGTTTTGAAGTTCTTACCCTATCGTGTGAACGATGCCTTCGTTAGTTCTTGAAAGTTGAAGCTGACCGGTTTCGTTTTTAATAAATCCTTTCCTCCTCTCAGCTGATACTTTCGCATCCAATCATTGGGCCTATGGAATGGAAAAGACCGGTCGCTCTTCTTTTATTCAAAATAGGAAAGTGGTGCATGATTTGAGGTCTTTATTTTAGGAGGTTCGCTGCCCTTGGCATTTACACCTCACTTTACTTGTTTTATTGTTTCTTGTTCTGGCGGGGGGGGGGGGGGGGGGAGGGGAGATGATATGGATAAATTTTAATCTATTAATTTCAATTTTGCCCGGGCAGCGGCCTTTCGGTCTGCTCTTTACGATTTCCAACTGCCAAGGTATCTTTAACGTGCGCAACGTGCACACGGGCCCTCCGAATTTTTTCGTCCTTATCCGAGAAGACTAGGTACTCGATCCTACCCCCCAATAGGACCAGGGACTTGAAAATATGAGAAAAATCCAATTTCCAAGAACTACTCGATCCTACCCCCCAATAGGACCAGAGACTTGAAAATATGAGAAAGATCCACTTTCCAACATGCCTGCACTGCCCGGGTTTAGAACCCGGGACCCTTGGCATGAGAGGCGAGCACCTTGCCTCTAGACCACCTTGTCCCATGGGCAGGGCAAGTGGTGCATGGGCAGGGCAGTGTGCTTTTATAGCTTACCACAATTTTCAGGTCCATGGCAGAGCATTTTTGAAAATACATGTATTAAAATTAATTATTTTTCCCCGTTATTATTCACGACATTAAGTTTGTGTTCCAAAGCTTATAGTCATCTATACAATCCTTTTAAATTTTAAATCTGTATTTGACACAAAGTGTGATTTTTACTTTTTATGGAATTAATGTCTTGGAAATTAAAATACTGTTTAGCCGCACTCATATTGCAGATGTCTACAAATAAGATCAAAATCTTAATTGCAAATGTGTAATTTATTAAAGTGGTGTTTGTAAACAATGTTTTATTTGTCAGCTCACAAACCTGTGTGCTGTGGACGGTAGCAGCTTCCTTTTCTACCAACCAAATCTGCCGTTAATCTACCATGATCTTCATCACCAAATTTAAATGTAGTTAAAAAATAATCAAAAATTAAAAAGTATTTTGACAGTTGATGGAATTTCTATGCCATTTAAATGGCACATGTTGTGTGATTGAATCAGTCGATTAGTTGTAGGGTGCTATGATAATAGACAAATCATCACTAGAATCACTTCCCCAATCATTAGGAGTATGTAATCTGTGTAAAAAAAAAAATGCACTCAGTCTAAGGAGAGCAGGAATAGAAACCATAGACAAAGCCAATTTTTGTGCATAACCATAATTATACTCCTTAAATGATGAGTAAGTAATTAGCAATTTGAAGACATACCTTTAGGGAACTTTCTTCATACAAAAGGTGACAATTTCACTACCCTATTTTCAGAATTACATGTACAGTACTTGTTCTTCCGTGGAAGTCAAAATTTACATGCATTTTCATTCAGAATTCTACACTGGTGTTTTATTTGTGGATGATACATGTAATAATTTTGCAATATCATATGTTATAGCACAACAACTTCAGATCACACACAATCATTCATAAACTGAGAAAAAAAAACAGCACTGGGTTGAAAATTCTTTACCTGCAGCATTTACTTTAAAGCAGAACATAAAACAGAGCTCGTTGTCACAATTTGAAAAATGCTCCTTGTGTTGATGTGTAGCGAAAAAGGTATCACACAACATTAAGTCTTGACGTTCTCTGAGAAAATTTACCCTTTCCCTTCTGTCACGAGTGGAGTGAGCGAGATTCAAGGATTACGGGGGCATGGAAGTGTAGGATTGACTCACGGGATAGTGAGGCTGCTAACCTATATTGACTTCTGTTAGTTAACGTTGAAGCGTGCATGTTGTGAGTGAAGTTGAGGCGTAGTAGAGGCAAAATCTGAATAGTCAGATCACTGCAAGTTAAGAGGTCCCAGGGGACAGACGTGAGATCAGAGCAGTCGGGAGATTGTTGTGTGTTTTCCAGTGATGACTGGTAGGTTGAACTGTGATTGATAATTAGGATGATTGATGTACTAGATTCTCCTATGACCATGATGTAAATAAGTTATATGTGAGGACTGTGAAAGTCATTGATTACTGTGTATAGAGATGTGCGCAATGAGCGATAGATGTAAGTTCGGATTATGGATTCGTAGCGAGTCTGAGTACGGTGTGACACGGTGGAGCTGTGTTACCGTAAGATGTGTGGTGAGTGAAATGTGGACTATTGTGAGTACGCTTGATGGTTCGTAATGAGTGGTGAAGTGGATAGTAATTGTGTGGTGTATTACAGATGTAATGTTATTCTTATAGGTGCCGGGGTCGGGCAGAGAAGCCACCCGCGGTGAGCGGACTTGTGCCGGGGTTGGGCAGAAGGCTACCCACAGGCCGCCGGAGTGAAGCTGTCGTGCAGGACAGCGGGAGCACATGAGTCGTGGCAGTCTGACCACAGACAGGGACGTTGTTATTAGGATGTTACTGTGCTATTAAGATCTTAATGTGCCATGGAGACTATAATGTGCTATTGAAATATTAATGTGCTATTAAGACCTCGAGGGGAGATTGAGATACGGAGATTAGGTTGAGCCGGAGCCAATAAGAGAGGCCAGCAAGTAATGCATATATATAGATGTGAGGCTGAGGCCAGAGCATATTTTAGAAAGTATTATCGGGTTGTGGACCCGTAGAGGCATGAATGTCGGGAGTACTGACCATTGTATGGTATTTGAATTGACTAAGGTAATGCACGTATATCTTTATTTTTATGTATAATAAATGTGTGAGTCTGTTTGGTTGTTCTGTTAAGTGTTATACTCGTTCGTTCGTGATTGTTGTCCTGTCATAATTATTACATCTCCCAGTCTGGGATTTGTGACACCTTCCCCATTTATACATATTTGTTTGCTACTTTCTTACAGCCGTAGTGAAGTTTGCCTTTTTACTGACACCAAGTCACAGAAAAACTGTGGGGTCGCAGCAACGCTGTAAGCAATGTCAAAATTGGGCAAAAAGAAAAAGTTGTATGTAGCAAAGCCTCGCGTAAGAAACAATACCCAAACGATACAATGCAAACTAAAAGAGGAGACAGAAAATCAAAATGGCCGATATTTCGGCAATCGCCTTCATCCAGGGGAGGGGGGTGGGGGGGGGGGGGGAGGGGAGGGAGAAAACAACAACAGAAAAAAAAAGGAAATCGAACAGATAAAACAATCGAGCAATAAAAGATTTAAATAGTAAATGTATAGAATCTAAACAGAATATTTATGTTTACTTAACTGCGAGTTCTTTCTTGGTCAGCAGCACAGAAGCAGTTGGAAATCGTAAAGAGCAGGCCGAAAGGCCGCTGCCCGGGCAAAATTGAAATTAATAGATTAAAATTTATCCATATCCTCCCCCCCCCCCCCCCCCCCCCCCCCCGCCAGAACAAGAAATAATAAAACAAGTAAAGTGAGGTGTAAATGCCAAGGGCAGCGAACCTCCTAAAATAAAGACCTCAAATCAATTTGACAAGATGGATGCTCTCAAATTTTAATATGGAAGGAAGGCAGACTTGGCAGTATTTTGAAAAGGAAGAGAAGATACCCAGGAAACAGACTTTTCTTGAAAAGCATTCTTTGGGATTGGTAACTGTAATTTTCACTTTATGCTGCTGACCAAGCTGCTGACCAAATCACTCGATCCTTAACAGCTAAAAAACCAAGACTGTCAGAAAATTGTTTATGTAACTATATCCTGGGCTACATGCAAAGGAAAGGGCAACACAGAAACAACAGAGTCACGAACAAAAACATACTTGACCACAACCACAAACTAAGGGGCCTTGCTGGGCAATGGGTCACTATAGATAATCGACCACTCTGATGACAATTTCGAAATTTTGAGGAACATAAATAACAACCCAGACTAACTCAAGAACAAACTTTATGTAATGGGGTGAACCATTACAGGGCTGAGAAAATAGCTCACTGTACGGAAAGGGAGATAAACCCGTTATTTTGACCAGCTGGACCACTAGATGTGGTCAAGGGGAAGTAACCACGCAGAAACTATAGATAATCTCCCCTTATTGTTTGATCGTGCACTTGACATGTCATGCAGTGTTGAGTAACATTCCCGACTGATCTGCTCACTGCGCCAATTTTTAAACCATGATCTTAGCGTTGTCTGTATTGTCCAGGATTGGTCAATTTAAGTGACCATCCCTGGTGCCAGAAGTAGAATCTTGTTATGTATCACTACATTATAAGTTTGTTTAGTATTTATCTTGTTAGATAATATTTTATCAAGATGGTGTATTTACAACATACACGAGCAAGAGGGTAGCTTTTAAAAATGTTTTTATTTGTTTTAATGTTTTATTAGAATTTGCACTTAGTGAACTGTTAAAGAGTAAATGGGTTGCGCTTTTTTGGGTGACGCTTAGATGATACCGTGGGTCAGTCAGTTCCACCCAGAGATATCTTATAAAGATATCTCTGGTTCCACCCAAGTCTTCAAGACAGCAGGACGTGTCACTCCGTCCAGACTAACATAAAAGTAAAAGAAGTTGTAAATATTTCAAGATTTGTGAAGTGCCAGCTCTGATGATGTAGATCAAGTGTGAATTCATTTGGTTAATTCACCGCGCCTATCGGTTGGGTTTATTGTGGTTTATTGTATTGTCTTGTGTTTATTGTATTGTGGTTTATTGTGAATTGTATTGTGTTATTATTTGATTTGTTTCTTTTCTTTTTCTCCAGCTCTGATGGTAGATCAAGTGTGAATTCATTTGGTTAATTCACCGCGCCTATCGGTTGGGTTTATTGTGGTTTATTGTATTGTTTTGTGTTTATTGTATTGTGGTTTATTGTGAATTGTATTGTGTTATTATTTGATTTGTTTCTTTTCTTTTTCTTTTAATAAAATTGGTGTCCTCTCAAAACCTGATAGTTTTGTTTGTATGTTTGTTTGTGTGAGATAGCTATAGATCTAGAGAGACCGCTCGTGTTTCCCGTCCTGTTACATTTACATAGCCAAATAAAGGTCCAAATAAAGAAAAATTATCTTGTAAATCCCAATTTACAGGATGAATATTTGCCAGGAGTAACTGAAGGCGGAGGTCTTTGTCATGATTCAGATGTTGTTAAAACTCACGCAGAGAGTGAGTTGTTGTTGTTTTACCAGGGCCATGAGAAATTGGCTGGTGGCCTTGAACGGCCCTCGCGAATTATAGTTGGTGAGTAAATAAATGTAAAGTTAAACTGTTAGATGCACGCTTGTCGGTTTTAATGTTCGTGATTAATAAGTAATGGAGTAGGGGTGAAACAAGGTGGGGATAGTTGACATTGTTAAGTATGACTAGACAAGTTTTTGCACGTTAACTGGCTGGTAGAATAGTGCAGACGTATTACTACAATTAAAATGGGGGGAGGTTTCGACCTATGAGATAGCTGAACTAATTGGGCCAGCGGACTAGCACGCTGGGTAGTTAGATAGTATAAAACATCGTGTAACGTTCAGATTTAGTGAATACAGACGAGCAGAAGCATCGTGTCGTGAAGTATCTCCGGTTGACGAGTACCTGAACTGTGTGCTTTGAAGACAAGAAGTCCTTGCTAACGGACTGACTGAGCTCTAGAAAGAAAGGTCTGAGTGGGCTGACCTTTGAAAGCCCACGCTGCGCTATATTGATGTTCGCGCCTACCAGTAGGCGTGACCAATGGTAATATATCTTATTTGTTCAAGCATAATAGAGATCGGAGATAGAGAGAGAACTACAGCCTCATAGGAAGACTAAGGAAACCCCAGCTGGCACTCGACCACGAGTGTCCTGTATCATAGATCTATTGCCATAGTATGATTGGAATAATATAGCACATTGTTGATGAATTGAATAGTGATTGTGCATAAAATATAGTCTTTTGGCAACTGCTTAAATTACCTACAAGCCGAAGAGTGCTTCTGTAGGCTTTGAACATACTGGGCTCTCCTAACACTCAAGCCCATATGATTTAGGGAGAGTTTGCCTGGCGACTGGCCAGTGGCGACTCAACTGTCACTTTAAATTGATATCTAGTTTCGTATAATATACCTATTTGCTATTGATTGCAGTACCTCCATAGTTACATGAATATTATTGGTTAAGTTATTAGAGTTTTTTTGGTTTGAATATATACCCCTATTGTCTTTTGTTTTGTTATTAATATTTATGTAAACTATGGCCTGACCGGCCTGACATATATACGCTCTAGTTATTTAATACTTTTCTTGTGTGGTTGTGTCCGAGTGTGAGTTAGCTGCCTCTCGTGCAGTCGTAACATCCCCAAGACCCTAACTCTGCTCGTGACAGTCTTGTTTAATTTCCATTTCCTTGTATCCCTTTTCCTCCATAGAATTTTTTTTGTTTGTCTGTCTTGTTTCAATCTCATTGAAAGATTCTTATCTGTGTCTTTAGTACATTAACAACCTAGTAGGCTAAATGTCAACTTCTATTCTTTTCACCTGTATCTAGAACTCCTTCTTTGCCCCCCCCCCCACCTACCTTTCCCAGCTGTTTCCTTTTCCCCTTTGGCTGGCAAACAGATAGACTTAAAAGGGCTAAACTGTTTCACTCATTAGTAAGCCTATCATAATTATTAAAGTTTTTAAACTTATGTTCTAATCCTCCAGATTTCTGTTCAAAGTTTCAAGGATATTAACTTGTTCCTCAAACTCTGACCAAATTTAAGAGTATGTACATGATAACCTGATTGCCAAAACCTTTAATCTTGTATGTCCACAACCTTTACCAATATTTCTTATGATTTAAAGTTCTATAAAAACTGACTTCTTTTTCAAAACTCTGACCAAATATAAGTGCCGATAACCTCCAGGGTATGTTAAAATAGTGTGAGAAATGGGGTTCACAAAGCAGAGCAGAATGCAAATCATGCAACCAAAGAATGGGACTATAGCAAGATTCTGTGCGTATGGAGAATTTTGTTCAATTAACTCACATGTCGTGGCGTCGCATTCGTAATTTAAAAAAGGTGTCACTTCAACCTTCTCGCGAGTTAAGAGTTTAATTGTTTGCCCATTAGGCTATTATCCCCCCCCCCCCCCCACATGAAAAAAGGGCCTGCCTTTCGCCCCCAACCCTCTTTTCAAGCACATCATACACACATGCACATATATATGCACTCGAGCAAACCCGCACGCATGAAAGCCCTACTTAATTTTTTTTATTGTGTTCGCAAAAAAGGCGTTCACTCTGTACGTAGACCAAGGAGCTTATAATACTAGTATATAATAGTATTATAAGCTCCTTGACGTAGACTCGATTTTTCAGATATTTACCCCCCCCCTCCCCCAAACCCCTACTAGTATGGCGAAAGTCCACGATAAAGCCTTGATGTTTTAAAACAGTTGCATGGACTATAGCTATTAATTTTGACATTGCATCAGACATATAGTCTACATTCTATTTTTTATATAATCCCACAATATTTTAGTTGAAAGAAAAAACTTGCTTTTCTCACTACTTTATGCATTTACCAAAAATTTGTAATTGACACGTTACCATGGTTTCTGTATAGCAATTCGAGACAGTTTGGGTATGAGATGAAAACGTCTCAACTCCACGGCATACCTCCTTTCACTGTCATGCGTATGATGATAGGTAATATCACATATTCTGCTAAAAGTAAGTTTATCCATGATCCGGGATTCCTGATGCTTGTTTGAGTAAACTGAGATTTGCAGTTTGAATCCAATTATCTCATCACTGGATTTAAACATAAAACCATCATTCAAAGTACGGATCTTTTTGTCAGTATGTTCACTAGGGACATTTGGTGTAATATCATATATTTTCATGCTCAAGACATAGAGGTTTTATCACTTGTTATGATTCTTTGTGTAGGGCATAGCAAGTGATAAAACCTCTTCGGTCGTACACGATCTCTATGAAGTAGGAGTTGTGTTTTCCCTAAAAACACGATATAACTTAGTAACGAAGTTAATTTTAAACTGCTGTCTTCTATCACAGAAAATAAAAACTATCCCCATGAAACTACACGGATTCTCTACAAGTTGGCCACTTGTACTCTCATGGGTGTAGCCTGTAATAAAAACAATTGCTATTTTCGGAAATCCAGTTTAGTGCCAGTATTCTAAGTGACATTGCTTTCATCCAAACGATATAAGGTAATCTAGATCTAGATTAGACTAGATTCAGAAAATTTCAAAAATTTTCTGTTCAAGTCGAAAAGATCGTGATAGACTTGTTACTCTAGATCCCTAATACTGAGTAATACTAGTAATAGCCTACTAATATTTTAATAACAGCTAGAGTCTAGGGAAGGAGTTCCGTACTCGAGCGCCAAAGACCAGAAACTATAACTACCCCAGCCCCTTTTCGCCTGATTAGTCAATCTGACTACCGCCCATTGATACAAACTGACTAGACCCTCACGCCCCCAGGTCCATCTGACCATTCCAATGACAATTATAAACTAACAAAATTAATAAATACCGAAAAAATATAGATCTATAGGGTTTTTTATCAAAAAGTGGCGCTCATGTACGGTACTCCTCCCGAGTCTAGATCTAGATCTGAGCCTGTAATGTCACTTCTTTTTTGAGATCTAGATCTGCTGTCAGGTCTATATTTGATCTAGCTTCTACTCTAGATTTTAATTCACTGATTGTTTGTTGGGCGATTTGGTTTTACTTGTAGTAGGTAGATCTAGATCTAGATCTAGATCTAGTTCAAACTGCTCTGCTGAACTGAGTCTGAGGCAATGAAATTTTTAATCCTGTTTTCATTTAATTTTAGATCAACATTACAATTTACAAGGCAACTGCAGTTGTGTGTTTATGTAAAAAATGGCACCCTCTTTCAAAATAAAGCTCACTATCGTTATATTGTTTAATGTGTGTAGTTGTGTCTTTTTATTCCTTGAGAAAGATAATTATGGTCTTGCTATTTTTGCTCGGAGCCGCGTATACCTTTCTGGGGAGGTCTTCCCCCCGTCTGCGCCACTTACCAAAAAGTTAACAAACATAATATATTAAGATATAAGCTTAAACAACCTGCATTGGAATGGTCAGATGGACCTGGGGGCGTGAGGGTCTAGTCAGTTTGTATCAATGGGCGGTAGTCAGATTGACTAATCAGGCGAAAAGGGGCTGGGATAGTTGTGTTTTCTTGACTGGCGCGGACGGGCGGAAGACCTTCCCCTTTCTGACCCCCTCAGTCATATCAAAGGAATCGCACAGCATCGTGCCGAGGAAGCCACATGAGTGAGGTTTAATTCAGTATATTTTTCATCATTATGTTTAGAGGTGAAATTCCTTTGAAAATCATAAGTTTGTTCACTGAGAAACTGGCAGAAACATATGATTAATCAACAGACCAGGATCAAAATTATGTGAATAAACGCAAATAAATCTCAGCCTTTGTACTGTAATGATGTACCAATATCAAATGTTGGGCATGTCCCTGCATGAATCATTGACTGTTTTTAAAGACCCATCGTACACTTGATTTGCAACATTTGTCTGAGGCGCACTGGTGGAACACAAGACACCCATTTGAATTTGCAAAAAAATCATTTATCTTTGTCTCTCTTGTAAGGAAAAAGAATTGGCAAGAAATTGACTTCGGAAGAAATTTCAATGATTAAATTGAGATGCTTCTAATTATATCTGTACGTCATGAATGTCACCTAATCATGACCCGATCTGAAAACCTCATCATCATCATCATCATTGCCTTTCTCACCCTGGATCAGGGTATAGGCCACCAACAAACACTTTCCATCCCTCTCTATCATGGGCCAGTCTCTTTACATTAATCCAAGTCTTTCCGCTTCGTTGCACATCATTTTCTCTGGCTCTTCTCCACGTTCCGCGCGGCCTTCCTCTTGATCTCTTGCCCTGGGGATTCCAATCCAAGATCTGAAAACCTGGTCAGTGATTTTTCCCTGTGAAAAAGCACTCTCAATAGATTCTAAGAAATTACTGTATACATGTGTGACGAGTGCCATAGGGCGCGAGCGGGTCGTATTAACAGAATCACATTAGGCAGCTAGAAAAATGGTTTGAAATTTGGTATATGTTTTAAACAGTTGATCCTGCATCCTGTTTGTACATTTTTTGTTTGTTTGTTTTTTTTTTCCTGATAATGAAACACATAGTCTGGTGCCTGTTATAACTTTTGTAGTATGTGTTCAGCATTTTAAATAGCCACTGTACAATCAAAGTTAGGCAGTGGGAGATACATTATGAACAGTTTTTTTCAATGAGGTTTGATAAAAATTTTGATTAGTTATTTTCTCTATTAAGGAGTGTTAAGTACTTCTTATGCATGGAATTTATGGGGACCAGGGAAATAATATATAATTATATGGATGTGTGGCGAAATCACTATAGAACTAAAATTTTAAATGAAAGTGAAAGTATTTTTTTTTCACGTTTCCATATTATATTATATTATGTAAATGTACTGAGTAAATTAGTTTTCAGTGTTTCTGTATTTAGGTCAATCTGAGCATAAAAATATATTTAGAAAAATATCAAAATTAAAAAATTTATTGGTACTGGCTCATTTGCATTTAATGTTGGAGGAAACACCAAAAATAAAAGACCAGAAGCAGTGACCTTCAGACATTGATATGCATGGTTCGGTGTCAGATCACCAAAATTTTAAAAAACAAGTCTTCCAACTGTTTACTCTGGAATGGCCTTGTGAGGACTTGTTTCTCCTGTAAAACTCTCGGGCTTTCAGTGTGGTATGAATAGGGTAAAGAGAGTTCTCAGATAGTAAATTGCCCTTTAAGGGGAGGAGCGGCTCAAAATATTGACCACTGTGACTAGATCTAGACAAAATTGGGAAACAATTTCAATTCTCAATTTCTCCATAACTAGCAGACAGATTGCCCCCAAATTTTGCACATATGTACTTGGATGTATGTTCTTTGATATTACAATGGCCAATTTGGGTTATTTGTGATATTTTTTGCAAGCTAGAGCAATTAGAAAGCCCTTAGGGCCCTTTGGTTTTAACGCATTTTCACAATTTCAGTTCTTAATTTCTCCATAACTAGCGAACAGATTGCCCTCAAAATTTGCACACGTGTCACTGAATGTATATACTTTGATGTTACAACGGCCGATTTGGGTCTTATGTGATATTTTTTCAGACAGAATAATTTGAAAACTGTGTTGTCAGATAAAAATGAAACCTACTACTTCAACGTTGGAATATGACCAAATGGATAAATTTATTGGAAATATGGCGTTGTAACTCTCTTTGCATACCTATTCTTAACTTGTATGCAAAATTTGAGCTCATTGCAGCCGATGGTTTTCACAGAATTATTAATTTAAAAATGTAATGAAAATTCAATATGGCCGCCGTTACCATAGCAACCGCAAAGTTAAAAAAAAATTTGAATACATTTTTCAAATCACATTTTCATTCTGATTCATTACCACAAATTTTATGGAAATTTATTAACAACTAGGGAAAATAGAATTTTTAGCCGCTCCTCCCCTTAAGGGAACTGTGAAATGCTTTTTTACCTTTACTAGCTTTTTTTAAATTTCATCCCTCTCATGTTTTTTTTTTTGTCTTCCCAGGTTACTTACAATGTCTTGGCTTGCAGCATTATCCCTGGAGACAGTCTATGGTTCTTTGACATTCTTCACATCTATACTTCACAACATATTTTTGCTCTACCATGTGGACATGTTTGTATCCGTCTACAAAATTGACAAATTTTCATTTTGGTTTGGAGAGGCGATTTTCTTGGTATGGAATTCCCTCAATGACCCTCTGTTTGGATGGTTTAGTGACAGAAAATTTCTCAGTAGCCCTAGCATAAAAAAAAATAAAGCCTCGGACATTGTGTGGACCAGACTGACAGCATTACATATCTATGGTCCATTATTTACTTTAGCATTTGTGTTATTCTGGATTAAATGGGCATGGAAAGGCATCCAGTTTGCTCTTTGTTTGTGCCTGTATGATGGATTTTTGACAATGATAGATCTTCATCACTCTGCCCTCCTAGCCGATTTGTCAGTATCTGCAGAGATTAGGACTAAACTCAATGCCAAGTGCTCAGTCTTCAGTGCCATTGGATCTGTGTCAGTATTTCTGTCATACATGGTGTGGAATAAAGCTGATCTTTCAGGATTTCGGTTTTCCTGCTTTGGATTAGCTTGTCTTTCACTCCTTGGCTACCTCAGTATGGTACAAATGCTTAAAACAGCATATATAAAGAAGAACAAGGATTCACAGTATGAGATGTGAGTACAAACACATTCATTTTTATTAATGAAAAACACACCTCTTCGGTCAGTGAGAGAAACCAGTATATAAAATGCATATTGTATATACTGCTTAGGTAACATGTAAAAAATGATGAACGAGAGGTTGCTCGCTGGGTTAAGAAAGGGGGCAGGGGTTAGAAAAGAGAGAAGGGGAGGATTAAAGGAGAGCAGAGATGTTACAAAGGGTGGAGAAAACAACCCACATCCCTTAACAAACAACCTGGGAGTGGGGGAAGCAGAGAAGGGAAATTAATGTGGGCTGAAGAAACAGAAAAAAAAAAAAAATCATATTTTGAAAGGAAAACCACAGAAGTTGTTGTGAAGGGAGAAGGAAGTAAAGACATTTAGTGATTTACATAGAAACAACAATAAAACAGTCAAAGATCGTAAGACAGATCAGTAAAAGGCACAGACTAGTACATTCTGTTTTGTTGAAGAATGGGATGAATGTTTTTAAAAGTGAAAAGGGAAAGAAAAAGTGATGCATGACATCCAATGCTCCAAGGCATAGTAAGAGGGAAAATACTATCTGGAGTTAGTGTTGTCTGAGTGTGCAACAGACATCAGAAGAAAGAATTAACTTTATAGCTGTAAGGATTAATCAAAAATATATATATAATATACATGAAGATTGATTACTGGTTCCTGTGCAACAGGTTGGTTTGTTTGAATGAACCATTTTTTGTTTTTGTTTCATCCATCATAACTTTTTTGTGCCTATTTGATCAGGCCTGGGTTTAATCAAGACAGTAAAGTTTCTGTGTCTGAAGACAAGGCATCAGTTGTCAGGTTTGGAAAGCAGCTTCTGTCACACAAGAATTTTCTGTGGTTTGCTCTGATGAACCTTATACAGGCAAGTACAAGTATAAATGTGTTTATCCTTCACATTTAATTTACTAGTTGGCCCGCTGACTTAGGGAGTACACAGATATGATTTTTAAAGTTCAGTTTCGATCATCAGCGTATAAATTGAGGGGCAGAAAGAAATTTCCTGTCATACTTTTTACTTCACCTCGAAGAAAATGCGTTGTTTTTCCGGCTCAGAATGTCGGAACACTTTTTTCTGTTCAACCAGAGACCTTATAATAGCGAGACAGGTAACTGCCGGGGCCGCTCCATACGTTTGCACTGCAGTGCAGTGTGACAGGCCCAGCGTGACCCAGATACAAATAACGGCGGTCGCCCAGTCAGCTGGGAGGCTGACAATAGTGGAATAAGAGGCGATGATGGGCACTATTTCTTTCAATTTACTGACGTTTAGATAAAGATGATAAATAGTTTTATGAGTGTGATAAAAGGAGGAAAGACTATGGATAGGACTGGGGAAGGAGAGGGTAGCAGCTATGAAAGAACTGATATTAATTGATTGACTTACTCAGTAAAAGTGTGTTATCCTAACGATAAATGAATGTCCTCTTTCAGTTGTTACTTGTCTTGTTATCAAAGATTGTTGCCTTCCTCTTTGCACACGTTGTCCTGACCTTAGGCTGAATTTGTTCCAGGTTCTTACATTTGATCAGATGATGCAGTCGAATGTTGACAAAAAGATTAATAATCAGGAATGTTTTAACACAAGAGTCACATTGGAGAGCCTCTTCTGTTTCGTTTCCGTATGTTGCTTCTGTAATCTTTCGAACGATTGAGCACCGCAATCCTGAAGTGTGAAGGCTGACTGGTGCAACGGTTCGGAATACCCTTTCTGCACATCTTAAAAATTCCTGGAAATTGGATGAAGGGAATCGCAAGCCACCCCCCTGGCATTGGTCAAAATTCTTGGACCATATGAACTGATGGCTTGGATTGGTGATGTCTTTGTCTACAGATAGCTGACCCCTACAGTTATCGCAGATGACAGTGTCAATTTTTGAAATGATGTAGCCTGCAATGTAGGCAAGAATGTTTTCTTCCTTGTCTGAAAGTAATGGAACGTCTGGCACTTTTTTCATGACAGCCTGGAGCACTCTGGGTACATCTTGCTGCAGTCTTGACCTAATCGCTTTGGTGCCACCTGTTGGTTCGACGTTCTCCAGACTGAACAAAAAGGCATCAATGTCATCTTTACAGTTCTTCCTCTCCCCTGTCACAAGCAGTGAATCTACCATTGTCTGTCGAAGTGATAATCTGAATTCTGTGACATCCGGATTAAATCGATGCCCACCCTTTCCTCGAATGACAGAGAATAAATTCTCCAGACAATCCTGGTTGAGGCGATGTGTAAGGAGGAAACTGAAAGAGAAGTTGGTTTTAAGATCTTCCCACAACTGCAAGAGACAGCTGATAGATAACTTCCATCCCTCCAGGGAGGGAAGTGTAGACCCTTTACACGTGATGCCATCAAGCCATTTTAGACAATCTTCTAAATACTTTGAATGGCCAGACTTGGGTGTAACGGCATGATTCAT
This sequence comes from Onchidella celtica, assembly GCA_963931925.1. Classification (NCBI taxonomy): domain Eukaryota; kingdom Metazoa; phylum Mollusca; class Gastropoda; order Systellommatophora; family Onchidiidae; genus Onchidella; species Onchidella celtica. Next base: position 78,163,676 of record OZ007567.1, read on the forward strand.
ATTGGCTTTGCTGTGAAGGCTCCTGCTGTTGAAGCAATTGAACAGTCTATCCCACTGTTCCACGAACTCTGCTGTTGCCAGTGCTTCGAAAGGTAAGGCCTTGAGGGTAACCATAGTTGATATGCCAGCAGCTACTGTATGGCTTAAGACCTGCACAGCAAGGCTGACACGAAGGTGCGCAAAAGCAGGTACTTCTATATGTCTCTTCGTCAGTTTTGGGGCCATCCTGATAGGCATCGAAGAGTCCATTAAAAAAAATTTAACGATGTGCTCCCACCATACACTCCGTCCTTGCATGGAAAAGCCACTTTTCTTCAGATTGTTTCGAATATTTTTCATCAAGTGTGGAGGGTCGTACATGACAAAAATCTTGTGCTCCTGCACACAAAAGAAAGGCTTGTCATTTGTAACTCCCAACTTTTTCACAACAGCTTTATTGTTGGTCCCTTGGTCACAAATCATCACCTTAGGAATCAGTCCCAGCTGTAACAGTTGCTCCACGGCATCCAGCAGTATCAGCTCCAGTATGTTCGATCTTACTGAATTATGTGATAGGACATAGGTGAAAGGCTGTTTCCATTTGGTGTAAATTCCTCTGACCATCACAACGAGCGCCTGGTTAGCTTGCTTCTGAGACCGACCCCAAATACCGTAGTCTTCAAAACCCTCAACTTTGTCATGAGTTGGGTCGTAACGAATACCATACTTGATGGCCATGTCATCAAATATAATGGCACATAATCTTTCCTTCTCTGCCATGGCCTTTACTTTAATTTTGAACATATTCAGAATATTCTGACATAGACCCGGTGTAGCATCTGAGAGCTATCCCTTGCCCTCCCCCGTTTTTGTTACACTGGTGAGCATGTGTTCATTTCTTGTTGACGACCGCTAGAGCGTACTGTACTCCGTGACCTGACCTTCTTTTCTAGTGAGTAGTTTTTTTCCTCGCTCGCTTGTTGTCAGGTGTTTTGACTCGTTCAGTAAATATTAGTATGTTCCCGAATATTCGATAACGTTGTGGAAACGAATGTTTACGCCAGATTTGGCCTTGAGTGATGTAACCTGATGACGTATTGATGCGTGATTGGTTAGTTTGTGCGAGGGCAAAGGTAACGTTTATTTCGGGAACTTTCTGTAGGAATGTTTATATATATAGACCTGTGTGAGTGGTTGGGGGGGTGAGTAAGCGAGTTTCCTTTTGTGTGGCGTAGATATTTAGTTTCGCTGGTGTCTTCCTAGTAATTTATTGTTCACTATACAGTTATTAAACTTTAGTATTATTTAATCTATCGTCGGATCTCGTGTTTATTTATTTTACAGCTGTAATAGTTTCGTTTTCTAAAGGGTTGTAGTTAGATCAACTAACTCCCCCCTACTATAACGTGCTAGAACAACCTCAGCTGTTACATATTGGGGGCTCGTCCGGGATCCGACCATATTCGAACGGACCAGATCTAAATTACTAGATTTATTTACATAGTTTACAGTAGAATATCATCGACAAGCTATCTACAATATGTCGGAGGTTATTGGAAGGCTTAGCCAGGAAGCGGACGCTATGGAGCTCACTGGGCAGGAGAGACGGGACTACCTCCGTGAAGGCCTAGAAAGAGAAAGACAGCTGGAGGCTCAACGACAGGAGAAGGAGGCTGAACGACAGGCTCATGAGAAGGAGGCTGAACGACAAGAGAAGGAGGCTGAACGACAAGAGAAGGAGGCTGAACGACAAGAGAAGGAGGCTGAACGACAGCTGGAAAGGGAAAAGATGAACCACGAGTTGGAGATAGAGAGGATGCGCCAGCAACGTGGAGGCAACGACTCAGCGCAGAAGACCGACGACCACGCCAGTTCCAAGAGACCCAAGCTACCTGCATTTCAGGACAAGAAGGACGATCTGGATAGCTGGTTGCTGCGGTTTGAGAGGTTTGCCGAGACAGCTGAATGGCCCAGATCCACCTGGACGACATCATTGTCTGCCCTGCTGACCGGGAGAGCTTTGGAGTGCTTCTGCAGACTACCGATCGACGAGGCCAAGGACTACGACAAGGTCAAGGAAGCGTTGCAGAAGAGGTACAACCTGTCAGAGGACGGATACAGACTCATGTTCAGACAAGGTAAGCCTGAAGATGGAGAAGATGTTGGAATGTTTTTGACCAGGATCAAGACCTATTTAGAGAGGTGGATAAAGCTGTCGAAGACGGAGGAGACCTACGAAGGAGTGAGAGATCTGTTCGTCAGAGAGCAATTCATGGATGCCTGCCCACCAGACCTTGCAACCCATGTGAGGGAGAGGAAACCAAAGACGCTACAGGACATCGCAGATTCAGCGGAGGCGTACCTGGTAGCGAGGAACCGGACGCTCAGCGGGAGCGCCAGACTGCAGAGCCGGCCAGTGCGACAGAGGCCCAACGGAGACAGAAGCCCACAGGTCTGCCATAGGTGCCAGAGGCCGGGACACAAGGCGACGGAGTGTCGTGCAAAGTTAAACGACAAAGGTGAGTTGAAATGTTACCTTTGTGGAAAGCCAGGCCACGTTCGGAGGATGTGTCCAGCCCAGAAGGATATGGGACGAGGCAAGCCGAACAAGGCGGCGGCGGCCGTAGTTATAGCGGCGGATGAGTCGTCAAGACAAGATGTGACGACGGCTGACACCAGCATCAACGTTCAAGCGGTAATGAAGGACGGGAAGCTACAGTTAGCGGTGCCTGTTACGTGCGGAGGATGCAGTGACGGAAGGACCGTGGAGAAGCTGAAGTTACCGGTGATGAAAGGCTTGATTGGAAATCGAGCGGTAGATGTCCTAAGAGATACCGGCTGTGAAGGTGTAGTGGTGCGGCGAGCACTGGTGGACGACGGACAGCTCACCGGTGGGAAGAAACTTATCGCGAGGATCGATAACTCCTTGCTAGCGGCGGAAGAAGCCGTTATCGACGTGAAGACGCCTTACCTGACGGGCAAAGTGACGGCGCTGTGTCTCCCGGAGACCATCTGCGACCTAGTAGTCGGGAACGTGGACGGAGCGAAGGATCCGTACGACCCTGATACTGAGGTGATGGTAGGAGCGGTGACCACGAGGGCCCAGGAGAAGAGGAAGGACCGGTCTACGTCGCTGAAGGTGCCGAGGGCAGAACGGCACGCGGGAGTGGATAGAGAGGAACTTATCCGACTCCAAGAAGAAGACGAAGTCATAAGGAAGTTAGAGCAGAAGAAGATCCCAACTAATAGAGGCAATAAATCTGTTCATTTTGAGAAACATGGAGGAGTACTGTACCGGATCTACAAGGACCTGAGACAGGCGACGGTTATAAGGCAAGTGGTACTACCCGAGAAACTGAGAGAGTATGTATTGAGTGTAGCCCACGACTCGATCGTCGGAGGACACCTCGGCGTGAAGAAAACCAAAGACAGAGTTATGAGCAATTTTTATTGGCCTGGAATTGAAGGTGACGTCGCGAGATACTGCCGCTCATGCGACATATGCCAGAGGACGGTGAACAAAGGAGCGACACCAAAGGTGCACCTGCAGAGTATGCCAGTAGTGGACGTACCATTTAGGCGAGTGGCCGTGGACTTAGTAGGACCTATCGACCCCCCAAGTGAAGGTGAACATCGGTATATCCTGGTGTACATAGACTACGCTACTCGTTACCCTGAAGCCACACCCTTGAAGAAGATCGACGCAGAAACGGTAGCAGAAGCCTTAGTGAACATCTACAGCCGTTTGGGTGTGCCCGAAGAGATCTTGTCCGACCAAGGGACCCAGTTTATGTCAGATGTCATGAAGGAAACGAATAGACTACTGGGAATTCGACAGTCGACCACTACAGTCTACCACCCTATGTGCAACGGGTTGGTGGAGCGATTCAACGGTACACTGAAGAAAACTTTGAGACGACTGTGCGCGGAGCAACCCAAGCAGTGGCACAGATACATCAACCCGCTGCTCTTCGCATATCGTGAAGTTCCCCAAGAGTCGACCAAGTTTGCCCCATTCGAGTTGCTGTATGGGAGAACTGTGAGAGGACCAATGCACATCTTACGACAACTATGGACCAAGGACGTAGAGGAGCCGGAAACGAAGACCAGTTACCAGTACGTCATGGAACTACGTGAGAGGCTGGAGGACACATGGAAGTTAGCGACGGAAGAACTCTCCAAGGCTCAAGGTAGACAGAAGACCTACTACGACCGGAAGGCGCGAGAGAGGAAGTTCCGCCCCGGAGATGAAGTGTTGGTGCTACTGCCGACGAACACTAACAAGCTCCTAGTCCAATGGAAGGGACCATATAAGGTAGTCTCAGTTGTCGGTGTTAACGACTATAGAATCAAGATGGGTGCAAAAGAAAAGACCTTGCACGCCAACCTCCTCAAGAGATACATTCCAAGGACGTCAAAAGCAGCAGCAGTGGCAATGGAACCGAGACCTATTGTGACTGAGATGTGTGGGATGGACAACAGTAGGAGAGATACCACGCCTGAACATGTCAACGCCATAAAGGACGGCGGCGGTGATAGTGCTGAGAGTGGACTGGCAGAGGACGACATGATGGACAAGAGTCAACCCGTGGAGTCAGCTGGCATGACAGTCATCGAGGACTGCGACCTGGAAGGCGACAACGGTGGAACGACGGAGGACCTTGCCGACCTAGGAAGCTGGGACCAGAATGAAGGCTACAGAGATGTCCAGTATGGAACGCAACTGACGTCGGAACAACGTCAAGAACTCTGCGGTGTGGTGAAGGATTACCAGCACGTCTTCACCAATCTCCCTGGATGCTGCCAGTTGGGTGAACATCGCATCGACCTGACGACAGAAGTACCAGTTCGTCAACGACCATACCCGGTGCCCTACGCTATGCGCGACTCATTGAAGGAGGAGCTTAGCACCATGGAACGGCTGGGCATCATTCGAAGGAGCTCATCAGCTTATGCTTCACCTGTTGTTGTCGTCAAGAAGAAGGACGGATCCAACCGAGTCTGCATCGACTACAGGAGGTTGAACAAGATCACAGTATTTGACCCTCATCCGACAGCAGCGCCATCGGAAGTGTTTCAGAGTCTCTCGAGAGGAAAATTATTCTCTCGGATTGACCTGAGCAAGGGATACTGGCAAGTGAAAGTTCGAGAGCAAGACATTCCCAAGACGGCGTTCGTCACCATGGGCGAACACTATGAATTCATTCGGATGCCTTTTGGGATGATGAACTCAGGAGCCACGCTGAACAGGATCGTAAAGCCATTGATCCGTGGAATGAGCAATGTGACAGCATATGTGGACGACCTGCTGATTCATACAGAGACATTCGACGAGCATGTGAAGACTCTCAAGGACTTACTGCAGAGGATGGACCAAGCTGGATTAACTGCAAGACCATCGAAGTGTCTGATTGGAACGTCTGAAGTAGACTTTGTTGGACACTTAGTGGGAGAAGGTATGATTGGCCTGTTAGAAGAGAATGTATGTAAGGTACGGGACGCACCCAGACCCACCACTAAGAAGGAAGTGAAAGCATTCTTAGGATTAGTGGGATATTACCATGAATTTATTCCTAACTTTTCAGCGATTGCATCACCATTGTCTGATTTACTTAGAAAGGGTCAGCCCAATATAGTTCAGTGGGATGAAACGCAGGAGAAAGCGTACACCTCTTTGAAGAATGTCATTATCTCCAAACCCGTGTTATGTTTGCCAGATTTTTCCAAAGAGTTTGTCTTAGCAACTGATGCATCAGATCGCGGATTAGGCGCTAGTCTTATGCAGGAACACGAGGGAAAGTTGTACCCTGTGGCATATGCTAGTCGTAAGCTATTGCCTCGTGAGACAAAATATTCGGTCTCAGAGCGCGAATGTTTAGCTATTGTTTGGGCTGTAAAAAGGTTTACTTTGTATTTGTATGGAAAGGAGTTTGTGCTCCAAACTGACCATCGGTCATTAGAGTTTTTGAACTCTGCCAAGTTTGACAGTCCAAAGTTATTACGATGGAGTTTATTTTTACAGTCTTATCGATTCAGGATTCACTACGTAAAAGGCAGAGAAAATGTCTGTGCCGATTTCCTGAGCAGGGTATTTTAAAGTAGTACACTATCAGTGAAATGCATTGTAACCCATACTTTTGCCTACTAGATGAATTGCTAGGACGGCAGTATTGTACTGTAATTGGGGACGTAGTTCATCTGTGACTGAATATTGAATTGGTGGCTGATAGAGAGTCATGATGTGTTAGTCACATTTTGATTTTATGCTATGTCATATTAGTTACCAATGGAACTTGGTGTAATTTTTGAAAAATGTAACCCAAATGGGGACTGCGAGCAAGCAGTGTTTGTGTTATATTGCAATGTTGTAACTTGTTTTGACCTAATATGATGAAGAAAGACCCTAATCAGTGGTCGGTATGTATTGGTATTTTTGCCATTGTACGTATGAGTTATACATTTTGGAGATAACCATGTTATGTACAACAAGTTATATGCTATGATTCGTGCACGAAGCATTGTGTAAACGATGGGCCATCGTTTCACCTTATATGATTTGTAATAATATCATTGACCATTGTTTCACCACAGTGGTGGCGTTGTGTTATTTTGACTAGTAGGCCTACTGTTTACTATTGAGAAGCAATGACGGTATTGTATTAGTTATGGTATTATTGATGCAAAGTACACTGCATTGTATTATATTTGTGATGACATTCGGGAAGACACTGAAATTGTTATTAATTGTAATAGAATTAGCAACTACCTTTGTGAGATTGGGAGTGCTATAAGATTATTTCACGATAGTGCAGACGCTGAATAATGTTTTGGAGTTGAAAAATATTCAACTTAAATTGGGGAGTTGTGTAGCATCTGAGAGCTATCCCTTGCCCTCCCCCGTTTTTGTTACACTGGTGAGCATGTGTTCATTTCTTGTTGACGACCGCTAGAGCGTACTGTACTCCGTGACCTGACCTTCTTTTCTAGTGAGTAGTTTTTTTCCTCGCTCGCTTGTTGTCAGGTGTTTTGACTCGTTCAGTAAATATTAGTATGTTCCCGAATATTCGATAACGTTGTGGAAACGAATGTTTACGCCAGATTTGGCCTTGAGTGATGTAACCTGATGACGTATTGATGCGTGATTGGTTAGTTTGTGCGAGGGCAAAGGTAACGTTTATTTCGGGAACTTTCTGTAGGAATGTTTATATATATAGACCTGTGTGAGTGGTTGGGGGGGTGAGTAAGCGAGTTTCCTTTTGTGTGGCGTAGATATTTAGTTTCGCTGGTGTCTTCCTAGTAATTTATTGTTCACTATACAGTTATTAAACTTTAGTATTATTTAATCTATCGTCGGATCTCGTGTTTATTTATTTTACAGCTGTAATAGTTTCGTTTTCTAAAGGGTTGTAGTTAGATCAACTAACTCCCCCCTACTATAACGTGCTAGAACAACCTCAGCTGTTACACCCGGTTGTATGTGAACATTTTTCATGGACAAAGACAGAGTTCTGGGTGACGGGGAATCGAGGAGCTTACACCATTATACGGTATAACAATGTAAGCTTCTTGCCGAGAATAAAGACTTGTCTTCTGTTACCGCCGTTAATGCCAACACGGATGCCTGACCCAGATACGCGGATCCAGCCACAGTTACGTGTCTCGCTATATAAGGTCTCTGGTTCAACCCAGTTGTGGCTCAAAATCAACGAAGTATTAAAAATATAGTGGACTTCAAGACCTTTTAAATTATGCCTACATACACCTTTATGTCTTTCTGTGGTTAATATGATATTTTGTGGAGTTTAAGGCTCAGCAGTTAAAAAGCTCTTCATGATTACATTGGAGGCTTTACTTCCTTTATAATATGATTCAGAGTTAAACGACACAGAAATAGACTACAGTTCTAAGAGCAGCGCAACTATATCTTTGTCTCATTTAGCATTGGTATCTTGACCCATGTGCTGTTGTCATTTCAGCCTTCAGCACAAGGTCTAATCTTGCTGTTAGAAATTACAAATATAATTTCAGTCTCCTTATAATACAAGAGATTCATGTACTTGGAGTATTTAAGATGACTTTCATACTGAACAGTTTGAGATTGTTAAATAAACTAGCTCTGATGGCAGAAACAAATATGAAAAGCAAAACAAGAGAAAAATATCATCACTGTGTTATTAGCAGAGCACCATGTAGTTGTGTATTTTGTAACATGAGTTATTGCTTTTTATTTAATTTCAGGTTTTTCATTGCCATTTCAATTCAAACTTCTTCCCCTTATTTCTGGACACCTTGTTGGGGGAAGTAGTCAGTCCAACAGTGGCTTCCTGCCTGTTGTGTGAGTTTCAGTGTTTCTTTCCACTTCATACCTTTTCAGACATCTCGTATAAATGTGTAATGTAGTGTGTAGTCAACTTCTAACGGACTTGACTCCCTACAGTTATCAATGACGCCAGATTGTGTTCACCACCGGTGCGAATGGGATCAACAGCTCGATAATATTATGCACACTGTGTGGCTGTGTACTGATCCAGAGACGCTGTGACATAGCTGTATTTTGTATCGTCAGCCGTGATGCCTTTTATGTTGAACTGAGCCTCTGCTTGTGCGAACCAGACCAGGGCTCGCTGTGGCCAGAAAGGCGGGAGCTTGATAGACACCGCATTAGCTTCGTCTGTCATTTTTTTTCTTTTGAAACGTCGGGGTCACTACTGTAGTCAACTTCTAATGGACTTGACTCTCTACAATTATCAATGACGCCAGATAGTGTTCACCACCGGTGCAAATGGGATCAACAGCTCGATAATATTATGCACACTACAAGTGGTTGATTGCAAGATAAATTGATGCATAATATAACGATTTGTAGCAGGATAAATTGATGCGTAATGTAATGGTTGGCTGCAGGATAAATTGATGTTATCCACAAAGAAAGTTGACCTGTCAAAATCTCTGCCAGTTAATACACATTGTGGCACAGCCTAGGACCTTAATGAAGCCCAAACATTTGATTAACAGTATCAGTGAAATGTAACCGTTTTTTGCTTCACTGTCTTATCGTGCAAGATGACTCTGAACATTTGCTCGCGGATAATATATAAATGTTGTCAGTGGGTTGCTGTTTGCTTTTTGTTCGAAGGTCAGTGAGAGAAACCAGTATGTAAAATGCATATTGTATATACTGCTTAGGCATTTGCTCGCGGATAATATATAAATGTTGTCAGTGGGTTGCTGTTTGCTTTTTGTTCTTCGGTCAGTGAGAGAAACCAGTATATAAAATGCATATTGTATATACTGCTTAGGTAACATTACGCATCAATTTGAAGTGGTGTTTATGTGCCAATATATTTCGTCCATAAAGCCTTTTTTCGCAGCATGTAGTGGAAATGGTTTAATAAACTGTTTTGTGGAAATGTTAGTACTTTCTCATTGTTACTTTTCTTTCTTCAGGGATATCTTTTATGGCCCCACACATAAACAATTTGTACTTCCTGAACTTATGTAGACGACATGGTGTCTACGCAGTCATCAGATTTTTGTTTCTGGTCAAGCTCATCCTTGCTTTACTGATGTATGGTGCAGGCCTGGAACATGTTTGGCTGCTGGGTTTCTTTATAGCCAGGTAGAGGAATGCCATTCAATAGTTTGTCTGTTGATGGATGTAAGGTAGCAAATGTGCTTGTGGAGGTTACCCTGCACTGTCAGAATAGAAAATTTGAAACTGAACATATAGTTGTGAAAGGAAAACTGAATATGCACCCAATCAAAAAATTATCTGACTAGTGCAATGAAGTCTATTCATAAAGTAATTATTAGAAATCAAGGGATACTGTAGATTACTTTCAATTTGTCATCCAGCTGTGGTGAAAGTTTTATCAGGGGACATAATCATGCATGAATTCGTAATGTGGAATATTGTTTGGTTCTCTTCCCTAGTAACCGGGTGTTCACAGAAGGAACATGCAAACTTCTGAGCCTGGTAATTAGTGATCTGGTAGACGAGGATGTGGTACTTCACTCCAGGCCTCAGGCTGTCTCAGCTCTAGTCTTTGGCACTGCAGCCCTGGTTTCCAAACCAGGTCAGACTTTGGCTCCCGTTATAGGGACTTGGGTATTAGCAATGCAAACAGGTAAGATTATGGTGAATTGTATTGACACATTGTGTCCGTAGGTAACTTACAAGACAGTACCAGAGATGTCCTCAACTTTAGCATTGAAATATCAGTCTCAAGTCAATTAGAATGACTGCTTTACTAGTATTAATTTGGAGCAATGTCATTGTCTAGCATAGTTATGTAAACTACATTTCTTTGTTGACATTATTTTCTTAATTAAGCTCTTAGCAGTGTGGATTTTTGGGAACGCTTTTCTCAAAAATAGTGTTATATTATTACAGTTGCAGTTTGAACTTAAAAAATGCTCATTGGAAATACCAGTTGCTTGTTTCTAGTTGTTTCAATTTTTCTTTAAATTTTTGTTAATTTCCTTGCAGGTCATGATATTTTCCAGACAGGAAGCGAATCTGGTTCTATAAAATTAGATTTGTCCAAAATGGACCCTGAAACAAGATATATGTACAAGAATGGAGTGTTCCACATGCTGATCTTTGTACCAATTGCATGTGCTGTACTTCAGCTCGTGGCCTGGACACGTTTTACTCTGCGGGATCAACGGCTTGCTCAGGTGAAAGCTTCCAGAGGCGGTGTTTTGCATATAGAGGTGTAATCATAGGTACAGTTATAATGGTCCTAAAGGTTTCAGGTCTATGATGGAAAATGAGGATTATGAAACCCTAGATATGCAATGAGATTAAATAAATCCATTAATAAGAAAATCAGTGAAAGGGGTGTTGATAATATTGATATTGTTGTAACCCACAAGATACTTGTAGTTTGGCATGAGGTCATCTCCTTTCTTCAGTATTTTTTCAAAAGATTTTAACTCATGAAATTCAAAAACGTTTTATTGAAAGATAAAATGTCATGAAATCTCTTCATGAAAATATGTGGCATTAGAAGTTTCTATTCAGGGGGGTAAACTAAACCTAAATGGCAAAAGCCATTTTGCTTCCCTTATTCTGTAGTAAACAGTGATTTTGTTGACGCTTAGATTTTTCAGCCAGTGAAAATGCATGATGTTTGAATTTCAGTGAACCATTTTCTAGCAGTTTACTGCACCTCTAGTTCCATAATTTACTGCCATATTGTCAGCCTCTTCATGTTTTTTTGCAATGATAATGATAGAATCTATGTGCAACGAAGCGGAAAGACTTGGAATAATGTAAAGAGGCTGGCCCATGATAGAGAGGGATGGAAAGTGTTTGTTGGTGGCCTATACCCTGATCCAGGATGAGAAAGGCAATGATGATGATGAATGATAGAATCTGAATTGTAATCTCCACTAAACATCACACAAAATGCAAATCATCATATATTAGATATGGCAGATTTCCTGCATTACCAGAACATGAGACATTAAGTAATTTTGAAAATGCAGAACATGAGTTGTTTTTGTTGTAAGTGCCATTCTTCTTAAGATGATAAAATTTTTGTATTCTTGTATTTCATAAGAAGCTTTACTGAGGATTTTGTGTTGGATTATGAATTGAACCATTTTTCACTCGATCCTGTGGAGTTATTCTCCTGGCCTTTAGCATTTCAAGTTATGAAGATGGTTAGAATTCAGTCCCATTAAGCCAATCATTGATTCTACGCAACTCCGAAGGTCTTGCAAGTAGGAGAGAAATCACTGTAATATTTACACCATTCAGTGCTATTCTTGGTGCTTGAATCTTACTTTAATAGATGTATCACATGACTTTGGGATGTTTGTTATTGTGGGAGACAATTTTGCATACTAGCAGTTGTCTGCCCGAACCTGACAAAATATTTTTAAAAGTTTGTTAGTGATTATTTTGTATAAATTACATTATACGTATTGTTGAATCATTCTGCACTACCTTTGCTCACTTCATAGGTAAAGAGCAGAGGGAAAAACATGCATATCTTTTGATGTTACTGGGCAATGTGAGGAAAATAAACATTTGAGTTGACAAGTGATGCAGAGAGAAAAATTACAGACTTCACATTATATTGAATAATTATATTCTTAGCCAAATTTGTAACTCATCATCGGCACGGCTGCTTATTTTCCTCCAAAACCGACCTCTTAGCTGAGACCACGAGAAAGTAATAAATCAGGTGTCAGTCGGGGTCACGGAGCTCAAGTGGCCGGCGGCCGCTTAGATCGCGGCTGCACAGTTGTTCCAATAATTATGCCTGACAATATTTCACGCTCTCATTTAATTTTACCGACCCCAGTACATGCAAACCCGATTTTCAGTCAATGCGTTTAACATACTATATTTCTGTGAAAATTTGAAAGTTCTGTGATAAATAGGAGAGAGTTTACAAGGGTGACAAAATGGGCCAAATTGGACTTTATTGCCGGACACACTGATTAACAATTTTGCCTAATTAACACACTTTCCTCACCCAAAAAAACAGCTGATTTTTTCAGCAATGTTCTGAATTTGGTTAATCTACACGCTGTGCAAATTTCAAGGAAAGGGCAATCATATCAACGACAAAATGTCCAGTTAAAATAACCCAGCTGTGTAAAAGACACTGATGAGCATTAATTTGTGGTGATATTTCGCTCATATGTTGGACAAGTTATGACGGTAACATGTAGACAGTGGAACATTTACACGTGAACGTGATAGCACTGTAAATCTGTCAATGATTTGTGCAGTATATGTGGCAACAGGTCATTAACCTGAAGATGAAATGATTAACAGAGGAAAAAAAAAAAAACACTCAGTGTGAATCACATAGAGATGATTTGTAAATTAGTTTTGGCGATAAATATTATCAATGATTTGCAGTGTACTCACTGAACTACTGTGTGCTCATAAGTGTAGTTGTTTTCGCTTGAGAGGCTTAAAGAAAAGGAAGAGTGTGACATCGTTACAAACCATCAAGACCTTCGTCTGTGTGAGTGCCAGTATCAGGAGTGAGTACAAGGCTGCAAATTGTTATGAAATCACATTTACTCCCGGTTTCTCCAACTCACCATGTATTCTGTCCTTCTCCCCCTCCCCCCCCACCCCACAATGAAAAGGCCAGGGTATAACCAAAGGTTTAAATGGACCTGTCAGTAGTAACATTAGCAGACATCTTTTATACAAACCTCCGAAATTTATTTTTATGTGGCTCTGCAACTTCGTTATCATTATATTATTATTCTCTTGACTGCGTGTAGTTTGCAAGCGATTTATTCCGTTTTTACTAGCAGCATTCAGGAATTGTGTTAATATTACAAGTCATGTACTTAATCCTGTGTACACCCACGTGTGGTTGGTGGGCACTTCCAGCAGGGTCTCCTTCTGCCCTGTCATTCTGTTTGTTATATTCTTTTTATCGTCTCGCTTCTTCCTAGCACAATGTGACTGTTATCGTGTGGTGGACGGGCTTTCTCCAAACTCAAACTAACTTGTGTGCACCCAGTGACTCTGCTGTCTGCTGAATTCCCCCCTCCCCCACCTCCTTCTGAGTGATTCTGACTGACCATCACACAAATTGTGCAACTCAATCCCCATTCAAATAGATTTATGACTCAAGTAACATCAGACTTTAACGGCTTCTATCGCCGATAGGGGGTGCCCGTGACGACGTGAAACTGACCAGTGCAGTGTTATCTGAAACCTCTGTGTTAATTAAACAGCTGTAGAGACATCCTGTGACTTGCCCTTCACCTGATTTTTGGCACACTGAGTAGCTCATTGTCTCCTCTGTGTTCGACAGTTGATTCAGAGTTGTTTTTTGTGAGGAAGTATTTTATTCAAATTTTTTTAAAACACCAGTAATGGAGTCAAATTGTGGTGAAAATGAAGCATTTTCTAAAGGGCATAGATGTGCAACTAATCATACTAAAACAACTAGATTTTCACATTTATGTAACTAGTCCTCTCCTCTCTCTTGTAACAGGGTGAAAAGTGTGAAATTTTAACACTTCAAACCACTATAAATATTTCCATAGACGATGTCATAGCTTCGGTTTCGGCGCTGCCGCTAAATTCTGCGCGAAGCAATTGACCTCTTGACCCCGACCTCGTGGCGGGGGCTAGGTGGCCAACTAAAGTGTCGCTTGTTAGCAGCCGTGTCGGATGAACTTTTGCAAGACTCTCATTTTGGAATTACTCCTAATATCTGGGAGGTGCCCTGCTTATTCTGCAATAATATGTTTTGTTATCATGACTGCTTAATACACTAAAAATAGTATTGCAAATGTCCAAGACAGTTTGATTTGCTGTTTTTGAAGATAGTGTGTGATTTTATTATGCAAAGGTGGGCTTTTAATGTTGACAATTCTTGCAAATTTTTTATTTTTTAGCTGGCTGTAGTAAATTTCTGTATTGTGGGTGAAGAAGGACTCTTTTCCCATGACATGTTTTTATCTTGTCTTTCAATCCAAAATTATGTAGCTTCTATCTAAGCTTGTTGTAATATGGTGGAAACTGTGGCACTTTAAATGTTTCAAGAAGAAATTTCTACATTAGTTATGATTGATTATAGTAGACTTTGGCAGCAGCAGAATTAGGATAAGAATTACGGAATACACATCCAGGAATGTTAAGTCAATAGATCACCTTCAGTTTCATCAGTCGGAACAAAGCTTTCCGAAAACGAACGTGTGTGCACTTCTACAGAATGCTTTATATATAAGTGATTTTCAAGAGAACAATACTGCAAATTTTTTTTCAACTAACTTTGACTAATAATACATCGTAATGCTGCATCTTCCTGTATGTCATATGTTTGTTACGCCAAAGAAACACAGAAGGTAAAGGTTAATTTGTTTCATGTGTTTTGTTATGAATGTGGGGAGGCAATGGACAAATGAGAGTGTAAACTTTCTTTCTTAACCCAGTCAAAATTGGTCCATTTGTAATGTTTTTACCAAATGAGCCAGCTTTAAATATGGGTATCTATATAAATTATGAAAACAGCCCTGAATAATTTTAAATCCATTTCATCATCATCATTGCCTTTCTCACCCTGGGTCAGGGTATAGGCCACCAACAAACACTTTCCATCCCTCTCTATCATGGGCCAGTCTCTTTACATTATTCCAAGTCTTTCCGCTTCGTTGCACATCATTTTCTCTGGCTCTTCTCCACGTTCCGCGCGGCCTTCCTCTTGATCTCTTGCCCTGGGGATTCCAATCCAATACCTTCTTCGTGATGCTGTTTCCTGGCCTCCTGAGAGTGTGGCCGATCCATCTCCATCGCCTCCTACCAATTTCCTCTCTGACTGGGCTCTGTCTTGTTCTTTTCCATACAATTTCATTGCTGACCTTGTCTGTCCATCTGATCTTAAGTAGCTTCCTCAAACATCTGTTGATGAAAACTTGGATTCTCTTTATGCAGGCCTGGGATGCATTCCAAGTCTCACATCCATACAACAGGACTGACTTCACGTTCGAGTTGAATATCCTCAGCTTTGTTTTTAGAGATATATCCTTGGTTCTCCAAATCTTGCTTAAGGACGTAAAAGCTGCCTGTGCCTTTCCAATTCGTGCTTTGACTTCTGATATAGTAAAATGTAGCAAATGCTTTTTCAGTGCTTTTTTGTTTCCAAGAATTTGGAAATCTGGAAAATTCATGCAGAAAGTAATTTTATCATTATCTTGTAAACTGCAATGCATGCAGGATTCTTTATGTTATATACATACTGCATGCGATCAGTATTTTTCTCTTTTAACCCATACCCTTTTCGGTCAGATTCTTATACATGTACTGCCATAATGACATATCTTATCAGTTAATCCATGCACTAATTTTTATTCCCACAAATTTATCAGTATATATGATGTGACGCAACTTATGTATTGCCTATAAATGTAAGATTTGACTCTGTGATATTAAGTTTTATTTATTGGAAGATGTGTTTTCTCCTTTAAAATGGCTATCATGACTGTTTTTTAAATCCGCAAGGTAACCCATTCATGTAAATGGGAAGCCATTGCAAGTCATATTTGTCTATAAAAGTACATATTACAGGAAGAACATACTATGGCCATGCCAAAGACATGGAATTTACAGTTCCAGTGACTGAGTTATAAGTTATCAGAGCATAAACTGTTGTGTCCTTTATGGCAGCTTTGAAAAACATCCTTGAGACTTTGTTACTACTACAAAAATGTGTGTTTACATGTGTTGCCAGGCATGTCCAACCAAAGAATTTTCTGTCACTGGTTATGAATGAACCATGGTGAACTGTGTCAGTCAGTGTTGTAGCAACGATGTTCCTTTTGTTGCTATGGCTTTATAACTGGTGCCGTAGAAGTAGCATCAGATTCTACTGGTTACTTTGTTAGTTAAGAGATTATTGTGTTTCTTTAGTATTTGAATACTGCTTTGCACAGTCTCAGTTTTTTTGTTATTTTTAGATGGATATTGCAAATGCTGCCCTACTTTGTCACTATTTAGAAACAGAAACTTCCTTATCAATTGTAGTATGTTTAATGCAGAAAATGAAAATCAAATTGAAACATATTACATTCACAAAACATGCCAGTGAAGTTACCAAATATTTGTCGAAACTGAACATTCCATCAATAACTACCTGTTGTTTATGCATATAGAGATATATTATAGTGGATTTATGTATTTTTTAGTACACCTAGAGAAAAATGTGTTATGAGAAGGACTGAATTGTGATATCTTTGAGACAAAGAGAGAGAGAAAGTGAGAATGAAAAAGATAGGGGGGGGGGAGAGAGAGAGAGACAGAGAGAGAGAGAAGGCGCTCTTTGACATTGATATTAATAAGCTTTTGACTGGACATCTAAAGGAATCCTAAATGCTGCACTGGTCGTTGGGAAAGTTGTTACAATGCTTTTAGCATCCTTTTAATAATGTAATTAACCACTGATGGTGTTGAAAATATCTGCATACATATTTTTTTTCCTTTCATGTCATGAAACTCAAATATCCACTGAACATTTTAGTGACTTCCTACGACGGACCTAAGGGGAAAAAAACAAAGGAAATCAGTGCAGTCATTCAAACTTCATGAAGCAGGAACAGTAAACTGGATATGACATGCAGCAGAGAAGACAAAAGGACTTTAGACATCTCTGATTTTTATCTTCTCACAAAATTGACAGGGATATAATGCATCATAACAAATCACTCGAGCGTCACAGTCAGTTAATCTTAGTTGTTGCATTCTTATTAAAATAGGCCAGGACACTGCAACAGCAAATGTCAGGAAAAAAATTCACTTGTAAAGTAGATGTTATAATGGTGCGTAATTTATTGTCCTTCTAGCTTATTTATAATGTTTTTCGGTTGAGATTAAAATATGAGATTATTTGAACTCCAGCTAATGTCGGCTAAGGTTTTTTATGGATTTGATGGCTAGGTGAGGGCTTTTGATTTGTGTTATGTTTCTACTATTTGATATTTTATGAATAATCAAAATATGCAGTATTGCAGGCACCAGCTTAATGGAAAAGGCCCAAGTGTTTGGTGGCTTTGTGGGGATGTTGGGTTTTGGGGAGTGGGGGTGGGGGTGTATGTACTGAGGTTTTTTCACTAGCATATTAGTTTGTTTGGAATTTAAATGCTCAGTTGAAGAAATTAATCCCCCAAGTGCCATGGCTGAAAAAGACCATATTTGTTACATGTCTCAAACACATTTCACACCAGTTTCATTGATATTGTTCTTTGATCTTTTTTATGTGGACACAAAGATATAGATAAGAAAAGTGTATGCTATGCAAACTGTTTCCTTGGTTAAGGTTTTACATTTTGATTTACAACTTCAGGAGGATGATTTCCATATGTATAGATCTATAGATCAGATCCAGCTGAGATGTTCACATGAGAACATGTTCATTGTGTATGTGTGATAATATTAGGCACTGGGTGTTTTTATGCTGAGGCATGAATGGGAAGAGATGTTGAAAAACACAATTTTTATCAAACTGATATATTTGCATGTTGCACTGGAGCTGTACTGAATCACAGGACAATGATGTAAAATATTGCAATGAAGAAAAGGAAATAAACTTGTTCAAAAAAGCATTCTGTGGTTAATGTCTTGCAAATATAGGCACATTCAAATCCACAGGCCATGCATTGTTGCTGTTCAGTGAATAAGAATTAGGTTGCAAAAACAGCGCTCCCCTGCTCTATCCTTCCTTCTTTGTCTCGTTTTTCACACTTGAAAATACATATATGTGGCTTGTTGGGCATAAAGAGAGTGGAGAATCACATCACACCAGTCACTGTCTGTTCTGTTAATTCGCCTTAATGGATGTGTTCTGCCTGTTTCAGTCAGAGCTTTCCGTCCATGTCGGGCCAAACATAGGGAGGAGAATCACATCAGTCATTATCTATTCTGTTAATTTGCCTTAATGGGGTGCTCTGCCTGCTTCAGTCAGAGCTTTCTCTCCGTGTCGAGTCAAACGTCCCGCGCAGCGGACTATAAACACTACATGTAGTTCATTTTCATCAGCACAATCGGGCATTGTTGTTAGCCAGTTTCAAAGATAAAATATGGCCAACTGTTTACAAAGCCCTGAGTTAGAAACAATGAAGAAACGCTACAATAAATCACAAAAGGAAAAAAAAACAACAAAAAAACCGACCAGCTTTCTGCCCTGAAAGACCTTCTTCAGGCCAAAAAAAAAAAAAAGATCATTTCAATGCAACAATTGTCACATACATGTTAGTTCCGGGACACAGGAGGAGGTCTGTCAACCTCACTGCGACTCCACAAATTTTCTGTGGTTTTTGAAAAAATATTTAGATTTAGTCAGTATTAGGACATTTTAAGTATGAAACTAAGAAGCTTTCTCTCTACAGTGATACCGTGGCTATGCTAATAGTGTGATCTATCTCATTTTTCATAGTTTTGAGGAAAGGGACTGAAACTTTCGTTAAGGTGAGTTTTCTTCTTCTACTATTTTTGTTTGTTTGTTTGAATATCAGTCATTCAGCGCATTGTTTGGGGGACGCATATTGGTGCATTTCTTTTTTCACTTGAAAGTGTTCTTCAGAACAAGAAGAACAAGAAAAGCCAGTAGAATTTGGACCCAAGTAGGCCTAATTGTGACCTATTCTGTTGGAATATTGACTATGTGTTTACTGAAATCTCCGAACATTTACACGATTTTGTTGACAGAAAGACCAGTGTACACTGGGGAATACTGTGGACTGTATGTATTTGACTGAATTAATGGTTTCAATGTACGTTCGTTCTTCATTAACCTTTTTGCATAGGCCGTGGAAGAGCCAGTGTGTGCGTGGGAGATGGGGGAGGGTCTGGTGACTGGTTTGGTGTTTGTACTGTGTGAGTGGCCCGGCAAACACGTTTGGAATGATACCATTGCCATTACTAGTACTCGTAAGCCGTGGAATGGGCAGGTGGGGGAGGGAGAGTATCACACGCGGTCGCTTGTAAGAATGAAAGGATTGCAAATGAAATTCTAACTACGTACTTGTCATTGCTCGAATCGGAAATCATGTAAAACTGTAACGAATATTCGAATATTCTAAAAGTGTTATATATGATAACGGAGGATCTAATTCGTATTGAATAATTCATGGGACTTCGAATGAAGGGATGATTTTTGCAAACAGTTTGTGTACACGCACAGCTGCCCCCACTCAATATTGACAGTGCCCCACCGGTACTGTGTCCGTCAAGCTTCCCAGCCTGGCTGTGGTACGTGTTCTTCCGTGTACCGTCGTTAGTGGGTCTTTCTTCATTTTTATGCATGTACTAATGTTATGCAACAGAGAAATCATTTGCAATCATATGATTAATATCACAACTCATATGAATTTAGACATAATTATTATGATATATGGAATAATTTTGTTTTGACAATGCATAGCCTACAATTCGTAAGTAGACGACCTCTTAGGCAGGCGTCACACAGAGAAAGTTATTCGCTACATGTCACTCGCCACTCATCATTGCGGGCTTGTAGCCAGCGCCAAGCGGCGAGCGGATGTTCCGTTTTCTGTATGACTGCTTTCCTTTGCTGAAATGTGTTCATTGACATTAAGTCGACTACAATAACGAATGGCGTGCGGGAATGACAGCAACCTTCTCTGTCCGACTCTTGCCTAAAAAGCTATATTACTGTACAAAATTGTGTGTTCGCCTTGAACGGGGAACAGCGTTATACTTGTGGAACAATACTCCACGCACTAAAGTATACACGTGTTGAACACATTTTAGAGTTTCGCACAATTCAGTGTTGTGAAAATGAGTTTTTAATAACTCGCTGTACTTATGATTTTTTTTACAAAACACAAAGAGGCAAACTAAAAATCAGGTCACTGCCCAACACATAAAAAATCAGTTCCCTTAGATTAAATGTGATTTTTATGGGCCCAAGAAAAATTCAAATAAATCCAACAGGTAATTTTCGAGAAAGTCGATTTTGACCCAGCTCATTCTGAAAACGACGTGCTATTTTCTTAATTGAAAAAAAACTCGCGGGATATTCAACAAGATCTACCGCCGCTCATAAGGCTCGGATTTGCCTGAAAATTTACATTTGCATTCCTTTTGACATGCCGAAGGTTCTTTTTTAGATTTGGAGACTTGAGTAGGCGGGAAAATATTTTTTGGAGTTTGCTTTGTGTCGCAAATTTCGCCCCCCGATCCTTTCTTTTCCACCAGCCCATGACATTACCACATGAATGCTGCGTAGGACGTTAACGAGCAACGGTACTGCAGTAAAATTTATCTAAAAGCAAACAAAGAAACAAACAACTATAACAAAACAAACATAAAGGAACGGGCAAGGTGATGCAGACCCATTACAGTCACCCAGAACCGAAACTAATGAACAGATTTATCCCGGGCAGGGCCGGGGACTTCAGCTAGTAGATAAATTATAACAAAAAAAGGAAAGTTCGGATAAGACAACGCCTTGCTGCGTCTAGCAAAAGTTCTGAAAAGGATACGAACGACATCAAACTTCGACGACGAATGGATCTTTAATAAGTCACCGAACTCAACGTTTATTTTTCTTTGCATGGGCCCGAATGTCTATTTTTGGACAATGGTAATTCATAACTGAAACTCAGGATACGTCATTCATTTTCATAGGTCTCTTGTGTCTCGGTTCATGACATATATGGTGATACCTTTTTCGCAAAATCTGACATTAACATTAAGTTTACAGTAGGCACAGGCCTACATACTGACGAAGTTAGGGAAGCCTAAACTTAAGGCAAGGATATTTAGCGCTTACATGATGTCACAACTTAAACTATCATTCTTTCCCTAAGACTTCGGGTGGTTGATGGGCGCTTCTGATTGAGTGATAGGGTTACCTATTATTTTGCTACTATATTCTGTTTATCCTCTTTGCTTCTTCCTAGCAGGATATGGCCGTTATCGTGTCGACATGCTTTCTGCGCCTGTTTTTGTTTGGAAAGTATTATATCTCTTAAATAAATTTGCATGAGAACATCTACACTAAAAACAGAACGAGTGATTTTTGGAAAATGCGGGAGTTCACTGAGTGAAAAGGGCATGCAGAAATAGACCTTAAAACATGCTTCATGGGAACAAGCTTTTATATATATTCAAACTCCACTAGGATTGGTTTTTATATTTCCTGCACAAAAGTGAAATGACGGTCAGGACATTTCTGACATTTAACAAAGGACACGGGAAAGCCCACAGTGGGAAAGTCTGGTCAGTGAAAATGACCATAGACAGGTTTTAACGCCACCATGAACACATGTAGTAATGTTCACAGACAATGGAGTTCTTGCTCTATCAATATGTTTATATTTTGTCTGATTCAGCAGGTGAAATTTACTCATGGAATTTCTAATTCCAGAGTCGTGAGCTTATCCACCCCCACCCCCGACCCAACTTCATTTATGCCATAATGTGATGCACGTGTTGGTTCTTTTTCATCAGCCAGTAGGAAGTACGGCACAATCATGTTGTAAACTGTTTGTCCCTCTGGTCATTTGTTTGGCCTGGAGATTAAACATTCAGTCACCAATTTAATGCCCACCGTTCCTCACCACCGTTCCTGCAGCCCAGAAATCTTTCATACATGCGCTATATTCTCACATGAAACTGCTGCATAAATGATAGGAAAACTGCGAGGGACGATATAAATAGATTCACGCATTTCCTTGTAAAATAAAAGTAGGATTAATTTTTCATAATCAACTCATTACTTTTTTTAGGGGTGAGGTTGGGGGTTAGGGAAGGGGATATCAAAATAAGGTAATTCACAAATTCTCCACCTTTGAATGCATAGGGTTTTTATTATTATTATTATTATTATTAGGCCACCTACAGCAACCAAATTTTGCTTGTAGGTTTAAAGTACAGTGCAGGATGCACCGAAATTTGGATTGTTTCTTTATTGGTTTTGTTTTTCAATTCTTTTTTGTGTTTGCTTTGTGTTCCTGACTGCTGGCTTCCGATCCCTTGTTTAGACCAACACATGACCCGCAACGTGAAAACTTCCTGCCGGCAGATTTATAGTTTGACTATTCGACGTGCTCACGGCCAAAATTGGTACACATGAATACCCTCCTGTCTTACAATGATCTCAAATTGATTGTGATAAGTTAAATTTTACAGCTATTATCGTTTACTCCAATAAATTGTTTACTCATTAAAAATTGGTGTTTATTTCATGTATTCTAAACTATTAGTTATACGGAGCGCGGCCTTTAAAGTTGTCTGTCATAAATAACTTCATTCACCAAATACACGTTTTTTAAAATTTCTCTCATTTGTTTGAGCCCCAGTGGTTGAAAGGAAATTTGAAGCGCGGAAAAAATCTAAGTACATATAAAGTATACAGTTCATACTTTTAAAGGAAATGAAGTTTTTTGATGTAGTTACTTAGTTGGGCATAATTATGTGATTTTCATATGTACCTTTTTTTTTATTGTTGTTGTTGTTTATAACACTTAAGCTGGGTTTTCATGTGTAGGAAAACGGAAACGGCAACGGAGACACCGTTTCCGTACTCATGGAAGTACTCTTTCTTTTCACTTCTTGATGGATTTTTGTCATTTCCGTTTCCGTACACATGAACACCCAGCTCAGTGTTTCCATGTGTCCGGGAACGGAAGCGGCGACGGAAATGTCAAAACACCCCGAAGTAGTGAATTGTAATGTTTTCATACGTACGGAGGAGCCGTTTCCGCACACATAGAAATGCTTTTTCTTTTTACTACTTGATAGATTCTTGCCGTTTCCATTGCCGTATCCGTTTCCGTACACATGAAAACTCAGGTTTAGGCGCCTTCTGCTTTCAACATTATGAAGTGGAAGGTAATTCGACATAATCGACTCTCTGAAGAGCTGCAAATCATCAATTAGATCAGACAAGTCTTTATTATGTTCTGATTTTCAACCCCTCATTATTTTGTCTGTGGATATTTGGATATCCGGATATATGGGGGCAAGTTGGTCTAGAGTTAAGGTGTTCGCCTCTCATGCCAAAGGTACTGGGTTCGATTCCCGGTCGGCGCAGGCATACAGGCTAGCTAAACAAGGCAGGTTGCCCGGGCAAAAAAACCCCACCAAAACAACAACCAAAAACCTAGCTAATCCCTACCACCCCTCCCCCCAAAGAAAAAAAAAAAACATCAACCGGCACTGCACTGTGGCGACGATATGTTTGCTCCAGTTTGCAAGAGGGCTGCAGTGACATGAAGGCAAATTTCCCAAGTCGGATCAAAGAAGTATGTGTATCACGTGGGTGCTATTAAACGCTCTGTGAAAGAGAATTTCCTTTATGGGATAATAAAGTGATTCTTAATCTTATCTTTATCTTATCTTATCTTAAATACAAATACAAAATACAATAACTTCAAAGACAGGAAAATAAACAGACAGAAAAAGTAAGACAAAAAAGAGAGGAATTAATTGGGAACCAGTATTATTGTCGTCTTCGCACTGCATGCGAACGCTTTACCAACCGAACCACTGTCCTGCTGACAAAACCGGACTGGTGTCTGGTTTCAGGTCATGTTGCCACAGGCCCTCGTTTCATCTACCGTGAACGCACAGTGAGTAACTTAACCAGTCGTCGTTCGTTTAACTAAGCGGATTAGCCCACGTCTCACTCACACTGGAAGTACAGTTTGATGCCTTTCGGTTTAATAGCCCGGATGCTAAAATCAACGATGTTAATCAAATAAGCTAAAGTATATGTGGACATTCTCAATATGACCCCCCCCCCCACACACACACACCTTCCCCTTGATTTGTCGAATTCCGATGGCTCTACTAATGGTGGCGCGGTCAGTTTGTATTACTAACCAACCCGAGCAAGCTAAATTTTGCAAATTCTTTGTACCAAGCCCAGCTGCACATCTAGATCTATGGCACATTAATAACGGCACTTGGATTCGATGTAAAGTCTAATAGAACTCATTGCTACATCACAACTTCTTGCAGACAAGATAAAGTTGATTTTGGACCAACAATGTGTAAACAGAGGTGCAGGACGAAATTTCTGATCACACTTTTCGATTTTACTCCATGAAAATGTGTAAGTAAATAATATGAAAGGTTGAATTTTGTCCAAAATGGATGTGCCCACGCACTTTATCGTCTAAATTTGAGGCAGTACCGGTACCCAAAATTTAATAATTTTTGAAAATGCAGTCACGAAGTTTCATGTGCTTAGCCTACATGTTCGCCCTCTGGCTCTATTATAAGCTTAGTAAGACTAGCTAAAGTGCCGTTTGTAGAATGGTGGTCACGTCAAACACACTTCCGATCATACATTTTCATTCTACTAGACGATAACGGCCATTTTCAGCGGCTAAAAAAATCGTAAATATATACATGTACTATTAAAGACTAAATTTTGTCCCAAAATGGATGTATCCATGTAATTCATTGTCAGAAGTTGAGGTATATGGGGTTTCATCAGTTTTGGTCACATAAACATGAAGTTTTAGGTCCTTACATATTTACCCCCAGCTCTATTACAGCAAAGATACTAGAAACGATAAGATGAGACACCGTCTTCTTCGCACCACTAAAAAAAAACGTGCACACAATTTGTGCGCTGATCCGGGGGCGGGGCCCATGGCACATAGTATGAAAAGAATGCTTGATATAATGGTAAATTTATGAGGCAAAATTGTGACAGTGCTACTGCGTCTAAAAAAAATAAAAAAATAGCCAGAGTTTTCCCCACAGCGATTGCGGTTAAAATTCCACAATAAGTGACGTCAATCAAGGCCTATAGCGATAGCTGAACAGTGAACAAAATTCAACATGTTCCTTGTTTGGCTTTGTAAAATACGACACTTTTCATGTCTTCCACACGTTTGCCACTGGGCAGCGGTGTGAAATCTGTGCACGCTCAAAGCACTAGGTGTCTCATCTTATCAGTTCTAGTATCTTTGATTATAGTAAGATTTGGGGGGGGGGGGTGTGTGTTGAAGGCCACACTTGCCTGACCAGCCGGTGCAGAATAAATTAACACTGCAAAAAAACTGGCAACATTTTTTGCGAAGATAATGTACGCTTCATCCAGAAGCGTTCCCTCCCTTTCCTGCGTTCACTCTTTCTCTCTCTCTCTCTTTCTCTCTCTCTCTCTCTCCCCCCCCCCCCTCACCCTATGCTTGCCGATCCATGAATGAAAGAATTGTTTTCTAACATGGACCCATGGTGCGTCTTCTCCTTTCTGAAAGAGGCTGAGATCTACAACCTGATTTAAAAACTTTTATGTACATTTACGAAATTCTTTTCAGATAATATATATACACATCAACTTGTGAAAATTGTACCAATGTTATAAAACAAATACGGAACTATTTAATTCTGTTTGTGAAATCGAGGAGCTCTGAATACCAACATGAGTAGTGTACCAAAGAGACAGTAGAAGGCGCAAAGTGGCTGTTATCGTGATCATGTGCCTTAAAACCCGAACTCAAACTCAAAACTCACCCTTCTGTCATGTCTTTCTCTCTCTCTCTCTCTCTCTCTGTCTCTCACACACACGTTCTCATTCTTTTTCCTTCTGTTTTTTTCTTTCTCTCTTTATACCCCCTCCTCCCCCACTCTCTCAGCGTGTGTGCTGGTCTGCGAAATGTGTCTCTGTCTGTGTGACTGTATCTATCTCTCTTATCGACCCATTCTGCTCGGGTGTTCGGCTGACTGAACGATGTCTTTTTGTGAGTCGATCCAAGCAAGTGTATGAGATGTTAGGAAAGAAAATGGCAATGCTGGCAGTACAAGTACAAAGCGCACCATTCTTCTGCAGTGTATGGCTACATTATGCTTCACTGGTTTAAAGGCAAACCTATCTGAAGTCAACGGGCCTCAGGTGAAAACTATTCTAACTGTATTATTAGTAACAGTTATTCGAAGAAGGCAACTTTAATGTAGGCCTACTAACAGGTCCAGCCTCGTTGAAATTTAGTTTCGCTCTTTCATGAAAGGGCTTAGTTCGCTGCTGCACAAGACCCCGCACGGATTGGCACGTACACGCCCTGTTGGTTGCCTACGTTATGGGAATAACAAGGTACATTGGTGGGTTTTTTTGGGCGGGTGGGGTGGTTAGAGGTGCCTGGATTTTATTTTGTGGCTCGGGATAAGTGGGTGGATAAGCTTCACATTGAATTTTTTCAAGTAAGTGTAAAAACGTATCACCACGCGGGAATGAGAACTGCGCCTCCCCCCCCCCCCGCCTTTTTTTTTTGTTTGTTTGTTGTTCAGAATACCGCAGAACTTTCTGAGTGGCGGTTAAACACTGTTCCAGATAGAAGGGTCCAAGGTCTGTGCTGACGAAATCTCCTAGCAATTGTTCAAAATAAATATGGCAACTGCAGGGTTTATCGAACGACCGTCAAACATAAGTATCAGATTATGCGGTGGCTCGGCTGGTAGAGTAAAGGCAAATAAAACGCTGATAGCACGGGCATGCCGCGCCAGTCCTCCCTCCCTCTCTATTATTACATTATCCCCCCACCCCCCACATTATTCAGAGGATTTCCCACAAACCACTGCCTTACCTGCTCTTGTCCACAGCATCCGCTATTATTACGGACAATAACGTAAAATACTCTTTGCCTATATATATTTGTCCACAGCATCCGTTCTACCCCGCTCGAGTAGTAGGCTCGAGTAGTTCTTGGAAATTGGATTTTTCTCATATTTTCAAGTCCCTGGTCCTATTGGGGGGTAGGATCGAGTACCTAGTCTTCTCGGATAAGGACGAAAAAATTCGGAGGGCCCGTGTGCACGTTGCGCACGTTAAAGATACCTTGGCAGTTGGAAATCGTAAAGAGCAGGCCGAAAGGCCGCTGCCCGGGCAAAATTGAAATTAATAGATTAAAATTTATCCATATCATCTCCCTCCCCCCCCCCCCCCCCGCCAGAACAAGAAATAATAAAACAAGTAAAGTGAGGTGTAAATGCCAAGGGCAGCGAACCTCCTAAAATAAAGACCTCAAAAAAAAAAAAAAAAGTTCTACCCCGCTCACCACCGCTATGGAGGTAAAGAGAGTTATTCATACGTCATTTACCGTAAAAATAACGGAGCGGATGTTGTGGCCAAGAGCAGTAAGGGAGGTATCATACTGAACCCGGTCAGTCACAGTCGATGCTGGCAGACAAGAAGTGCATACCGTAATTTCCTGTATTTTCCCACTAAATCCGGAAAGACCCGATCATGCGAAGCCCAGACAGACACAGTCAGCGTAAGCCACTATTTCTTTGGCAGTTTAAATTTGTGAGATGCACCAAGTAGTAGCATGTACTTGAAATCTACCTCTCCTTTATTTTTGTCACTCTCGAGAATCCGAGAGGGGATATCTATGCTTTCTTATAGAAAAACTAGGAACTGACATATGGAAACAACATACCAATACATTATTATTTGAAAGATTCAGAAACTTTCAAGTTTAGCCTGACCAGGTGGCCAGAGGAATGCCCCGTATAAGGACGTAAACCATCTGGTCAGAGCCAACACTTTTAGATTTAGACAGGTAGGAAGTAAGTTCGGTTCAACTTGAGTCAAAGAATACGGATGGTGTAAATCTACTGCAACAGAAAGGCTCACATTAAAGTTAGTAAAGTCGTTAAAAAAAAAAAGATCATCTTCCTGGTTGATTTTCTTCTATTTCTTCTTTGATCTCATCAGTGTTTACAAAGTGCTGCGTTACTTTGCTGTCCTCTGTAGATACAAATTAGCTATTGCGCTTTCAGTCATTAAAAAAAACAAACAAACAATCCAGCGAATGTGGTTTTTGAAAAAGAGATATATATATTTCCGAGGCATTCCCCACCCCCCGCCCAAATCCCCTACTTGGTTGCTGTTGTAATGATTGGTTTATTAAATATCTGTTGGCATGAAAGGGGTTCAAGTGGGGGACGGAAAAAAGGAGGGGGGGGGGTGGAGAGACTGGAATATAATATATGTATCTTGTCATGTCTATGATGTCAAATGTGAATGAAAAAATTCCCACTGGCTTGATCGCCCATGTGTACAGTAGTGAGCCTTGTGTTCATCCACACCGAACTTGTTTGCCAATGTAAGCCTACTTGCTTGTGAGTCACGATGAGTTTGCCGCCGCAGGAGGTTGTTTACGCTGCACCATAATTGTGCATTCGCCCGCAACAGCAATAATTATGCATCCTTCGACACTGTTTTAATGGATGACTATAACATTACACAAAGTCACGGGGACAACAAATAATGCCCACACACATCCTCCCTCTCCCAGTCCGGGCACCTCGCATCGGTCTATGGATAAACTCACTCTTGCAAGAGAGAGAGAGAGAGAGAGAGAGAGAGAGAGATGGCTTTTTAGCAGCACTTTCTGTTACAAACTCTGAAAACTGTATGGCTTAGTTAACACTATATGTTTACTGTAGCAAAGACAAACAACTACCTAGGTATTGTGTTACAAAATGTAACTCTCTCCAATTTAGGTCACTGATCTTAGCCTGTTGAATAATGAACAATTCACTCGCAATGACATTGAAATAGCTATTCAAGCTTCCCCCCCCCCCTCCATTTTCGGGGAAATAAATTTCTACGCTTGCCTCCATTTCAGTCTCCTTCTCCCCGCAACATTGTAGGTGAATGATGATGAATTTTTAATCATATTGCGTTAGTGGAAGTCAGGTCACTTTAGGATGTACGGTATCTCTCAGTCTCAATTATAGTACTCACAGGTATCTAAGTAGCGGTCCAACATTGAGACCATGAGGCCACTTGTGTTTCATTTTCTGAAGCTTACTGATTAACTTTTCCAAGTGTCTTTAACTTCACTGACATCTATGATAATCATGCTTTAGTGTCACGGCATAGTATTTGTCGCATTTGATCATTGAAGACCCGTCTCTGATGTTCTTGCTGCTGTGAGTAACTGCGCGCTTGAGTCTAGTTATTGTACGTTGTATTCCTGCATTGTTTGACTAGAGAATATTATCTAAATACTGAAAGAAATAACTATTGGTCGATTTGCACCCCGAGACACGGGAGGCTCCGCTTTAAAGATTGTAGAAATAACTTCTACATTCTTTGCTCCGCATGGAGTGGAAAGTAGGTCGCGGCGGTAAACAAGACCCGCTTGTACCTTTCCATGGAGAGTAAGAGCTTACAAACGGCTCTAAATACTTTCGATCAACCCAAAATTATGAACGAACCACAGCAAATAGATATGCACACCGTCTTTGGTGAAGACGGGCCCTTCCAATGCTTGTTACCGCCGCGATCTAGTTTCGCAGTTTGGCAGAAGCGATTTCTCTCTATAAATACATACTTTAGTATAACTTATCTGAAGCAAAACAGTTATGGAAATGGTTCTTCGTGAAGCGTACTTTCAGTTCATCGCAGAATTACGGGAGTCTTAAACAAGTTTCCACCCTGAAAAAAAAAATGAATTTGTCATCTGTAACACAGAGAACGTGTCAAGTAAGTTTGACTGCTGGAAGAAGCTTGACTGAAAAAAATATGGCTCCTCAAATATGGTCTGGGGCCTCTAAGCAGAATCACACAAATTATTTTTGAAATTCCGAAATGTGACATTAATTTTCTCAAAAAGACAGAGCAACATAGTTAGTATCAAACTGCTCAGAATTCAAAACTCTAAATAGCTGCCCACATAATTTTAAAGAAAGTCCACTCTGAAAAGTCAGTTTGGAGCTCCTAAGGATAAACTATTTTGCATTTTCTTCGTGAATTCTGTTCTCTTGAATTTTCCATCCAGAACAAAAACCTTGACAACATTATTATGGTCTTTCCCGTCATTCCTTATTATCATACTGTAATGGAATTAGAGGGTGAACTTGTCAGTAAGTAAAACTTCGTGACTAAGGGACCATAAATCATGAAACATTGTGTATTGCCTTAATTTTTGATGATAAATTACGTGGACACAGCCATTGGAGACAAAATTCAGTCCTCAGGATTATTTATTTACAATTTTTTTAACCGCAAATTATGAGGCGCATTTTTGTGGTATGGAATAGAAAAAAAATGTGGTAGAAAATTTCGTTTTTCAGGACTAGCTGGTATGCTTAATGACTCATTGGTGACAGCTGGTGATCCTAATTTTGAAATTTGGAGCGTTGAACATCAAACGCTTTTTTTTATGTCACGAGAGAAGTTTCATTGCTAAAAAAATTGATCTATGTCCCAAAGTGAATCGTCATCCCGTTCCTATGTATTAATCTATAATACTGCTCTTAGTCTTAAAAAAAATAGCTGGTAGTGATATCAAAAATAAGATCATTTTATATTATTATCATCTTACCAGATCAAATTTCAATGTATTTGGTGTGGCGGCAATGCTGTCAACGCACGCTATAAAGATAGGGAGACCAAGCCAAAATGGGCTTCCCCATCCAGATCTAATATAGACGATTGTAAATGACATGCGAAATAAGTCGAGACCACTGAAACTGTTTTGTAACAAGGTGATCACTTTCCAACAGCTGTCACCAGTCTCGGCGTCTGTTTAAATGGTAATATCTATCAAATGAATGTAACCATTACCAGTGTATGGTGACACTATTAGGTATGAAAAAGAAATAAAATGACAGCCCTCCGTAAATAAATTATTATAATTACTTTACCATACTCCAAAGGCACATGATAAAATGTAAATGAAAGAGTACGAGTCGGCGTTATACAGCATGAGAAATAAAGAGAGAGAGAGAGAGAGAGAGATGTAATAAAGTGTGACCTATCTACCACTCTAGGGTTCACAAATGGAATGATCTTCCTTTAAAGTTTTTAAAATTACAATTTTACAGAAATTTTTGCTGAGATGGGGCCGCCGTCTATTTTATTTTATATTTGTTATCTCATGATTGTAGGGTCTGCATAATGATGCCTACTGTATTAACTTATAGTATACACGGCACCCCAGATGAAAGTTAGAGTAGGCCCATTACCTGCAGAAAAAGAAGCAGGGGCTCTAAGAATGACAGTCTTAGGACTTTGTCTTATCTACTAAATTGATCAAGTGACTTTGTCACGAGCAGAGTTAGGGTCTTGGGGATGTTACGACTGCACGAGAGGCAGCTAACTCACACTCGGACACAACCACACAAGAAAAGTACTAAATAACTAGAGCGTATATATGTCAGGCCGGTCAGGCCATAGTTTACATAAATATTAATAACAAAACAAAAGACAATAGAGGTATATATTCAAACCAAAAAACTCTAATTAATAACTTAACCAATGATATTCATGTAACTATGGAGGTACTGCAATCAATAGTAAATAGGTATATTATACGAAACTGGATATCAATTTAAAGTGACAGTTGAGTCGCCACTGGCCAGTCGCCAGGCAAACTCTCCATAAATCATATGGGCTTAAATGTTAGGAGAGCCCAGTACGTTCAAAGCCTACAGAAGCACTCTTCGGCTTGTAGGTAATTTAAGCAGTTGCCAAAAGACTATATTTTATGCACAATCACTATTCAATTCATCAACAATGTGCTATATTATTCCAATCATACTATGGCAATAGATCTATCATACAGGACACTCGTGGTCGAGTGCCAGCTGGGGTTTCCTTAGTCTTCCTATGAGGCTGTAGTTCTCTCTCTATCTCCGATCTCTATTATACTTGAATAATTAAGATATATTACCATTGCTCACGCCTACTGGGAGGCGCGAACATCAAAATAGCGCAGCGTGGGCTTTCAAAGGTCAGCCCACTCAGACCTTTCTTTCTAGAGCTCAGTCAGTCCGTTAGCAAGGACTTCTTAGTCTTCAGACCACACAGTTCAGGTACTGGCCAACCGGAGATACTTCACGAAACGATGCTTCTCTCGTCTGTATTCACCAAATCTGAACGTTACACGATGTTATATACTATCTAACTACCCAGCGTGCTAGTCCGCTGGCCCAATTAGTTCAGCTATCTCATAGGTCGAAACCTCCCACCATTTTAACTGTAGTAATACGTCTGCACTATTCTACCAGCCAGTTAACGTGCAAAAACTTGTCTAGTCATACTTAACAATGTCAACTGTCCCCACCTTGTTTCACCCCTACTCCATTACTTATTAATCACGAACATTAAAACCCACAAGCGTGAATCTAACAGTTTAACTTTACATTTATTTACTCACCAACTATAATTTCGCGAGGACCGTTCAAGGCCACCAGCCAATTTCTCATGGCCCTGGTAAAAAAACAACTCACTCTCTGCGTGAGTTTTAATAACATCCGAATCATGACACATCCCCCACCCCAGTTAAAATTTGCAATTTTAACGATATAAATTATTATCGTAAAGGGAAGGCATGAGTCGAGAAATTGCTCGAAAGGTTAACTTAACTAAGAATACTAGGTAATAACTAAGACTAGTACTAAAGTTGAAAAAAACCTACAGGACGGGTATCATTGATGGACAAAACTTCATGAAAATCTTAAGGCTCCGTCCAAAAGTATATATCTCTCTGAGGATTAAATCTTACCTCTAAATAGGTAGACATTAACAATCATAACTCTAAAATTTTAGAGTACAACACTGATCCTGTGCGAATGTCATCAGGAATGCATACATACAATGAATAATACTCAAGAAAAGATAACTATAGTAGCATCGATGGCATTAGTGGATCTGGACTCCTGGTCTGCCATGATCTTCTCGTCCTCGACCCTGGGCAACAACGTCTGGTGTGGCCAAAATACGGGTCGACGTCAGTAAAATAGCTGTTGGAACAAAGGAAAGCACAGGGGTAGGTGAAAAGTGTTCACAATGGGTGAACAATATGTGATACCATCCCTCGGTCTCTGAATGAGGTGCTAATCAGTATCCAACGCCAATACATATGACAGACTAAAATACAACAAGATTAAGGTAACCGTGATAATAGGTCGGCATGGACATTATCTCCACCAGGAATGGCCTTTATAATGAAGCGGTATTCCTGAAGGGCCAGACTCCATCTGGTCAAACGAGCGTTCTTGGCTCGGTTCGATTTTAAAAATAACAACGGTTTATGGTCTGTCTCGATGACGAATTCTGTCATAAGTAGGTAGCGGGAAAACGCGTCTACGGCGTATACAATCGCCAGGCATTCTCGCTCTATAATAGCGTATCTCTGCTCTCTCGGAAGTAATTTCCGGCTAGCGTACATACAAGGGCGCAATAAGCCATCTCTTTCCTGAAGCAAAACAGCTCCAATTCCCTGGTCCGACGCGTCAGTTCGGACGGTGAAGGTGCGCCTAATATTCGGTAGTATAAGCAGCGGCGAACTGGAGAACAGTTGCTGCACTGTCGCGAGCGCGGTGGCGCACTGCGTATTCCAGGTAATTTTGTTGGGTCTGTCTTTTCTTGTAAGATCGGATAACGGGGCCGTAAGGGCCGAAAAATTAGGAACAAATTTCCGATAATAGCTTAAGAAGCCTAACAGGCTACGAACCTGCTTCTTAGTATGAGGAGCCTGGAGTTTTAAAATCTTACTTATCTTACTGTCGTCCGGTGTTTGGACGCCTTTGGCGATAGTATGTCCCAGAAAGTTAATCTGCGTATAACCCAGGAAGACTTTGCTAGGCTTAGCTGTAAGCCCGGCATCTCGAAGTTTACTAAGCACTTGACGAAGTGCTTCTAAGTGGCCTTTCCAATCCGTATGGAAAGCGCAAATGTCGTCAAAGTAGCTTAGGACGCATGGTGTCTGCTGCAATAGGATGTTCATCATCCTCGCAAATGTCGCTGGTGCCGTTACGAGACCGAATGGCATGAATCTCCATTGCATGAGACCCATAGGGGTCTGAAACGCTGTGTACTGTTTACTGGCCTCTTCCATTGGGATTTGCCAGTAGCCTTTAGCCAAATCTATTTTCGAAAACACGGACGACTCGGCCAATCGCGCAAATAGATCTTCCTGATTCGGGATAGGTTCAGCATCGTAAATGGTTAGGGCGTTAAGCTTCCTGTAATCGATACAAAATCTAACGGAACCGTCTGTTTTCTTTACTAGTACAATCGGCGAGCAGTAAGGGCTCGTCGAGCGCTCAATGACTCCTAAGCTGAGCATCTTTTCCACCTCGGACTGTATGGTGTCGTGCGCTTGCAGCGGGCGCGGGTAGGGTTTGACAAACACGGGTACGTCCGAGTGCAACCGGATGACGTGTTGAACTAAGGATGTTTTACCCGGCAAATCAGTGAATACTGGCGAAAACTCCCGAACAAGATTCATGATGTCCTGTGTCTTACTTTGATCCAGCTCTGGATTGATATTAACGGAAGTCGCGTCCTCTGTGGCTTGCAAGGATAGGAGCGATCTTGTCATAGATAATGGCTCCCGGTCGTTGTCATCGATAGTGACCATCGCTGCGTTTGCTTGGGCCACAACATGGCATGAATGATCGTGATGAGTTTGATCATCGGTAAGATACTTTTTCAACATATTAATATGGTACACCTTATCGTTACCACGTATGGTAATGAGATAATTAACTCTCGAGAGTCGCTTTTTAACTAGAAAGGGGCCTTTCCAAGTGAGGAGTAGTTTGTTATTCGTTTCTGGTAACAGCACCAATGCCCGATCTCCGACTGACAGGGTTCTTAACCGACTACCCCGATCGCGATATCCTATAAATGACCTGGTCCGTACGCATGCAAATTGTCGAGCCAGGTCGCATGCATTAACTATTCTATGTCGGAGATCGACTATGTACTGATACGCGGATCGCGTATCAGGAACGTCGGTATCAGAACCGGCGTATAAATCGCGTAAAATGGCCATCGGGCCACGTGGTTTTCGACCGTATAACAGTTCAAACGGGGAAAAACCCGTTGTCGCATTTGGGAGTTCCCTATATGCGAACAAGATGGCCGGAAGTCGACGGTCCCAGTCACCAGGTCTATCGGCGGAAACGCGTGCCAGCATAGTTTTCATGGTGGCATTCCAGCGCTCGCAACAGCCATTGGACTGTGGATGGTATGGCGACGTAAGTTTCTGCCTAATGCCCGTGAGTTCCAATACTTTCCTGAAAAGGTCAGAGGTGAATTGCGGACCTCTATCAGATAATAATTCGGACGGGAATCCGACACGTGTGAATATGGTCACCAATGCCTCGGCGACGTGATCGGCCGATATTTCCTTTAAAGGGACAGCCTCAGGCCAACGGGTGGCATAATCGATTACTGATAGAATAAACCGATGGCCTCTATCCGACTTCGGTAATGGCCCGACGATGTCGACGGCAACTCGCTGAAATGGAGTGGAAACCGGCGGCATCTCTTGTATAGGCGCCCGCGAAGTTTTTCCTTTGGGGGTTCTTTTCTGGCATGTATCGCAACGCGACACATAGCTATTTATGTCCCCGTAAACCCCGGGCCAAAAAAACTGAGACAGGACTCTCGATTTTGTTCTCGCTTTGCCTTGGTGGCCCGCCAATGGCGTGTCGTGCGCGAGGCGGGTGATGTCTCGGCGAAATGATCTCGGTATGACCAATTGCAAAATAGTTTCGCGCTTTCCCCGAAAAACGCGATATAGGAGGTCGTCTTTAAGGCAGAACCTGGATGTATCCGGGTTGTCCGGATCAATCTTAGCAAAGAGGGGCTTTAGTGATGGATCTGTGCGCTGTTCGTTACGAAAAATCTCGGGGGTTACATCCAAATCGACGACAGGCGATCGTAATGTGTCGTCACTCTGGCGACGCGATTGTTGTCTTGTCGTGACACACGCAATGTCGTTATCATCCCAAATCCCGAGTTCGCAATCGGAGACGTCCTTTAAGTGGGGAATATTCCCAATGATTAGGTCGGCGACCGGATTTGGTAGCACGCAGGCCGTGACAACACCAGTTATAAACGGTGTGTCAACATATATTTCCGCCAAACGAAAATGTTCAACTGAACCACCAAAAGTAATGCAAGTCGCATCGCGATCCAGGAGTTGTGCAGGACGGACCAGGGATTCACGTACACCGACGGTCGTACAGCCTGAATCTCGCAATACGGATGCTCGTATGGCGTTTACTCGTCCCTCATACAATGTCAGCGCGCCTCGCTCGTGGAGGGCGGACATCACTGGAATAAC
Organism: Onchidella celtica; assembly: GCA_963931925.1. Taxonomy (NCBI): domain Eukaryota; kingdom Metazoa; phylum Mollusca; class Gastropoda; order Systellommatophora; family Onchidiidae; genus Onchidella; species Onchidella celtica. Next base: position 78,200,213 of record OZ007567.1, read on the forward strand.
TTTATCTACGGTTTCGGCATTCCTAGTTCTGTAACCGCGGTTTTCGGTGAATGCTACAGAGCATGCATTTGCCGCATCTAATCTAACTCTGCATTGTCGCGCAATGTGGCCTCCGGCGCCACATCTATAACAGTAGACTGGATTATCATCCCTTCGAGGTGTACCTCGATAAGAAGGAAATGTGGGCGCTTGATAGTAGTTGTTACGCGGTCCTCCGGTAGGGAAAGGACGTGTATATCGGGGTTCCCAGTCCCGAGAAAATTTATGGGGATTCGGTTGCCTCCTGCTAACCGGCGGCTCGGACCGTGGACGAACCTGCGGCGACTGTCGAAAGGGCTGTCTTGATTGTCTCGACGGTACCGGTGTCTTAGTAGCAGCGCCGGCGTAACACGGTTCGTTTACTTTAGCTTTAGCTAACGATCGATTAGGGTGAGCTGCAGCATACCGTTCCGCTATCGATGTTATCTCGACGGTAGTTTTGGGGGCTTGTTCCTTAAAATGCGCCACCAGGTCCGTGTGGCAGGACATATATATTTGGTCTTTAATTATCAAATCATATAGTTTCTTATAGTTTCCCTCTTCCACACCGGCCAACTCAGTCCAACGGCTGAGTAGGTGGCGGAGGCGGTCCACGTAAGTAGAGAAATTCTCAGATGGCTCCGGCTTGCAATCGCGGAAACGCTTATGAAATCCATCTTCCGTATGTTGGAAACGCTTTAATAGCGCGGTCTTTAGAATGTCATAGTCCCTAGCGTCATCAATAGTGAGGCTATGGAAAACTTCCAACGCTCTCCCTGTCAAAAGATTGGCGAGGCATGACGTGTACTCACTACGCTGCCATCCCGCGCAAACGGCATGGAGTTCGAAGCGGTGTAGGTAGGAATCAATACGATCAACCTTATCATAAAAGGTTGGCAATTTAGGCTTCGTTTTATTATTGGAAGTAACTTCCGGAGCCCCGGTAGGTTGGGCTTGCTTCGCTTCTAACTGTTTCAAAGCGAGCTCGTACTCTCTTTGAGCCTGTTTTTCCGCGCGTTCCGCGGCTCTATCTTCTCGTTCCGCGGCTTTTTCTTCTCGTAATATCTCCGCGGCCTTTTCTTCTCGTAATCTCTCCGCGGCCTTTTCTTCTCGTAATCTCTCCGCGGCCTTTTCTTCTCGTAATCTCTCCGCGGCCTTTTCTTCTCGTTCTTCTTTCAGTTTCTGGTCTACCCAAGAAGCACGCTGAGCTTCCGGTATGCCAAATGATTGGGCCAGTTCCAAATATTTCTGTAGTTCGGCCATGATATCGGTCGATAATACGATATAATAATGTCCTAATCGAGGACAGCTCCTGAAAAATCTCCAACTTTATTCTCCCTTGAAGCAATTTATCAATTGCACTCTGCGGGTGCTCGTTCCTGCAGTATGAACGAAATTAACGAAATCAACAACAAACTGTACGTCTTAGTCAACCAAGTAGTGGTTGAGCTATCTCAGTGATCACTTAACTCCACTTATTTCTCCTAATCCTCAAGCAGTGAGTCTACTGCTTCCGTGATTGGTCGTTACTAACGATACCAATGTAATATTCCCAGTGTATTTTCCGTACACTCCTAGCAGCGTTCCCTCTGCTATAAATCGGAATAAATCAATATTCACGATATGAACTTCCTTGGCTATACCAGCCTAACAACTCTAATATCCAGATTATCTCTCAACGTGCCCTAGACACGTGATTTATCCCAGGCAATAATATAGCAAGTATGAATACAAAATATAATAATGCAACACTATAATGGAAAAGAATTACATGGAGAGTAAGACGAGACTAACAGAAAGAACAAACGACAACAGACCTGACTAACCTGAAACTATCTACAAAAAGGTAAGAAAAAGAACAGGAGAGACGTCTTCCTAAAATACGAGGAAGATAGAACGCTAACAATCTATACGAATAACAGGTCCCTACAGAACTATTCAAGGCAAAGCGTATCTCCTATCCGTTTTAAACGCCATCTAGATCTGCTAGTCTGGCAAAAAGAGGTATGCTGAGTCTTGATCCCTTCCAACCTCCCGCCTATCTAATCTAACACAAAAGAAAAAAATAATGCCTGTCAAAAGTAGGGGAGCTGGAACGACGAACCCCTCAAACGAAGACAAATACAGATGGTTCACTTAACTGGGCAAAATGGACTGGCTCTTTCCTTTGGTCCACAGCGCTGGTCTTGTCTTTTCCCGATGCTAGCTGTCAGTCCCTCGTAGTGGTCCCAGGATCAATGACGAGAGGACATGCCAGACATGTGGGGGAGAAACAAACAAAAAAATCAGCAGTATACAAAACTATAAACTACAAAAATTACATAAATAACAGTGGAGTCTTAGAGTGGTAGACCTGCAGCTGTTGACGGGGTCCTCTTCCGATGATGGTAGTGTTCTCTAGATGTCAGAAGGTGACGGGTCCTCTTCAGATGTCAGTGGGGTCCCCTCCAGATGTCACGAGCAGAGTTAGGGTCTTGGGGATGTTACGACTGCACGAGAGGCAGCTAACTCACACTCGGACACAACCACACAAGAAAAGTACTAAATAACTAGAGCGTATATATGTCAGGCCGGTCAGGCCATAGTTTACATAAATATTAATAACAAAACAAAAGACAATAGAGGTATATATTCAAACCAAAAAACTCTAATTAATAACTTAACCAATGATATTCATGTAACTATGGAGGTACTGCAATCAATAGTAAATAGGTATATTATACGAAACTGGATATCAATTTAAAGTGACAGTTGAGTCGCCACTGGCCAGTCGCCAGGCAAACTCTCCATAAATCATATGGGCTTAAATGTTAGGAGAGCCCAGTACGTTCAAAGCCTACAGAAGCACTCTTCGGCTTGTAGGTAATTTAAGCAGTTGCCAAAAGACTATATTTTATGCACAATCACTATTCAATTCATCAACAATGTGCTATATTATTCCAATCATACTATGGCAATAGATCTATCATACAGGACACTCGTGGTCGAGTGCCAGCTGGGGTTTCCTTAGTCTTCCTATGAGGCTGTAGTTCTCTCTCTATCTCCGATCTCTATTATACTTGAATAATTAAGATATATTACCATTGCTCACGCCTACTGGGAGGCGCGAACATCAAAATAGCGCAGCGTGGGCTTTCAAAGGTCAGCCCACTCAGACCTTTCTTTCTAGAGCTCAGTCAGTCCGTTAGCAAGGACTTCTTAGTCTTCAGACCACACAGTTCAGGTACTGGCCAACCGGAGATACTTCACGAAACGATGCTTCTCTCGTCTGTATTCACCAAATCTGAACGTTACACGATGTTATATACTATCTAACTACCCAGCGTGCTAGTCCGCTGGCCCAATTAGTTCAGCTATCTCATAGGTCGAAACCTCCCACCATTTTAACTGTAGTAATACGTCTGCACTATTCTACCAGCCAGTTAACGTGCAAAAACTTGTCTAGTCATACTTAACAATGTCAACTGTCCCCACCTTGTTTCACCCCTACTCCATTACTTATTAATCACGAACATTAAAACCCACAAGCGTGAATCTAACAGTTTAACTTTACATTTATTTACTCACCAACTATAATTTCGCGAGGACCGTTCAAGGCCACCAGCCAATTTCTCATGGCCCTGGTAAAAAAACAACTCACTCTCTGCGTGAGTTTTAATAACATCCGAATCATGACAGACTTCATGTCCAAGACGACACAGTACAGTAGGACACAGAATGAGATAATGAGGTGAATGGCCCGTTCTGCAAACTGAAACAATAATGTTAATGGAAAGGATCAGACTTCACTTTCCCCTGCTATTGAACTCCTAGAAGAGATTATAAGAGCACTTGAGTATTGGCATAATTTACCGTTCTATAACCAATACCGTCCACTTTAGGGCAGTATCACGTTTCTCAAGCGTCCGATATTCCGTTTTGAATTTGAAATCATGACATTAAAGATCTTTTTCTTTTTATCTTATGGAAAGGAGCCATTGCCAGACAATGCTGACGTATGATGTTTATTTTGTGACCTCCTCCTCCTCCTCCTCCTCTCCTTTTTTTGTTTCTTTCAAACGTGCATGATCGTCCTAAATCAATATTTCTCAACCTTTGTGTCCCATGTCCCACTTGAATTCCGCCCCCCCCCCCCAAAACAACAACCCACAAACGTGCGCCCTATCATAATGATTGACATAATCGGGTAACTTTAGTGTACAAAAGGGTTTGAAAACACGACATAGACAAACAACAGTTTACATATACGGTTAAGTTAAAAATACACTACGAAATGAAGATTTCTATGAAAAGTCCCCACTCCCCGTTCTGAAGTCTCCTATGCCCCACCAAAATAATTATTGCCATGGCCCACCGGTAGGGCGTGTGCGTGGTGTGCCCCACCTTGAGAAACGCTGATCTAAATGAAAAACAAAAACAGTAAAAGGCACTGTCCAGGCGGTGCGTATGCATATTATTATGAATTTAAGTCAGTGCAATAAATTAAATATTACAAACTGTACTATGTCTCGGTCTGATAATGATGTTCATGATTTTCACCCCGCAGCTCTTAGCAGATTGTACTGCAGCAATAATAATAAAGGCTGAAGAATGCCAGCTAGTGCTCTGTTTTTGTGTACTCTCCTTGCCTATCCTGTATTTAGATAAGAATGACAGATTCCTTGTATTATTTGGTTTGCCATTTACACGTACTTAGGGCTTGTTTGTTCCGATACAATGACTGCCACTATACCCCCCCCCCCCCAATCCCCCGATCGGAGCTCCCTACAGATCTACTTTCTCTAGAAATACGATCGCGCAAAAACATTTTCCACAATGCCGGCACACTTGTGTGACCACCTTGTGTAAGAATAAAAATCATTAACTGGACTTTCTAGAGTACTTGTAAAGACTCGTTGAAGTTTGTCTAAATCTTATCTAAGTTGTATGAACGTATTCTTTCCAAAAAAAAAAAAAAATGCAAAAAAAAAAAAAAAGTTTATGATTTACTTGTTTTTAATTAAAAAAAATGTTTATTATCAAAAAGGTGGGGTAGAATAAATTTTTTTTTTTTAAAATTGGTATTTTGTATATTTCTTTAATTTTATTTGGGCAATTTGCCTTATTGTCACTGCAGCCCAGTTACAACTGGAACAGACACGTCGTCGCCACAGTACAGCGCCGGTCGGAGGGTTTCAATTTTTGTGAGGAAGAGGTGGAGTGGTAGGGATAGTTTTATTTCATTTTGCCTAGCAGGAGTTTTTATTTCCTTTTGCCCAGCAGGTGTTTTTATTAATTCATTTTGCCCCGGCAGCGGCCTGTTCGGCCTCCCCTTCTCGATTTCCAACTACCAAGGTATCTTTAACGTGCACACGGGCCCTCCGAGTTTTTCGTCCATATCCGAGAAGACTAGGGGCTCGATCCTACCTACCATAGAACCAGGGACAGGAAAATAGAAAAATCCCACCGACCGGGATTTGAATCCGGCACCTTGGGCTTGAGAGACGAGCACCTTGCCTCTAGATTATTGCTGTCGAGTGACAACTGTTTTGCACTTGTCCTCGCAGCACTAGCGTGAACTTAACGAAAAAGACGCGTGCAAAAACGTGCGCACATAAAATGCAAGACTCCCGTGTCATTCATTGAGTTATTCTAGTTTTTATCAGTTATTTCAAGAATTTTCAAGTATCATACAATGTCAAGTGTCATTTTGCTGCATGAATATTTTGCTGGTCATGAAACCGTGATGAGTGCCATGGTGCATACCAAGCATATTATTTGTGAAACTAGAACTTAGGGTTCAAGCTGTTATGCATGGTTCAGTGCCAGATACTAAATGTTATATGAGATAAAAGCAGTGAATCTAAAATTTCAAACCGCAGAGAATCTAGGCATAATATGGAAATGACGAAATCAGAGGAATGTTCGTTGTACTGTGGCAACCTGTGATGTGGTTCTCCCGAAACTGCGAATCATTAAGACCCGTGGTTCTCAACCTTTTTGCAGGGAATTGCCCCATTAGGTTCCAAATTTTCTTCCATCACCCCCCTTCTCTCTCCCCCCCCCCCCCCCCCCGAAGAAGACTGACTACACACAAGTCATGACGTTAAGTTTTTCAAAGACTTGTTAGTGAAAATAGGCGTGTTGATTATTCATGATAAAACAAAGAGCATTCTTTGTCAAAATGCACACAAAAATTAGGCCTATTCAGTTCATAAAACCCATCTACGCTTGCGGTTGAACAAGTCAGTGGCTGTCCTCTTTGTCACATTTGCCCCCCAAAAATGGTCGTCCATTTTGGTTCTCCTCCCCCCCCCCCCCCCACTGGAAATCAAAATCACCTACGCTGAGAACCACCGATAACAGGCACAAGAATATTACCAGGTAGCTTCTTCAAAGGGCATTATTTAGGTCTAGATCACTGGTTATCTTGTGCACACAATTCTTTTTGTGCACACAATTCTTTTGTTTACACACTGATACTTTTTTTTGCAAACAAACTAGGAAAAACAAAGACTGGAAAAAAAATAAAATAAAACACCACCCTCCCCACCCGCTGATTAACCATCAATGTTTCACTGAAACTGGCAGGGTAGGACCATTACTGTCGATGGCCATTGCATTAAATATGCATGTAATCTTGGCTGGCGATCATTTAGAATATTCTGATTGCCCATCATTTCCATTCCATTGTTTCTATCACCTTTTTTTTTTAATCACTGGGCGAAAAACAACACAATCATTCAGAAAATTGTTTCTAGCGCTGCAGTGCATGGGGTAGCGTAACTAACGATCTTAGAATGATCAACCTATAAATCTCTTTCATATTCGTGTGATGAAAGATTCGTTCTCTAAATGCTGTTGGCCGTACGCTGTGTGTGTGTGTGTGGGGGGGGGGGAGGGGTTGAAACCAAAGTTGTGAAAAGCATACATGTTTGGCCGGGGGGAAGCGGGGGGGGGGGGGGAATTGTCAAATCGAGAATACCTACTTTACGGTTGGTCTCCAAGCTGATACATACCCGGACAGTAATTGTGGGAGCATAATATGGGCTTGAAACAGGCCATCGAGTAGTGAAACAGCGAGAATAAATCAAATTCGACGGATATTTTTCTATGTGCGTTTTTGCCTTTTCGAGAAAATGAGAATTGACAGTAGGTCGGCAAAAGGGCCAAAACGCACACAACATTACATCACTAGCACATAATTATCTCGAATAGTTTTTTTGTCGATTGGAATAACACTTTTGTATAATAAAATTAGGAGTGAGAGAACCACTTTCATGACAAAACCACAAAATAGGCAAAATGTGGCATACAACAATAATGGCAAATACCCCCTGAAAAAGCGCACATGCCATGGCTCCCGGTGTCAAAATATGGAACTTAATGTATGGCTCTATTTACAGAACCACCTGCTGATCCGACCATCACTAAAATGCTATCATCGGGAGCTCCACGATTCGGAACTCTCTTTGGAGAGTGATCGTCTATCAAAAAATTTCACATGCACTTGTGTTAGGTAAGTGGATACACAGAATGCGTATCAAATATACGACACTGTTTATTTATTTAAATAATTCGAAACAAATTGTGTTGGTTGGGACTTTGGGGGCGTTAGTGAAAACGGCTTGAGGGGGTGGGGGGGGGGGGCGATGCGTAATGGCCTGGAAATAGCATATGAATTCCCCCTCCTCCCCCATTTAACAAAAAAAAAAACCCAAAAAAACCCGAACTGTTACCAGTTACGAGCGTATTTAGTATGGTGGAACTGCAAAACAACTTGTCTGAAGTCATCCACCAGCACAAAACAGCGATTTGAGACGGGGCCTATTTGTGATGCAAAACAGCTGCTTGCGGGATTATTTCACCTAACACCAGAATCGATACTTGCATGATACCACTTTCACCAAGAGCAGGGTCGGACTTCGATTATTTATTGCATTTAAGAATGAATTGCTTAATACGCACGGCATATATCACTGTATCACATTTATGCACGTATAAAAGAAACTAACAAAGTTACAAAAGCTCTGAGTACCAAACATAAATAGGGTATCCAAAAAAGATCGTCAAGGGCGTAAAGTGTCCGTTACCGTGCCGACGCGTCATAGAACCCAAACTCAAACTCACTCAAATACAAAAGGTTTTTAAATAGATTTCAGAATGATGGTGGATTATGCCAAAGTCCAATCGCCTGACGTACTTGTCATTATATTCGCTCACAGTTTTGATGGCACTTTGAAATGGTTCATGGTTGACCTTGGTTGCTGACTAGATTAGGCGCCTTCCAGTTTGATCTTCTCAGTTGTTCTTCAACTTTGGTCCCCCAGAAGACGTCAAATACATGACCTTAGTTCTTATTTGTTCCAGTTCACTTTTTGCACAACAGAGAAATTCGTCGTTAAACTTTTGTAACATTAATATAATCATAAGGAGTTAGAGTAATCGTAACTGTGAAACAGCTTGATAAGTGCCACAATGCAACTGAAACAAGTGTCAAAGCGTGCATTGTTACACCTCTTCTACACACTAAGAGAGATCTCCAGTTTTTCAGAAAATTGAGATAGAATAAATGAAAACTAAGGTCGTGGACGGTAAAAGTATTTCCTGAATCTGCAGTGGCCACTTTCACATGAAGCAGTAGGTCACAGTGGGGTAGGCTTGAATTTGAAGGCCAAATGGTGCTGTGCTTCCGATGGTTGAAGAAAAGGAAGTCCAAACAACTGACGACCTTGGTTCATGCTTGTCCCAACTCCACTTTCTGCGTAACTAAGAAATTCGACACTAAAGATTTTCGGCTTTATTTATCATGATAAGGAGTTGGAATGAATCGGAACTTTGAAACAGATTGCTAAATGCCACAGCACATTTTAAACAAGTTTCAAAGTGCGCATTTAAATTTGTTATATCTCTTCTACATGCTAAAAGATCTCATTTTTTGTGTGTGTTGAAAATAGAGATAGAACAAACAAGAAGTAAGGTCACGAAATGTCTTAGCCACCGAGATCTAGCCTTTGAACTTTTGTCTTTGTATTCCACGCATTAATCCAACTTCCCGGAATATTTTCAAAACCAAGTAGGTATCGGACAACAAATTCACAACGTCGTGCTACATCGATACCCCCGTCTCGTTTTTAGGTCGACATTTCGATTTATCGTAAGGCTTGGTGGTTTTTAGGAACCCGTTCAAATGTCAAGAAAGATATTCATGTCATTTCTTTGTGTTTCACGGCAAAGTTTTGACTGCTTCATGATCTCATTATCAGTGGCATGTTCAGAAAGTGGGAACACTCCAGAAAGTGGAACACGCCCAGAAAGTGGAACTTTTTAACCACACAGAACTACGCGCCTTATTTGGATTTATTCAAACGTGACATTGCATATGAATAGAACTGCTGATAAAAAAAAGAAACATTTATATCGAGCTTTATTTAACTCTAGCTGTGAACGGTGGTCTATTTTTTTCCCCCACAGTTTATAATCATGCACTGAGACAATAAGCCTATGCGGCGTCAGATCGGGAGATAACTGAGACATTTTGCAAGGTTCGTTAAAAATGAATACCTTGGATTAAAGGTGTGTCAGTGTGTGTGTGTGGAGGGGGGGGGATGGGGTGTAGATACATATTTATCTCAGTGTCTGTGGAGGTATACTATGGTGGCTATATAATTTACCCCCAAACAGATTAGAAATTATCGCATTGTCCTTATATTCAAGTACACCTACCCCGCAAGTAATGCACATCAATACAAAAAACGTTCATAATACGTGCCTTATCTGACTCAGTTAATAGACTGAAATTATGGAATTAAAGACAGGACATGGTATGAATAATGCAAAAGAAGCCGATGACGAGAACAGAAACTACATTTACAATCACAAGCTCACACACATACTGTCTTACTGGATATTTCCGTACAGCGAAACGCTGACGGGACCATTCCCGTGACTTATTTTGTTCATGCGACATAAGGTAGTAGTTTTTGACATAATAGTTTACATTCATTTAGTGACATCACATACATTTATTTATTTCGCTAGGAATTTGCAAAGAATTTTTCGTGAAGAAAATGTTTTGTTTTTATTTCTTGCTTGACAGCAAAAGATAAATTTTTGGTTTGAATTTTGTAATGCAATAAATCCCACTTCTGTAATGCAATAAGTCCATGTTTATATAAGGAAAATACTAATCTGACCTCTTAAACTGTCCAATAAGTTACCTCTCCGTCAGGGACCTTACACATCAGCGCCACAAAACGCTCTTTTGTGGCACTTATCAAGCTGTTTCACACTTCGATTTATTCTAACTCATTATCATAACACTAAAACCGCAAAAGTTCAAGGTCGAATTCCTCCGTTGTGCAAAATGTGGAGTTGGAACAAACAAGTCGAACAGAAGTCGCGAGGAGTAGATCTATAATTAAGATTTCAAGTAGTCGACGGATAAAACTGTTCAGTGCAGAATTGGAACTGGTTCCGACTGAGACAATTTACTGTTAGAAACGTGTACATTCCTGCAGTGAGTAGTACAAAAAAGGTATCCTTTTATTACAGCAGAGCCACCGGGCTTAGAGCGCACTCTAATAATTTATTACTCGCAGCCCTGTGCTTTCTGTTTTGTTCTTCCTCTAAACTTGTTGTTGCACAAAGACAACAGAGATCTTGGAACGTAAAAATCTCATGGTCGCTCATAGTTAGGGGGATTTTAAACTTAATTTTCTTTGTATAAATGTGTGTGCGCCTGAAGAAAGGTACCAGTTGTCGGTACAGCTATTTTTGAGCTAGGGGGTGAAAAGGTCGAAAAAGTCGCGCCTAGTCGGAAATGTACTTCTAGCAGAAAACACAAGTTTAACCATTTCTAAATAGCATATGAAAAGGATTTTGGAATATTTTATGTTTAAATATTATTTTATTAATTATTTGTACAACATGTGACTCTTCAGGAAGTATTATTGGAGTGATTATTGCTAGGGGACGGTGGACTAATTACAAAGCCGTTATAGGGATAATATTAAGTAGTGTTCACTGCTCATCTATAGTTTACTGTGTAACATGCCACGGTCCCCTAAAAACAGCCAAGTCGGAAGTTTTTTGGATCTTGTTAGGAGAGCGCAGTATTTTACATAGAAAGCTAGAGCTGAGCAGTGAACACAACTCAGTCGTTTCCCTATTTGCCTTTGTAATAAAACTACGCTCCCCCAACAATATCCAAAAAGTCTGTCATGGGAGAGAGCTGTTAAAGCTGTTTTTCTCAAAAGTTTGTTTTTGCCCCTGTCTTACACACACAAATGTTGCAATTTTAAAGAACGTTGGCCCTGTTGTATATGGGAATAGGGCTTTGTAAGACAGAGGCAGAACATTATCAATTAATTCCACAACTATTGTAAACGCAAAGTCTGATCAGCATCCAGACAGAAACAGGTATTGTTGCTACCAATACTCACAAGTGACAGTTTTGCAGTCAGATCGCAACTCGCTAACCAGGCCCTACGCTCCACTGAACAGAAAGCAGTTTTTCAAACGGTTCTCCCTTACGTTTTGCACTGGATCAAGGACAACAGCAGTTTTTTTGCAGCAGTTCAGTGGAAACAATATCCAGCTTTCTCAGTATCGTCATCCATTCATCTTTGCCGATCGTCTCTTAGACAAGGTGATGTGAACCGCGGCCCATCGTCGTTGCTTCGTCAGGAAAATTTAAGTTAACAAAGCTGATTCGACGATTTGATTTGTGAATGAAATGAACATTATAATGAGCATCGCATGCTCATTTATGACAACTTGAAATCTTCCAAAGTGTGCTAATTTTCCTACACAATCTTACATAAGATAATTTAAAAACTCCTTCTAAATATAATAATAATAAAAAAAAAGCTATGCTGGTCACCTTTTCCCATCAGTATGTGAGTTTTAAGTTAATATATATAAACATGAATATAATCGTCCTTTCTGTTCATACATAAAGGAAAGGAGGCGGGGGCGCATGTAGAGGCCGTGCAGCTCAAATCTGACATTTTATACAGTTGTATTATATTTCTAACACTAATCAGTTTTTCGGTCAGCCGGTTATCAAGTATACATTTATAATACCGTCCTATCTATATATCTATCTATCTATCTATCTATCTATCTATCTATCTATCTATCTATCTATCTATCTATCTATCTATCTATCTATCTATCTATCTATCTATCTATCTATCTATCTATCTATCTATCTATCTATCTATCTATCTATCTATCTATCTATCTATCTATCTATCTATCTATCTATCTATCTATCTATCTATCTATCTATCTATCTATCTATATGTCTGTCTGTCTATCTATCTATCTATCTATCTAAAGACAAAAAATTTACTTTATCTATGGATGCCACAATTTTACAGCTATAGAGCTATCAATAATCTATCCTATATTTACACGTGCTCATTAATTAATCAATCTCAAATCAATATGTATTTGCCAATCTTTCTTATTCTGTGCTATCTATAAATCAATCAATTTGTCAGTCATGCGTGGCATGACTTAGCTAGTCTTGAAAGTCACTCTTTATTGATTCAGTTTCCACTCAGGGCCTTGGTAGAACCCATTCAATGAGCCGTTCGGGACCGTCAGATAGAAATATAAAGAAAACAAAGTAATACCCAGTGACCTAATTATTATAGAGGACTAGCTTGGCACTGGTAATTCTTTACAAATTTCTTTCCTTATTGTTAATGGGAGGGGGTGGGGGGCGGCGGGTGGGGTTGGGGGTGGGGGTGGTCGTGGATGAGTGCCAAAGCATTGATGATCGGGATAAGCTCTAGTTACAAAACAAAAACAAAACAAAACAAAAACATACGTGCAGAGAGAGAGAGACGCAGAGAGAGAGAGAGAGAGAGAGAGAGAGAGAGAGAGAGAGAGAGAGAGAGAGAAAATTGACAGGGCGTAAATAATCCTGAATTGATTTATGGAATACCATATGAAAACAGTTTTGCCAACAGTGAACACGATGTTGCTATTGCTACGTCAGTCACTGAAAATCAATTCGGATGTGAATCTAATGGTGGTGAACGGTTACTTCTTTCAATATGCTGTCAATGGCATACAAAATGAAGCCAGATGTTTAACTAATAGTTAACGCCTTTGTGACGACCAACATAATTGGTACGTCACAAATTTAGTGGCAAGATCCGGCCTGCCATACGTCATATTATTATGTCTTATAATTAGCTGTTTTCGATTTTCACCCTGAACGTTGCGAGGTACAATGTTTAATAACAATATATTGTGATTTTTGTGTGCAGACGTAATGTGAAATGGAAGGAAAATTCGAAGTGTATAATGCCGAAAATATACGCATAGATATGAACTTTTCAACTGGAAAGTTTATGGAACTATATTTTTACCTCCTGTTTATAGTTTCTCTCTCAATCTGTATGTGTCACTCATGCACACAACATAGAACCTTCAACGAGCTAATGCAATTGCTTTTCAAACCAGTATACATAGCCTGTCCATTTTGCTTCATAATGATATACAGCATTTGGATATTTCGTCAACATAGCTGCATAATATTTACAACATTGTAAGCCACCATATAATCTGCCAAAACACTCAGTAGTACTTAAGTATAGTAGCTTGACCGAAATCGGCCTGGCATAATGTGAAAAAAATTCGCCGAGAAGGGGTTGAAATAATGCATTGAACACAGTGGATAATGAAAGGCAAAACAAAAATGGCCGCTGCATGCAGGCTGAGAAAGCTTCCTTAGAAACTTCACCACTCGACATATAATTTCCAGACCTATTGATTGTAAGATAAGGTTTTGCATGCGCACAGATCTGGGACTACTTGTCCTCTGCTCAGCTGGGGCAAGACACGGTCAGACATATCCAATAAAGAGTCCAGTAAGCGATGCTGGAGAAGTAATGGAGAGACTGTTGTACTGAGGACGGCAAATTTTATGGGAATAATTTGAATAGATGCAGTGCTGGATTGCCATTTTCCAGGCCCCAGCGGTACCGATACTGTCCACCCGTCAATTAGTTTTAACTAAGGCGTGTATGCAAGATATAATATCACAATGACGGACGTCACAGGTAGTACAAATTCAGCTCCTAGTGAGACCATTGTTCTGAGACCCGAAGTCTGAGAGATAGAACTCACTGACAAAACTCGGCGAACGACATAAAAAGACAGTGATCAGACAGCACAAAAGAGCACGATACCGGTATTCCCAAAGGCGATGAAATGTTTCGGCCATAATATACATCTTTGGTGCCAACAAAGTGGAAGAGAACGATAGAACGATTGTAGTCTCCAGACGGCATAAAAGGGAGTTCAGTAATAAAGAACCGGTATAATGGCCGGTGCCGCTTCCCCTGTTGGCTCTCGTGAACAATAAAAAAAAAAAAATGTTGTCCTCTGAGACAGCGTAGTTAGCGTCTTGACCCCTTCTCCGGGTAACTATAATGGGAAGTTTCACATTACAAATTTCAAGTCCTCCGACCACTGCAGTAGCTAAATACACATGTACATAACGTACGGAAATATTTCTAAATGAAACACATGAGTCGATCGCCCAACTATGAAACCGCACACAGGTATTCGCACCTTTCTGTTCGTCAAAAAGAAACTGTCAATCTTCAAGCAATATCTTTGTCAAGAAATGAATAATTATGAAAATTATTTATTGGAAAAAAAAATAAAAATATTTTCAGCTTTTTGCAGACCGTTCGTATTTACAAAATGGGCAAAACGGTATATGGATGTTGGGTTGGTCGCAAGAAAGTCTTATAAAACAACTGGAGAATATCGTATATTCTCACTATCTTTCTTTAGGCATAGTAAAATTATGTTTAGGAATGCCTCAACGGCATTTCTTGTCGCCTATTACCACTTAAAAAAAAAAAATTAACATTTGAAACTGGTGCAGTGATGATACCTTCTTAGTGTTCCCTTCGTTTATTGCCTCTGCATGATCGCATCATCAGATTTTGAATGAAGGATCTTATAACATAAAGCAAACTATTTATTTTTGTGTATATTATTATATCGAACCAGCCCAGGCTAGTTATTCATGCATGTGTGTCCTTAACGACTATTTCTATTGTATTTGTCAACTTAAAAGGCAAAAGTACTCAGTAAAATAATTAAGACAATCGGTTAATTTTCTGCATTTTTGATTTAGCTGTGGATCAACATGAAAATTTTCTCATGGAGATAGTTTGAGCTAATGGTGAAAGAAAATATAAAAACATTGTTGATTTAGGCTAACATGACCAATGTTGGTCGGTGTCCCTAAAGGTGCATTTCTAGGTGGAGCCCACAACAGTGCATTTGGACTTTATACAATGTAAACAAAACATCATCACTACAACCACCACCATCGCCATCAATAGCAGTAGCAGCATCAGCAATAGCTACCGAAGAGATAAAGACAATGGTGATCACGTCGATCACATTTTAAAAGTACTGGTGATATTACTCACAGTTATAATTCTGTCTCTCCCACATTATCGCTATACTCATCACTCACTTAACAAATTTCATTTGTCTTATTGTCACCCATGATTAAGCGTGTTTGCACCCTTTTGGATAGTTCACGTGTTAATGTTGATTTTTTGTTTGTTGATAATATAATAGGGCACCACTATTCGCCAACATTATCAGCGGATACTGCCTAGGTTTATCCGCCAACAGTATCGGCGGATAAAGCTCGGGTTTATCCGCAGGTATTGTGTTGACTAATGACAAAAAACAAACAAACTGGATCTTTTTCCCCTATATTGTTCTTGGATTAAAAAAAACAACAACATCTAACAGATTGATTGCTGATAAAAAGTCTTTTATAAGAAAAGAAACAAAAAAAAAACCTACCCTGCCGAGAATCGAACCACTGTCCCCCGACTGACAGGTGAAGATAAAAAAACTGGTTTTATCCCTATTATTGTTCTTGTATAAAAAAAAAAAGCTCGATTCCTAATAAAAACACTTATAAGAAAAAACAAAACAAAAACAACTGCCCTGCTGAGATTCGAACCACTGTCCCCCGATTGACAGGTGAAAAAAAACAAAAAAACAACTGGATTTATTTCCTATTATTGTTCTTAGATAAATTTTAAAAAAAAATGATTTCTAATAAAAAGACTTTTCTAAGAAAAGAAAAAAAAGCACTGCCCCTCTGAGAATCGAACCACGGTCCCCTGACTGACAGAAAAAGATGCGAACCACTACGTTATTGAGGACCCTGTACAATTGTGAGAGAATTTTAACGAAATAATCATGTCTAAACCGAGCGCAAGAACCCCACGATCTACACATTAGACCTGAACCATCGTATCCTCATTCAATCAATAAACTTCCATTTTTATATTTTTCTTCAGGCAAGCTCGCCAAATTTCAGTCATGTCATCGTTTTCAACTGGACACGCGCGCAGTACGAACGACGATGGGAAGGACAGGATGAACGGAACAGGGGCGGAAGACAGAGAAGGGTTCGAATCGGGGGGGGGGGGCGGGGGGGAGGGGTGAATGTGAGATCACTCGCAAATACAAAATTTATGCTGGCGGATAAAAAAAAACCTGGGGGAAATTTTAGTCGACAATATCGATGTATAATAATTACATATAACACATCACAGTAAATTATAACAAAGGCTACACCCAGAGATGCCTCAAAGTCAATTCTTGTGTGAATTATTTCCCTGATTCCTCCCATCAATATTTTACTGTGGTTTTGACGAGTGTAGTCGATCACTACTACTGCAACTCCGTGGGCCACCTCACCCCTCCCCACGCCAGAAATGGCAATGTGAAATAGAGGCGAGGACTACGACTACCACCGCGGATGCGTGACCCACATGCAACAGAAAATGGGAGGAGATGGAGACTCGTAGACACGGAGAGAGAGAGAGAGAGAGAGGGAGAGAGAGAGAGACTGACTCTTGTGGTGGCGGGATGAAAGAAATCCAATTGCTGTTTGAGGGGGGGGGCGGGAGGGATGAAGTCGTTTCGGCCTATATATTGTGCTGTATTATCAAGCTGACAGCACGTTTACAGTTTTGTTTACAGGAATAATGGCGGGGCAGGCATGCACTAAAGTTATGCACGTGGCTCGTTCGTCACCCCCCCCCCCCCCCAAAGTTCCAGTTTCACCGTTTTTAATAGCCACGAGTGGTGCAAACAAACGGAAGAAGATACAGGAGGCGCTCCGATTTTTAAAAATCTTTTTTGTTTTTGACATTTTGTATACCTGTGTGTGTGTGTGTGTGTGTGTGTGTGTGTGATTTAATGGCGTTCAATACTGTATGTTCATTAAAGAAACTGTCCAGTGTACTCACACTCGGGCAACAATCCTTTTACCCGATAAGCATTCCCTTGCGGGTCTAGGCACACTGGCTTTAATACTGCCACCGTGGTGATAATCATCGTTTGTACGGCATCTTTTATGAATCGTCGTCTCAAATATTGACAGGTTGCATAGAGCTTTAACTCGCAAGAGGAATACAATAAGACTGCATCTAAAATTGCATCTTACCCGTGCCGGGCCTACTATGAAACTACTTTAATGAAGCTTAAGTTACAGGGCTCCTATTCCCGGAGGGGCCCCGAAGAAACTTGTTTTTTAATGAGTGAATTTTGAATGTTGCCCTATTGTTGCTGGTTGCAAAGGGGCCCCATAACAGTGTTCAAGCTTCAGTGCCCCCTAAATGTGGATCCGTCACTGCATCTTACAGGAAACACATACACAGAGAGAGATAGAGAGAGAGAGAGAGAGAGAGAGAGAGAGAGAGAAATGATATTAATACCAAAGGATTTATTCCAGGAAACACGGGGTAGATAGATCCTTTTTTTCTACCCATGAATACTTGTTTTCATTTTCGACGTGTAGCCTATCGTTTTGCTCCGACGCGTGCGGGCTTGCCCTCTCGTGCCACAGCTTCAGTGTAGCATACCGTACTGCCAACCGAGACTGGGCGTCCGTGACGCAGTCTGTTTGTACAACTGGGACCAAGTGTAACGCTGTTTACAACTTATTGGAAATGGGATCTTTCTAAGTGAGTCAGCTCTTGTCTTACATTTTAACAGACGAATAGTTTAACTATCATTGCTAGGCTGCATCTGAAACTCGTGATTCAGGATAGTAAATTAATTTGCACTTTCGAAACAGGAAGCCACGGAACTTTACAAACATAAGTCAGTTCTCGCAATACGTGCCGTTCGTTGAATACGTTTTGTTTTTTTAAATAGCCAAGGAAAGACGTGAAGTGTAAATAATGCTAAAAGTTTCTGGTGTCGTGACAGGTTCTAGAGGTTCAGGACAGTGGTGCCCTAAGTGTGCTCTTCGAGTGCAGTACTAAGTAATTAGTGTTTGTTTGGTACAATTTCAGGCCCTCGAGAATAGACGCGCAAATTCGAAGTGCGATGTTAGAGTTTCATAATATGCGCCCAGCGTTCGCTGATGCAACCGCTTTATATTCGGTTGAAAAACAATTTGATGTTGATACATTTTCAGAACAAGAAGGAAATTGATATGAAGTGATCATTGTGGTCCACCGCAAAAAAAATAAAAAAAATAATGGATTTGGTCGCATACTGAAGTTTGGGTAAATCTTTTCGTATTGGATTTGGATTTGGCTCGTTATTTATAACAATCTTTCCGGAAACAAAATGATCTCAAATAACTTGTGAATATTTTTGACCATTTCATTTGAGGAAATAACCGCTCCCAAAAGGAAAACAAGTGGCCTGGAAAGGAGGGGGAGGGGAGGATTTGCTGTGTTGTTTTGGTTAACAAATCAAGATATATTAGCATGGTTGCACGATCTTTATGTACGGATGTATGGCAGTTCTTAATCATTCACCATCTGAAAATATTTCTCTTAGGTTTCCGGACCTGTGACAAATTTAAATAAGACTACTCGAATACTGTGTGGTGAGACAGACTGGAGAAATCAGAGGTCAAAGCACCAGCTTAAGTTATGGTCGATCAAAGTTTTCAGTGTTCAAGTGCATTTCGGTAGTTGTTTATCTGAAAGGACTTTCTGATATTATCGAGCAGGACTATCAACATCAACCGTGTTATACGGAGGAGATCTTCCATCAGAAATGTATGCTGATCGGTTTCTGAGAAAGCTATTCAAGTGGAGAGGTATTGAATCCACATTCAAAATTTGTTTTCAAAAATATTTATTTTTTTATTATAGAAATGTCTGCCTTTTTTTCACCTTCCATCTTCCTAGCCTGTTTGTTCTTCCACTGTCTTTACTGTGGTATTCAATGACAATATCATTTATTTCTATCAAATGTTGATAATTTTGATATTGTCATTTAAAAAAAAATAAAAAATTATATATTTATCCAGGGTTGGAGCTATCGCACTATTTCTAAATTCTGCCTTTTGTCAGTCAGCCAGAGTCACTGACTATATGGTGTAAACAATTCCTGTGACAAGAACAACAACACAAAATTGGGGATAAAATCCACACCCAGACTATCTTTTTTTCTGCTCCTGCCAAGTTTTTGTTACGCCTTTTCGCCAGCATGTATAGGAACGATGTCCCATAATTATTTCAGTAGGCATTTCGCATCTGTTTTACAAGTGAACGGGTGTCAGTTGTCAGATTTCCTGAAATGCAAATGCTGTGACGGAATCTGCTTATGTGACACGTTATTGTAAACTGCAATGGGACACTCTAGCCCAATAAATCTTAATGCCCCTGTCTCTACTAGGTCAAAGACTGTATAATAGTAGTTGTTACTAATACTACTCTACATTATTTGGACTAGGCACACTGAACCTGTATGCTAAAAGTGTCAGTCCGACATTTAAGAGACCACGCGGTACGGCTAATTTAAATTGTATTTTTAAAAAAAAGTGTACAGAAAGAAAGAAATTAATGTCGTTTACAGGGCGAATGAAATTTATTGAAAGGGACAAAGCGTCAGATATTATTTCCTTAATTCATTTTTTTGACAAAATTTGAATTCTGCCGGGTGGCGGACAGACATTTTTGGGACCCTGAAGCTTGAACCGTTATGAGCCCTCTCGCAACGAGCAGCAATAGGGGAACACCCAAAAATTCACTCATTGAAAAAAGTCAGTATTAGGGGCCCTGGAGCTTAAGCTTCATTAGTTCTATAGTAGATCTGCCGCTGGTTCTATCATGTAATGGAAAAGACAGTCTATGCCCAAAACAAAATTTTACAGGAAACGCAAAAAAGAAAAATAATTATTTCGCCCTGCGCCCCGTTTTATTCTTTGTTCACTTTCCTTTTTGTGATAATGAAAGAAAATGTAAGTGGTCAACATTGTAACCCAGATAGAAAGACAGACCACATTCCGTTCTAATAAACTTGACCTAGATTGGCGTATGCAGTCTTTTTCCGTGACATATCCCAGTTGTCAGGGTCCTGTTTTGAATTGGGTGGAAAGAGAAATAGACAGACAGGCAGACAGACAGATAGGCAAGCAGTCAGACAGACAGAAGCAGATAGATAGATAGACAGATAGATAGATAGATAGACAGAATGTTTTATCAAACTTTTCAATTCGATTTTTTTAAACAACATAAATTATTAAATAGCAACAACGACAACAACAACAATAGCAACAGCAACAACAACAATACAGACAACAACTTTTCTTCGCTGTTAGTGGTCGTGAAATGACGTTCTTAGTGCAGTTTTGCATTTTTTAGTTCCGTAGTTATAATTATTGCGAAATTCGAGTTTGAAAGTTTCGAAACATGTCCATACACGGTATTGAGAAATATAAAAGGACCGAGAAAGTCCCGGTTATGAAAGGAGTGGAAGGGCGTTTTTGTTTTGTTTTTGTGAAGTTTTATGAGGCAAATATTTGACAGAGGGCATGACAAATGAAGTGTTCAGTGGAATCACCAGCTAAGCCGCAATGTAGAAATTAATATGGGCTATGGCCCCAAGCGAAGCAATTAATATTCCACTGTACAACCTACTTCAGTATATTTGACGGAAATGGGCTCAGTGCGTTAAAATTATTATCTGAAAATAACATATTCTATGAAAGAAAGGACTCAGTCAAGGTTGAAAAAGCAGTGTTCCCTAAACATGTAATCTGTGACTTAGCTGGCTTTTCCAGTGGACTCTTCAAATGTATTTGAGTACTGACCGCAAAATTACAGAGGGAAGAATTGTTCAAACACATGCGTTTTTCATCTACAAGACAGCTTCATGACAGCAAACCTAAGTCTTAAAATGACTGGTTTTGGAATTAAAAAAAAAATCTTTTGTATATAATGTCTTACGCAACCATTTGGTGAATTGCCGTCTCCTGCTCCGAGTACCTATTCGAGAAACGCCATACTGGACAACAATGTTCTCATTCAGACAGTAATTCCAATGGTTTTACGACATTAAACTGTCCTGCTCCATAACGTCTATTTACAGTCGGATTTGGTTTCTGGACTTGTGACACTGGGCATATGATCTTATTAGCCACTTGATAGTGCGAAGCTTTAGTTGCGGACTGACCTGGTCGGTGGTAATCCATTTTGACCAGCAGTTCTAGTTCTGGTCTTGATCTGACCCCCTCCCCAGCGGAATAAAGACGGTTTGTCTTATTTGGGGCGGGTAGTTGCTGGGCGCTTGTGGTAGGCTCTCTCTGCGCCCTAACATCATACTGTATTGTCTGTCTGTTGTCTGGCTTCGTCCTTGCATACCACTAGTCGTTATCGCGTCGACGTGCTTTCTCCAAAAAATCTTATTTGTATTGTGCTTGTAGAACTATTAGAACCATGGATGAATAAGCTACTCAAATTGATATTGCAACGATGTCTCTCTCTCTCTCTCTCTCTCTCTCTTTCTCTCTTCCTCCTCTCTTTTTCGCCCTTCTCTCTCTTCCCCCTCACTTTTTCGCCCTTCTCGCTCTCCTCCTTCTCTCTCTTTCTCTCTCTCTCTCTCTCTGAGACCGTGTCAGATGACACTCCGGTTTCACCTGGGTCGTCCCCGGCCTCCAACAACATTTTTTAAAACAGTTTTGCCTTTCATGACACGAGAATCAGATCCAAATTTACCAAAGAGTTAACCAGTTGAACAAGAACCCGTCACTGTGCGAGACCTTTTTTTATATAGCAGTTGACGATGATGATCTTTTACAGGATGCAGCAGTATGGACAAATGTGACATTCAGTATGACGAGGTAGTGACCATCAAGAGTGGATAATAACGAAAGGGGGGAGCTACCAGTAATCAGATCAGCGCCACAAAGGTGCTGAAATTCTCTGCCTTGCTCAAGGCCAAAAACTCCTCTGTTTTGTTATCTTTGAGTGAACGAAATCTGTGTAAGATATTACTGATGTAATTTCATTCTAAAGTCGCCCAGTTTTGCGAGACTCGTGACAATGTTAGGCAATCCGAGCCAGAAAATACCAAAGGCCACATTCAAGCCTGTTCTTGCCTTTAAAAAAGAACCCCTCGTCGTACCAATAGGTAGGCTTTTCACAAAAACCATAAATCGAGGAATCAGTACTTAATTAATGGCTTACTTTCTTCCTACTCGACTGATCAGTAATGTGCATTTGAATTACCATTGCTTCAGCCTTAGGGTTGTCAACTGTAAACTTAACCATTAACTAGTATGGTATGACTTTGTCGTCTTCACCTACTTTTGCCTGTTTGATAAACCGGGGGTTACTGTTCAGTAATCAACTGTAAATAATATTGTCACTTTGAATCCTGTATGTTTCGACCACGGGCGATTTTGTGGTCAATATTTCTTTCTTTTTTCTACACCAGGTTTTATGTCGGTGATCTGGCTTGTTTAATAATTCGAAAATGTTTAATTCGCCGATTTTCTAAAATGCACAAGAGATAGGGAGGGAGATAATTATTCTAGTATGTACTAAGCAAAGTTTTTTTTCACGAGCAGAGAGGGGGCGCCGAAAACGACAAACAATGTAACGATCCGGTATTTTATTCTTTCTATTGTTCTCTGTCGTTATGATCAGCGCTGACCTTGGCGAGAAGGAAGAAAATAATCCAAATTTACAGTGCAAAATTCCATTTCCCGAATTTGATCTCTGTACTCGGCAGATTGTTTTCATTCTGCAAACATTTAAAACCTCGAAAATGTCAGCACCAAGGGGATCTCTTAAAAAGCCACCTGACATTTCTCCGTGTTTTATGGTCTGAATGGTAATTAGTTGACTATCAATTCGACTGTGAAGGTCATCCTACCTCCTGTTGTTTGAAACAACACGTACTGGTGTTCAAAGCGCAAAGCTCGAAAGAAAGTTAATTTACCGATGAAACGTGCTGGGATCTAAGTCCTTTGGCTGATTAGCGATGTAAGCAAAGTATTGTCGCCAGCCAAGAAAATGAAAGTAATGGGCCAGGCTATCTGGTTTTTCCATCTTGGCAAGTACATAGAGTAGGCCTACGCTTCTGAGTGATATAAATTTCAAAACCGCACGAACAACGACAAAAAAATTGCTTTGCTTATTTTCACCCGTCGGCTAGCAACGCCATGTTTACAGCATGGGGGATTACACGCGTGGATGGTGTTTGGAAGGGCTCTTAATCCTAATGTAACTGCGAAATTATTACTGTAATTGTCAGCGCTTTGATCAATGACGTCAGATTAACAGGGGAACAGACATACTCGTTTCTACGAGAACATAAACACAATGATAAGCTTGAAACGAACTGCTTGCAATTTGCCAGGCCCACACACGTCACATCATTCATTGATTTCTACGGCAATATGATTTTGCACACTGCCTGGATACACTACATAATTATCATTTATTTCTGGCTTTTCCTTATTTCATAATGCACCCTGAAGCATATAGCCTTATGGTAAAAAAAATAAACAACAACAAAAAGAATCCTTGCATCATTCATCCACTCTCCTATCTCCCCACCTAGTAAAAGCAAATTAAAATCTTTCCAGTGAGAAATTGATAGATAACATAAAAGGATACAAACTCACTGTAGCAGAAGCAGGACACTGCATTATGTCTTTTAAATAGTTTTTGTTGGGAGAATAGAATAGTGCGCATCCTAGGTGTTTATTTGATATTTCCATTGCATTTTTTATTTTACAGTATTTCTCCTTTCGTTTCAATGGTGAGCACTCATTCTGCATCGACAAAACTTTGAAGAGCCAAAACAACGGTCAAATATGGACTGCAAGTCATATTTTGGAAAATAATGAATGGTCATCGATCTCTCTTTTTGTTTTTCTCTCTTTCTCTCCCTCTCTTTCTGTCTTCCTCTCTCCCTCCCCCCCTCTCACTCTCTCTTTCTCTCTCTCACTCTGTCCCTCCCTCTTTCTGTCTCCCCTTCTCTGTCTGTCTGTCTGTCTCTCAGATTTGTGAGCACAGATCCACACAATGCAATCTTTTTCTTCCTCTTGAGACCAACTGACATATGACAGCACTTGTATTCTGTTGAATCTTCCATCTAGGGCATTTTTTTTAAAATGCTGTCATTAAATTTGTAACTAAAGAAACCGGATCTGAAGCTGGTTGGGAAGCACTACTTCTATATAATTATCCCTACCCGGCGAAGCGTGTCGGGCGTAATGACCAACATTTCATTAAAAGCTATACAGGAAGTTTATGATCTTATCAAAATATTTGCTATCGTCACAGACGAACGAGGACAAACTATCCACATAAACGCAGTATTTTAGATTGTGACTCCACGTGAACATGAAATTACTAGAGCTTGAGACGTCGTGAAGTGTGAAAAAGGCAATGTGTAACTGCGCCTGTTTCATTGTGGCCAGTCGCTATGTAAAAGCTTCAGTTGCTGCAAACATGAAACGGGGGATTTCATGAATTGGAAACCACTGGATTTTTATTTTATTTAATGGGGTGGAAAAGGGAGGGGCTCCAACCAGTGTGTAAATATATCAAAATTTAAATATTTATTTATTGCTAGTCACTCCGTGAGTGAAACAATATTTTGGACGTGAGAAACGTTTGCGATACAAAACTGCGATCGTGCTGATGATCTGTTTCGCAGCAAAATCTGAACTTTTAATGAGTGCGCACTTGTATGTAAAGTTCATCCCCGCCCTCCGAATTTCAGAGCACGCAGAGATTCTATGTTTGTACACTAAATTTAACCTTGTACCAATCCCAGCTGTGCATCTAGAGGCAAGTCACGTTAATATTATAACATCACTTATATTCGATGCAAAAGACTGAGATATCTTTTTGTTACACCGCAGTTCCTTAGAGAATACACAGATATGATGATAAAGCTGACTTTCGGCTAGCAATGTGTAAGGAGAGGCGTAGAACGCATTTTTGGATTCTACTCGACGGAAATGCTTCTCTTTTTTTCACGCCACAAGACAAAAGACTAAATTTTGTCCCAAGTGGGTGCGTCCACTTAATTAATTCGTCAAAATTTGAGGCAGTATCCAAAGATTCATAATTTTTAGTCACTTGGTCGCGATGTTTTAGGTGCCTACATGTTCACTCTCTAACTCCATGATAGTGAGACTTGTACTAAAAAAATTCTACCATTATTCTTCAATCAATACCTCGAAAGTGTCCAGGGCTATGAGACTGCCAAGAATCGTGTGGCATTTCGTAGTGTTTTGAAGTCTGAATGGTAATTAGTAGGTTTTCATTGAATTGTTCAAGAGCATTCTCTGTCTTGTTTTGTTTTTTTTTCTGGTTTTTTTTTTTTAAATCAACACTCACTGCTGTCCAAAACATTGTGACCACAGAAGTTCCACTTAAGCTGGAAAACCCAACGGCGCTTCCGAGAATAATAGATGAAAACCTCAGCAATTAACTATAGTTTAAGTGATTTTCTTGGCCATTATTTACATGGCCAGGACAAATTAATGAGCTGGGGAATGGGACGATTTCCACTCCGCCTGGGTTCAATGGCAGTAACAAAATGTTGCACATGTCACGAAAACCAATGGCCACCACCCCTCTCACCTTTTCACACTGCATTGCTCTTCAATGGTTCACACTAGTGTTTTTTTTAAAAATGGTTACATGGATGACTTGAAACTTTCTGGTGGAGAAATCTCTGTTCTTTCTCTCTCTCTCTCTCTCTCTCTGTCTCTGTCCCCCCTCCCCCTTTCTCTCTGCCCCCCCTAAACGATAGCTAGACGGACTTTCTGTTTTAATGTCATACGGCTTTCCACTTTGAACAATAGAGAGATAACGTGTGGCCTTGCAAGGCAGTTCACAATCAGTCTAGTCATTCCCTATGTATGAACTGATTTCATTTATCCTTGCCTGAAGTTGAAAAGGATAAAAATGACATTTCAAATTTAAAAAGAAACAGATATCCACTTAGCAGTCTAATTTGTCAGATTATTCAGCCAGTGTCTACTACTGTTATATTCTTTTACACGCTTACATGGGCAGTGTTTCTCCCGAATGGGCTTTAAGGCTGGCTCCAAATTTTAGACCCCAGCTGGTAAAGTTGCTGATTCTGGATTTGTTTTGATATCTGTTCATCAGCAGTTGTTCATTTGTAAGTGAAGTAAGTAACATTATTATGTTCAGTATTATTGCTATTGTTATTTGGGCTTAAAATAATAACGTTAAAAACAGTATATTAACATTGTCTTTGTCGATTGCCATTGTGGTAGAACTTTGTAAACTCAAATTACTGAACGAAACAAGGTAGGAGTAGATTTACTTTCGAACAGTTGCCGAGGGTAAAAGAGGCCTATTGCATCCGTTTTTTGTTTGTTTTGTCAAACACGTGTAAATGTCAGACAAAATCTAGCAGAGGCTTTGCCGTGTGTAATACGAGACAAGAACCATCATCACTAATTGGTGGGTAACCCCTAAACTGTATCAATTACAAATTTATTTCGCAAGGAACAATGCCATTTTAGCAGTACCTCTCTTAGAAGCAGAAACCCTATCATATGGCCCACGGTTTAAAGTTGCTTAAACAGTGACCCGATGCCTTGTTCTCCTTGAGAAGTGGCAAACGAAATCTTCTTGGCTCTGACTTCATGTCGCACAGAAGCTAACAATGCTAATGGGCAGGCGCCCAGGTCTCAATGAAGTTTGCTCTCAACCGTGAAAATAATAATATGTTCTGATCGGATTATTCTATTATTGACAAGTAAAGCCACTCCTCAGTGAGGTTGCACAGTATACTATAATTCTGAATGAAAGAATTCCGTTTTTTGGTGGAGGTGTTTCGCTTTTCTCAACGGTTGGCCTGCTTTGTTCCTTCCACACGCTCGTTGTTAAATCCGAAATGTGACGGTAGAGGGGGTGCATAAGGTTTCTCCACCCTTCCATTGCTCTCGGTTGCGTCATCAAAAATACTGTAAGGTTTCTCCACCCAAACCATCGTATCGAATATTTATTATTTCTCAAGAATTAGTAAGTGAATGTGAATGAATACAAAACATTTTCCCTCTGTGTTACGGGCTGGGGACCGTCACATACTATAAACTATTTTTCAATAGCTATTTATATATGGCCACATTAACCCTTTCGCAACGTCAAGTTTTCGTTTCATTTTACGCAGACTTTTCAGAGTTTGTGCATTCCATTTTACGCAGGGAAAATTGGAGGCTCATAGGTCATGTTTTAAAAATATTCATTCTATAGCTATAGCTTTCTATATAAAACACTATGTCGCCCTAATAACAGGACACAATGAAACATTCACTTACGTCGAAAAGGAGAAATATAATCGAGTATAATCGATACTTGGGCGGAGAAACCTTGATTCAGGGCTTTCAGCATTTCAGCTGTTACGTCACGGGTGGAGAAACCTTGAGACCCCAGTAGAGGTTTTGAAGTGGCTCAACATAATCATTTGGACCACCTACGGGACGCGGTCAGTGCCATTGTGGTACTTATAGGTAAACAATGGACCTATGAAACACAGGCGGGAGGTTCTGAATAATGTTATCGCCCAACCAAAGGAGCAATATTGATCGATGGTAACTGACAGCAACGTCAAGCAATAGTAAAGCAGTAAAGTTATAAGCTGTAATTGGCAAAACTGTCCACACTATGCCATGCCAGGACATTATGGTGGTGTGTCCCGTGTTGGAAAGGGCAGGGTGTTCAGGCCTTTATTTTAGGAGGTTCGCGCTGCCCTAGGCATTTACATCTCACTTTTCTTGTTTTTGTTTTTCTTGTTCTTGTTTCTGTGTGTGTGTGTGTGTGTGTGTGTGTGTGTGTGTGTGTGTGTGTTTTGGTAGGGATTAGTTTTTAAGAATTTTGCCCGGGCAACGGCTTTCTTCGGCCAGCTCTTCTCGTCTTTCAATTGTCATGGTATCTTTAACGTGGGCAATGTGCATACGGGCCCTCCGAGTTTTTCGTAATTATCCGAGAAGATTAAGTGCTCGATCCAACCTACTGTAGGATTAGGGACAGGAATATTCCCCGAAAAAGATTCCAACATGCCTGCACCGGCCAGGGATCGAACTCGGTACCTTCGATATGAGAGGCGAGCACCTTGCCTCTAGACCACAGGACAAGAATTCATGATTGATGTAATTATATATACAGTACTAACATTTCTGCCCAGTAGTGCTAAAGAATAATATGTATCCTGTGTCTCGCTCGGGTTGTACGAAATTATAACCCAATTAGAAAGATGAGCACATTTTCTTGTATAAAATAATAATGATGTTAAAAAGTGAGTTTTATAAATTTAATGGTCTTTTTCCCGTAACACGGCAGCGTGAATGTAGGGGCGGTGGTGGTGTAATTAATCATCACGCGGATATACTCACCCAGCGTGCCGTGATTTACACCACAACAAAAATGAGCGACCGATCCCGCGATTTTCTGCTGCATCATGCCATCCATCACGTGTGAAAACACTGAATGGCGAAATGAATGGGGAAAAAATCATTACAGGATGTTCGGAGCGGGGGGGGGGGGGCATTACTATGACATCAATTGGTCTCTTGCAAATTATTGCAAATCCCAAGAACTTTACGACATCACGAAAAAAAAACGGACGGTTTCGCCAGATTCAGTTCATAAGCCATGAAAAAAGGGAAGGCAAGTTTAGCCTTTAGCAAGTGGGTAAAGACGGGTATCTCACCTAGCACGTCCATGCAGATATAGCTGTAGATTTGATGGTTTGTGTCGGCATTAATTGAAAAGAGGGCACATTGACAGCCGCAGGTTCCCATGCAAAAATCTGCTGATCTCCGGGATAAACTGGTTGTGCGCACTTAAAAGGCAGGCGGATGGTCCAAATGTTTATGTACACATACAGATATAGATCATTAAGGCATGAAATGCAGGCAGCGTGTCTTCTAGCGTAGCCCTGCTGTTGCCCCGCCATAATGTCGCATTGGCCATGCAGTGCTGAGAGAGCCAGTCGATCTTATTTCACCTTAACCTCCCTCCCCTCTTCAGAGAAAACAACCGAAAAACAACCCCAACAACAACGGAACGCATAATGTTTTATTTGCAGGTGAAAACACCCCGCAAGGACACCAACACCAACAACAACGACAACAACAAACACACGTGCCACCACGCACGACGTCTTTTGAGCACCGGCGTGGTAAATACAATGAATAGGGCCAGGGGAGGTAATTCTATGGTTAAACCGTCTTGTGAAATTTAAACGTTTTCTCTTTGTTTGCGGTTGAGTGTTTGACCTAGATCACAGATTAAAAACACCCAAACATATTACAAGGTCGAAAAAAATATATATCATCCCAGACAGCGATATTCCTAACCATAATTATTGTAATTTACAGGAGTTTATCAGGATAGTGAAAAGAGGAAAATAATGACGGTTTTATAACCGTCAAATTTAAAAAGAAACAGATATCCACTTAGCAGTCTCTTCAAGTTACCGATACACTTTTCAATGTCTAGGACAGTCCATGGCCCAGATTCCAGACATGCGTTATGCAGTCCCCGTTTGGTTTCTGTTTCAACTATACAGTGTGCCACCGGTTTATTCTATATTCGGCTGTGACCATGGTGAACAACAAAGTCTAGATGATTCTTAATAGGCCGATGAATCAATACACACTGC
This sequence comes from Onchidella celtica, assembly GCA_963931925.1. Taxonomy (NCBI): domain Eukaryota; kingdom Metazoa; phylum Mollusca; class Gastropoda; order Systellommatophora; family Onchidiidae; genus Onchidella; species Onchidella celtica. The sequence goes on from OZ007567.1 coordinate 78,230,198, forward strand.
TGACCTTCGATACGGCCTTCTCCTAGTCGCACCTTGTCCCAGCTCCATGACAATGTGCTTTCGCCGGCAGCCCCAGTGAACGGGAAACATTTATGGGAAGTTTGCCGCCCCCCCTCCCCACCCTGCCCTTCGCCCAATCTGCTCAAACCATTGAGCCGCGAACGATGGCAAATCAATAGAAAGTTTGACGCGTTGGGTCCTGTGTTTGGCCGACGACTTCTCGCCAATGGTGAATAAGCCACGGGGAGGGGAAGGGGGAAAGTAAAAAATCAGAACATTTCATAAGTGAAACCTGTTTCTACTTGTGAGTGAAACCTGTTTCTACTTGTGCAGGACAGTTCCCTAATCAGGATTATTAGGGATTTGCAGTTCACGCTATTCTCACTTAGTATACCATAGAGAGGTATAATTTATTTCTCCGCTGCACAATTTAGAGCAAGGTTAGATTGTTTATTTCTCCGCTGCACGGTGTTGAGCAAGGCTGGAAAATCTTGCTTCCACATGGTTCCACATAACTGGGCCCATGACTTTAAAAAAATGGTCAAACTCCCATTGAATTGTTTTTGATAAAAATGATCTCGAAAACTCGAGAGAAACTTTGGCAGGCGAAGAGAAAATACATGAAATTATTTTATTAGTCCATGAATAAAAGAGTGGAATATAAGTCAACTGAAAGATTGGAAGAGCCTGTACATGCTCTTAAGGTATATCTCAGTTTCCAGTCGAAAGTCGAGTTAAACGACTCTTTCATTCATAGGAACAAGTATTGTACAACTTTCATTGAGATGCCAAATGCAGTTACGTGAGGACGTTTTCATTCTCCGTACACGTCGGGTTAAAGTTATCTCAGTTTCCAACAAAACTGGAGCTGAACGATTCTTTTATTCATAGGAACGATTCATTGGGTATTTTCCATATTGTTGTATGTGCATTTTTGTCTTTTCGAGAAAATGAGGATCGAAACTTTGAAGAGTTGTATAAAATCAGAGGACATTACGTTACAAACCCATGCCTCGAAAAGTGTTTAACCGATTGGAATGACACTCATACATAGTGAAATTAGGAGTGATAGAACCATTTTCAAGACAAAACCTCAAAATCCGCAAAATGTCGCTTACAACAACATGGCAAATACCCCACGAATTATTATGCAACTCCCGTAAGGATGTGAAGTGCAGTATCCTCTGTTCCTCATGTATGCCGGGAAAGGAAAGAAAAATTAATGGTTTTTCATGGTGATGTTCTTAGTTTTGAGTCAGATGTTTCTGTGCACTCTGTCGTATATGCCAGATCAGGTTATAGAGGGTTACATATTGGGAGGGTCATCATCTTTTTTTTTATTGTCGTGAGGCTCTTTCAGCTTTGTTAAAAATGACATTAAACTTAAAATATTATACTGGGCAATTTTCTCGGAATTCAGAAGCCAGTGTGCAATTAACATGTGGAATTATCGCCTTATATTTCACTGACTCGACCTTTGGTTCTGTTGAAGAAAGGATATTTAGAAAAAAAAATAAATAGATGTAGCAGCTTAGCCCTTTAGGCATCATAATGTATCACCAGTGATACACAAACATTTATCACTCGGTTGCAGTTCCCGCGAGAATTCAGCGCGAGGAAAGTAAGTTATTTTTAGTGTTTTTTGCAATATACACATGAAATAATGATCATTGAAAAACCCCTTAATTATGAATCTAAGAACAAAATACCCATGAAATCAGAATTCGCCCACAAGCAGAAATGGGGGTGGGGCCCAGAGAATTAATCATTTGTTAAGATTTTGTTTTGAATTTGAATATCCCGCTAAAACTGACATTACAGACAAGAAAGCAACTTTTCAAAATCTCAGTTGTGATAGGGTTTATTAGGACATGCATTCAATATTTCAACACACGATTGAAGTTTGTCATCGACAACGCTGTTCATGAGTGACCATGTTGACATTACAGGTAGGTAGGAAATCATTGTGCATCGATTTGTGTAAATAAGAACAGAAAAGCTCACAGGTCTCCAGTAACCAAGTGATGCTATAAGAAACAAAAGTAATATTTTGCTGTGAAAGTGAACACGAACGCAAGAAATACATTATTACATATCTAATGAATCGAAAACTTTGAAAGCAGGTGCAGACAGGACACGACGCCCTACAGTTTTTTTACGTCCATGTTTGTGGCATTCCACAACAGTAGAGCAAACACCAAGCCACTTTCTACAGACTACTTTGAAGTTCCATTATTGTGGTCACGCGAGACTGCCCTACTGTTGGTTTGTTAAACCCTCTTTATTAAATTATAAGGCCTTCCTGGTCAGGTCGGTCTGGGTTTGAATGCCCTTTATATTATTATGAAAGTTCACTTCAGAATCGACATGTGTTGGGATCTGTGGATGGGTGGAAACGCTATTCAAGGACGGTAAAGCTGTTCCAACCGGTTTGTTACAAAAAACCCATCATTTCCATCAGGCAAATGAGAGGAAAATTAAAATCAAGCGCTTGCTCTAAATTAAGGATCAGCTGTATTTTTATAAGATTAGTTCATTGAAAGAAAAAAAAAAGTTGGAAATTACAAAAGTGCAGCGCATCTAAACATCGCAAAAGTACAAAATTCGCTAACTGCAGTTGGATTCTCATGCTAGTTCCATCTATCCAATGGTTTCTGGTGATTTAGTTTTCTCTCACTCCTTTCAGCATGAGGGAAAGTTTGGAAATGGGAATGAAGACAAGATTGGACGGACAAGTTTGACGAAATAACCCTTCCCTCCTCCTTTCTTTCTTTAATTTAGCTCAAAGGCTGGCGTATGAAGCAATTTTTAATCAACCTCGGGGCCCGGCCAAAATTTCTTGGCCGGCCTTATGCTGCCCTGTCTAATTCAGAATATAACATCATGAGATTACAAAATCCTAATTAACAAAGAAATATAAGAACAACGTCAATTTGAAAGCGTCTCAACCACTGACACCGTAGAGTAAAAGTTGCGTGCATTACTTTATCATAGATTTAAGGTGAATTGTCTCTCCACGGAAGAATATTATCATGTGACAAAACAATTTATTTGCTGCAGTGATATGATCTGATTCGTCTTCTTCAAAAAGTAGTGGATGAAAGTGCTATCCTAGAAAAGAATATCTCGGATCTTGAGTTTCTGATGGTGAAAATTTCAAACAGAAACAACGAAGGCGCATTCTGGCTAAATACGTGTACCAATTTTTCTTCTCTAATTTGTTTTAACAATCGTGGATACTGGACCCATGGCGAAGTCAAGAGTCCCAGTTTCAGTACACAACTTCACGGGTTAGTAGCGGAAAAGTGGACAAGGTAATATGAAGCAGTCCATGGATTTACCAAAACCGGACTCCGTCCTGAGATGGTGTACCGTATGAAGAATGGAAATGTTGACATTAGGGCTTTTTCCTTCTGTGTTGTCTCAGCACGTTCAGTCAACTGGACGCCTTTGGCAAAGTGGCTCCAGTTATGAGTGGTCGAACATTTTTGCTTGGACACTCGGAAGAGGGTTTTTTGCATTGAGGCCAAGTATCCCGGATAAAAGCAGAAGACACGGTGTGACACGTGAAGTCGTTTATTAAGGTATTTTCAGGATTCAGGATAATTTCGTGCAGTGTGGAGAGACATCTAAAATAGTCTATTTTCGTCTGCATTATTCCAGAACCTTCTTCTGTGAGGTACAATTTTTGATATTTTATTAAACAACTTAAGTAATCCCACACCACGAAAGAGTAAAGTCAAAAATTGGCAAAAAAAAAAAAAAAAGTTGTATTTAGCAAAGCCTAGTGTGAGAAATAACACCCAAAACCATACAATGAAACGAAACGTTTTTCTATGATTTTTATCATATTTTATGAAACACTAAGTGACATTTTGTAAATTCTGTTACAACTCAAGACTTATAGATGCGGTTTGAGATAAGGACATCTAAGGATGCTATCACTTGCTCTGACCCTGAACCAAGAGACGAAAGCATGATTATTTAAGAGGATCTCGTGATCGATAGACTGATTGAATACATCGTGTATTACATGTATTTATCAGTGTGTGTGTATATATGTGTGTGTGCGCGCTATGTATCATACTTTCTGCTTCTGTAACTGTATTGTTATGTATTCAATGATCAAAACAAATTTCCTTGTACAAGGACGAATAAAATTTATCTTATCTTATCTTATCTTATCTTATCTTATCTTATGTGCACTATCTATATGCTCTGACATTACCCTGTCTATTTAACAAGGTTTGATTTCAAAGTAATATTAAACTCACAATAATTATTGTTATTGATTGAAATCGATTTGTGCTATCTCCTAATTTTTTATATTTTTTTTTTTATTGTTTATGAAAGTCATTAATGCATTGCGAAATATGGATTTTTAGCCCTCTTTTTCAGTGCAATGTCATAGCAACATTATGCCTTTATTTCATGAACTGTAAGTCAAAGAGCCTTATACATTAAGCGCCATTCGGACAGCTGTATCTTAGAGACGAAAGCGATATGAAAAGGAAATAAATATGCGAATGTTGATTGGCACAAACGTGGACAATGTACACATCTATACTATATATATTTGTGGACTTAAGATTTTTCGTTGTAAAAGGCTTCTGAACCGCTCAACACTCAGACTTCAAATTTTATATGGTGCATCAGAATGGATGTAAGGGTGCACAGTTTTTAATAGAAGTCTCAAATCGGTGTAGTTTTTTTTATTGGAAATTTATTGTTTCGCCATCATTTAGAGCTATTTCGAGTCATGGTTCGCCATTTTAAGGTTTCGTTATCACTTCCTGCGGTGTGTTCACTATCAAACACACTAACCCGTGCGCAAATCATGCTATTGTACGGGATGAGCAGGGTGTCAACCATAGAGATATTATTACACTAGAGTGCGCACGGTGTCACAGGACGTGGAACTATTAGAGTCTCGTGGCGGCCATTTTGACTTGGGGTGGCGATTTCGGAAGTCAGAGGGTTATTTTTCCTGTATGCAACTGCAAGATGGTTCAGAATTCCATAAATCATTTCTATCCTTCTGTCCTTCCCATCTAGGAAGGATCGAGTAGTTCTTGGAAATTGGATTTTTCTCATATTTTCAAGTCCCTGGCCCTATTGGGGGGGGGGGGGTAGGATCAAGTACCTAGTCTTCTCGGGTAAGGACGAAAAAATTCGGAGGGCCCGTGTGCACGTTGCGCACGTTAAAGATACCTTGGCAGTTGGAAATCGTAAAGAGCAGACCGAAAGGCCGCTGCCCGGGCAAAATTGAAATTAATAGATTAAAATTTATCCATATCATCTCCCCTCTCCCCCCCCCCCCCCCCGCCAGAACAAGAAATAATAAAACAAGTAAAGTGAGGTGTAAATGCCAGGGGCAGCGAACCTCCTAAAATAAAGACCTCAAATCAGTCCTTCCCATCTAAGGCTGAGCAAGCCCAGTTTACGATAACAACGTCTTTCAATCTCTCCCACGCACGCCATCTGTGATTTGTAAATCCATTTGTCTTAATTATAATTACACACTTGCGAAGTAACACGGGAAAGACTCGGGGCGGGGTGGGGGGGGGGGGAGGGAGAGGAAAGGCAGAAGAGAATCAAAGACCTGCCGAAGCGACCCCGAGTTGACTGCACGGCGATGGCTCAGTTTCAAGGAGATAGGATGCTAAATGCTCTGGGCAAATAATGTCTAGATTTGCGTGTCATCGAACTGCATCATGCTCCTCCCACCCCCATCACCCTTGTGTTTTGGATTGTCTCAGCTAAAACAGACAGCCATGATGGGACTGAGTGGCGAGGTGATCTCCATAGGCCTAATTCCTCTTTGATATGAATAAAACGTACGTCCAAACAACTTGATCATTTAGTGCATTGGATTGACAATAGGGAAGGGCTAAAGGTCAAAACCTGTTGTAATATATTTATCAATATGAGTATATCGTGGGGCATTGCCATATTGTTGTTTGCGACACTGTGCTGACTTTTTAGCCTTTGTCATGAAAGTGGTTCTCTCACTCCTCATTTCATTATAAGTGTCATTCCAATCTTTAAGTTTCGATTTTGAAAGGTCTGGAACAAACCCCAGATGTTACACAACTCTTCGAATTTTCAATCCTCATTTTCCTGAAAAGGCAAAGATGCACATAATACAACAATATGGAAAATGCCAGTCGATATTATTTATCAAACAATAACAACAATTTTTTATTGTGACTTATTTTTTGCTTTTTTTTTTTTTTGCTTTCCGTGGAAGGAATCTGAGAGATTGGCTAAATGGATTGCCAGAATAAGTAGACAAACTGAGAATGGGAAGCCTTGGCATCCAACCAAGAATGACTAAGTGTGTAGGGCTCACTTCCTAAGCTCTGACAATTACGCAGGGCTCGATAAACAGACACTAAGACCAAAGGCAATTCCATCTGTTTTCGACAATTATCCTCCCCTCAAGCAGAAACTGCCAACTCCAAGAAGACCATCTCCCAAAAAGAGGAATAATCCTGAGAGCTGAACACACCCCCCCCCCTCCCGCCAAGGCATGTATGTATGATCTAGATCACTCATATGCCCACCACTCAATCGAAGATCATCTTGAGAGGACAAAGGCAGAGATTAATTTATGCAAATAAAAGAAAGCTGAATTAAGAAATAGCAAGAAAAAGCTGGTGCGGAGAGAGAAGAAAATTGAAAGTTTTCATGTCTATTCTCTTCTTTCTTTCTTTCTTTATATGATCCAGTTATACCTCTAAAATATATATATATTTTTTTTCTGTATGAAGGTGAACATTTTTCCTTGTTATATACTACTAACATGCCCTTCTCATGATTTTCTTTTCAAAGCTATGCATGTTGTAATTTTCATGACTCTTACTAGTTTTACCAGTTATGAACTTGTTATTTTGAAGAACGTTGTTTGGGGGACGTAGTCTGATTACAAAACCAAACAGAAAATATTGCGGTGTTCACTGTTCAGCTTTAGCTTTCTATGTAAAAATAAACTGTCTCCGCAACAACAGCCTGTGTTCCATCGTATTTGTAGTATATCTATTATGACTTTGACATAACTATAGGCGGGGATGGGATTATTATTCCTTGAGAGGTCGAACAGCCAGCGCCTACTCGCTAGCGAATCCTTCCCAAGTCAACATGGCGCGCATGTAGGCCAGTTGGGGCACTTGTGCATGCGTGCGGACTCTAGTTTATTATAGTATCTCTATGGTGTCAACTCACAAAGGCAGAGCAGTAAGACTTATTTAAAAACAAACAAACAAAAATAAAATAAACAAATAGGAACAGGCCAGATGAAGCAGGTCCATAATAATCACCCAGAACTAAAACCAATATTCAAACCGATTTATCCCGGGCAGGGCCGGGGACCTCAGCTAGTCTATTATATATTTCAGTAACTTGCAACCTTTGGCATGACTAACTGACCAAACTATACACTCTTCAGGCCTTAAATTTGGCAGGAAGGTGGCAGTTGAGATAAGGAAGATGATGGCTATAATTAAAAATTGTTTACTTCAAGCATGTATTTTAAAAAAAATAACAATGTTTATTGCTATGTAACATCTGTATATTTGCATGTTTGTTTCGTAATATAATAGTACCGTGCATGTCATAAAAAGCAATCGTATCAAACGTTCAGTTTGGTGCGTAATGTTGTGGTGCGCATGAGTTCTGAAGCAAGACTGTAGTTTATTACTTTTATTATACTAGAGAGAGGGGGGAGGGGGGATCACATGATTGTTTATTCTGGGCAATGCCCGGTAGCTCATCTAGTCTATTATATATTTCAATAACTTGCAGCCTTTGGCATGACTAACTGACCAAACTATACACTCTTCAGGCCTTAAATTTGGCAGGAAGGTGGCAATTGAGATAAGGAAGATGATGGCTATAATTAAAAGTTGTTTACTTCAAGCATGTATTTTTTAAAAAAGTAACAATGTTTATTGCTATGTAACATCTGTATTTTTGCATGTTTGTTTCGTAATACATATTATAGTACCGCGCATGTCATAAAAAGTAACCCTATCAAGCGTTCAGTTTGGTGCGTAGTGTTCTGGTGCGCATGAGTTCTGAAGCAAGACTGTATAGTTTATTACTTTTATTATAATTATGAGAGAGAGAGAGAGAGAGAGAGGGGGGGGGGGCACATTATTGTTTATTCTGGGCAATGCCCGGTTGGTCATCTAGTACAAATATATTCCAAGAAAAGCGATCTGAACAAGAAATATGCCTCTGAAAGACAGCTGGAAAGTTAAGTTCACTTTTGAACTCTTTACAGTTATGACTATCGATCCTGATCAGTCACAAATATGAACTTTACAGTGGTTGCGCAAGGTGATGAAGTTTATTTACTTTTTAAGCTCTGGCTTTGTGATATTATTTTGTGTGTGTGTTTGTATATGTGTGAACCATATCCTTTCTGCTGGCATTGAATTGTCCCCCCCCCCCCGCCCCCCGCCTAGAATGATAAGGTTCTAATTCCCTCCCGTCAACCTTTGAGAAATCGAGGATTGAATTTTCATGTGATCGCAGATTTTAGACCAAAGATTTTTTTTTCAATGGTGTAATAGTTACAAATTACACACCGAATCCGCTTGATACTTTGACACACAATGCAGAAGGCCCGTAGAAGTAGTGTGTAGTGTGTAACTCAGTTCAGCCAAAAAGTGGAGATTGAACCTTGTCATTCTAACTGACGGAGTGGCTGTACAACGTCTTTGAAACAGAACGCATAAAATTCATACGAATACTGGTATAGATGTGTGGTTGATTCGACAAGGGAAGTGTTGATGATTGATTTACGTGTGGCGTAGGAGTGCTAGTTAGTCGCTCTTGTTGTTCCAAATCTGAAGGAAAGCGGGCTACCACTTGAACAATTAATTAGAAGCAACAACAACAACAACATACATACACACACAAACACACAGAATAGCCACAGGAGAGCAATATTATAAAAAACACAGAAAAACTAAGAAGAGTGGGGTGGGGGGGGGGGGGGTCGCAGCGAAACTTAAAGCAAAGTCAAAAATTGGACGTTTCATTGTATTGGAAATGATTTCGGACGCGAGGCACTGTGCTCCATACTTTTTCCGACTTCACAGGAGCGCAGTAGGGCTTAGCCCGGAGTAAACAGCCGGCAAAATAATAATAATCAAGAAAATTTGTTTTTGGCTGGTGTATGGACCGTGGATTATGCATTTGCCAAGTCAAAATTAGGCACTTCCTAGCCCGAATTGACGAAACTTACCGCAGATTTCAGTAATATGCATTCTTTTATCAAAAGAATGGATACCTGATTTTATAAATTCTTCAACGTTTGTCGTGCACTGTAGTGTTTTTTGTTTGTTTGTTTGTTTGTCGGAGCTGTGTGTGCATGCTCCCTTTTTCACCATATTTATTGGCTGGTGTCTTAGTTCTCATGGTCACAAGTATAATCTATCTATCTATCTATCTATCTATCTATCTATCTATCTATCTATCTATCTATCTATCTATCTATCTATCTATCTATCTGTCTGTCTGTCTGTCTGTCTGTCTGTCTGTCTGTCTGTCTGTCTGTCTGTCTGTCTGTCTGTCTGTCTGTCTGTCTGTCTGTCTGTCTGTCTGTCTGTCTGTCTGTCTGTCCGTCCGTCCGTCAGTCCATCCGTCCGTCCGTCCGTCTGTCTGTCTGTCTGTCTGTCTGTGTCTGTCTGTCTGTCTGTCTGTCTGTCTGTCTATCTATCTATCTATCTGTCTATCTATCCACCCACTCACCCACCCACCATTCGTCTGTATGTCTGTCTGTCTATCTGTGAATCTATCTATCTATTGTACTAGCTGAGGCATCCGGTATTGCCTGAGCTAAACCTTCTTCCTCCATCCCCGCCTCTCTCAGATAAAGTCAGAAATTTAGACGCTTATACGTTTTGCTTTTAACTGGTGTCAAACATCGGCAAGTCCAGAGTATTGATTCAAGAAACAGGTAGAACGATCAGCCATCTAACTAGGCTGTAAAAGTTTGAGCACTACTTTCAGTATTTTCGTTTGCTTGGCATTATCAGTTTTAAAGTTGGACAATAAGCTGTTGTTACAAGTACGTACGCACCCCCAGCGTTTTGCGGTAAGGGCGCGTACGCATACGTACCTATCCCTAACCCCGTCCTTATCCTCAACCCTAAAGCTTATCGAATCCCTAACCCTGTCCCCTAATCTTTCAACAAAAAAAACAGGAGGAAAAAAATTGTGCAAGAATAATTAATTGATAATTAATTAAAGCTGTGATTAGCGACATTTCGAGAGGAGTTCTCTGGCTCTGGAGTCACAAAAGGCTTTAAAATACGCACCCCTAGCGCAAAAGAATTGGGGGGACATACGTACGTACTTGTAACAACATTCTGCATAACATGGATTAGTTTTGAAGATGGCCCTGATTGTTTACTTTCTGCTGGTGTCCCCAGAACAGTCATGTGGTGAAGGTCTGTTCAACCCCAGATCAGTCGGCATGAAAGAAAGAAGAGACGTCATGTGGCAGGTACGCCGACTCTCCAGGTTTTGGCAGCAACGGAACCTGAGTGCCCGTCTCAGAGTGGTAGTGGCCGTAGCAATACTCATTCTGTTCATAACACCCTTAAGAAACGCCCTGGTACCCAAATGGCCTCATGTCTACGAGAGAATGAGTACCTTTCGGGTAAGTGGACGCAGGTGCATATTTAAATAGGGAACTGATCATTTGAAAATTGTCTTTGCCGTTTAAAGAATCTCAAAAGGAAATGTGTCCGCCATAACAGCATCATTATTTTCAGACTTCTTATCAAATCTGCATTCACATTGCTACAAACAGCAAGCAATATAAAACATTCGCCAGTGACAGAAACTCTAAACTTTACCTGTTTCATGAAAATACTCACAACCGAAGACAAATCTGCAATCCCCGCTAGGCTAAGGTTGAGAGATGGCCCAGGTGAACATGAAATTATTGCTGTATTTATGCACTGATGCAAAAGATAGTGTCACATATCATGACTCTTAGTTGAAAAATGTGGAGACCCCCCCCCCCCCCCCTCAGAAAGAATGATGTTGATGATTTACAGTTGGAATTGAAATCGTGATTTGACATTAATCAATGCAGAGATAAAGCAAAGATACTAGAATTGGTAAGATGACACAGCTAGTGCTTTTAGCGTGCACAAATTTCGCACTGCCACCTAGTGGCAAAGGCGCAAAGTCATGAAAAGTGCCGTATTTTACAAAGCCAAATAGGGAAAACTGAATTTTGTTCATAGTTCAGCTATCGCTATAGGCCTTGCCTGACGTCACCTATTGTGGAATTATAACCTCAGTCCCAATGGGAAAACTCTGGCTATTTTTTCTTTTGTTTTAGTCGCAGTAGTACTGTCACAATTTTGCATCATAAATTTACCATTACATCAAGCGTTCTTTTCATACTATGCCCAGCGTGCTAATTGTGTGCACATTTTTTTTAGTGGTGCAAAGATGACAGTGTCTCACATTATCGTTTCTCGTATCTTTGGATAAAGTAACGATTATATATGGCTAGTGGTCATCACAATGATGTATTGCGACGAGAAAAATAGGCGAGAGTGTAGATGATTATTATAAGGTTTGTCACGAAAAAAACAACATACAAAAACAACTTGTGATTCTCAAAACACAGCCTAGCAAATAGTAATGAATAGATTCTCCCAACTTGGGGATTGATTCTATAGTGTTTATCACACTCTCCATTGCAGGTGATCAGCATGTATGTTCAAGATTGGTTTTTCTATGTTGACACCACGCCTTATACAGGGTCATGTGACTTTGTGCACAGTCGCTTGGCAAGAGTTAAAATGCCGAAGTTGGAAGAAATGGCAGTTTACCCAATGGATGACTGGAATCGCCATATGGAACGGATCAAACACACATTACCAGAGGAAGAGTTCGATAAGCTGGACAAATTTAAACCCTCAATGACATTACAAGAACAGAGGTACATCATGTATGCCATGCTGTCCGCTACCCAAGCCATGACAGCATTTAATATCACCTACTTGGTAAGAGGTGGCTCGTTGATTGGCTATTGGCGTCATCATGGTCGCATGCCGTGGGATGAAGACGTAGACATTCTTATTGACAGCAAACAGTGGGCGTTAGCTCGGAAGGTATTATCATGTCTCCCGAACTTGCAGATCAATTTAGGAAATGAATATATGTGGAAACTCTTTCACAAAGACGCCACTCTTTGGAAAGGGGAGGACTTCATCAAATTTCCGTACGTCGATCTGTTTTTATACGGAGAAGATTCTGACCATGTCTGGCCATTGACTATTTGGATGAAAATGATAACCATGCGGAAAGAATGGGCTTTGCCACCATCAGTGGGTATTTTTGAAGGCTGGCCAATTGCTATCCCCAACAAACCATCCAAGGTACTACATGATCTTTATCCCGGGCGTATCATGTCCGACTGCTATTCTCAAATATTTCATCGTCGCAACAGAGAGGCTGTGCCCCGAAAGGAGAGGGTTTATGTCCCCTGCTCCATGCTGCGTGGCATCTATCCTCTGGTAGTGCGCACTTTGGACAAAGGTGTGGTCATCGAAGACAGGACATTAGGCAACAAAATATTATCTACTTTTAATACGACCTATCGCGGCTTTTTAGAATGATGATCAGGGGACCTGAAAATTGGTTTGTTGATAAGACCTTGGGTTGGGTCGTCCGCTGTCTGGGCCTATATCAGGGAAGAGTTCGAACGAAAACACTCTGGCGTCCGACGTCCACATGGATACAGAGAAAGTGATTCCAGATTTAAATTTATCGGTTTGTTTGGCCCTTGCCCTGATTTCTTGTGAATTGTTGGTGCAAAACGAACAATGAACAAAATGTTCGTCACTGCTTCGAAATATTGACATGATACAGAAGCTATAAGAAAGAGAGAGAGGGAGAGAGAGAGAGAGAGAGAGAGAGAGAGAGAGAGAGAGAGAGAGAGAGAGAGAGAGAGAGAGAGAGAGAGAGAGAGAGAGAGAGAGAGAGAGAGAGATATCTTATAATATGTGTGAAAAATAAAAAATATGAAGTAATATTAGTCACGGGACAATGGGAAAACAGTGAGAAAGATGGTAAGGAAGAGCGTGAGAGCGAGAATGAAAGAGGGAGAAAGAAAGACCGGGGAGACAGGGAACAATATGGCAATACAACAATACGTAATTAATTTGTTTGTCATTAGAGTTAAATGCCTCATTTTATGTGTGTTTATGGCCAGTTTGTAAAGGGGGGGCGGGGGTATCATACTAAACCAGGAATTTCATAGCCAATTGCTGGTAGTAACTGACTGTGCCATTCCGTGCTTAGTATTGATCGCCCCCCCCCCCTCCACATTAGTTCCACTCATTGGGCAGGCCACATAAGGACAATGATAATAGGCCGGAGAAAACATAACAAACAGTTCTTTGAATGTACAAGAATACCTTTATTCGAGAGATCACTGTGAGAAGTGGACAATGTCAACGCCCATTCAGAATGTCTGATTCTTGTGTCTGGAACAAGATCAATGGCCATTGGTCATCTGTGACGGGTACTTTTTAAAGAAACAGCTCTTCTTAAAGCATGAGAATAAATTTCTTTATTGCCATCTCTATTCACATCGTCCCAGAAACCTGTCTACAAAAAAATGGCTGTAGTTAGATTATAATAAAGCCCCTTGTGTGGACGTGAAAGTGTGGCCAAAAGAAAAAGTTGTACGTAGCAAAGCGAGGCGTAAGAAATAATACAGAAAGGATACAATAAAACGCAAAGGAAAAGAAAAGACAAACCGAGCTTTTATTTTCCGTTTTATTGTGTCGTTTCTCTATCATTTCTTGCTACATACAACTTTTTCTTTTTGGAACATTTTGACTTTGCTTCAAGCCTTGCTGCGATATATATATATATACATGTATATATATAAATATATTTTTTCAAATAATATTTTGTCAGTTTGTTATATATAACGTGTAGCTTTCGTCTTTTGCGCAGAGTTGAATGTTTTTAGTTGTTTTCACACGAGAAGAAAGGTCTGGTATGACAGAAGTAAATTGCACTCACGGTTCCCCCCCCCCCCCCCCCCCGCTCATTCCTCACCGTCCCTTCGGCATTCACCCCCTCCCCGCCATTTCAAGAACAAAATAAAGCTTTGATCAGTATGTCATTGGAAGTTATGGGTGTTTTCCCAGCACTAATTTCATTTCCAAATCATTCCAAGTCAAGCTACAAATAGCAATTTTATTTGGACTTTACTCTGGGCATCGAGGTCAAGGGTTTAAGGTCAGAGTTGTGACTGCCCCCCACCCCCACCCCACCTCGCACACACACACACACACACACACACACACACTATGCGGTACGTGCTAGTGATATTACATTTTTTTTTTTTGCGCTGACATACCGAGCTGACTGTCACATTATGGACGTCATTTTCACACTGAAATAGATATATATATATTTTGTATTTGTCTTTGTATTTTGGCGGGTCGCTGTTCTTGGATGTGGCGGGTTTGTGTTAGTTGTAGGTTAAAGTGAATAATGCCGATAGGCACTCCAGCATAGGTTCGGTTTCTTTTATTTTTTGTTTCAGGGCTTCGCCAGACTGGTAGATCTCCAATGGCTGGGAAATGTAAAAGTAGATCCTATGTCAATTAAGGTTGAGCTCCCCTGGTCTAAACAAACGAAGGATATTATGCGTGCGTTTTTACTGCTCATCTGTGGATGTCCGCTCGGAGTAGCATTAGCAGTACACTAAGTCAAGTCTGTTTTGCCTCAGTTTGAGCCGAGGCACAGAATACCGAGACTGACCATTCCTTCTTTCACTGTATGTCCACAACTTGCGCGCGTATAAACACGGTGAGTGCTACTCACAGAGCTCTGTGCTACTAGTCTCTTTCGTTCAAGTATGAAGAGGTGTGGTGCGAATTGTTGCATTGTTGACATGGATGATACACGCCCAAGTCGACGGGCGGAATTTGGCGAATTGATTCGTCTGGGTATCTTGTATATCGGGTTTGAGTGTGTGATTGTGGACTGTGGGACTTTCCGCACTCTTGTAACTGAAACAAGTCTGTCTCGACAGTAGATTTAGAATCAGTTCAAGTCGGAATCAAAACCGGACCGACACAAAACAGACATGAGCCGGTGTGCTTTTAGCCTTAGTGAAAACCATGCTAAGTCCCGCTAATTTAACACCGTTCTTTAAATTCAGTCAAAACCAGAGAGCATAGAAGAAAAACAAGTCTTTCTCTCAATATAGACCGGTATATTATCATAATTATATATTTACCCCCTGCCCCCTTTTTTTAATGTACGTCTTTTTTAGACGTGAAGAGTATTGTTTATTTGCCTGTATGTCTGTATGGATTGGCAGAACGTATAATATCCTTTTTATATCGCGCGCTCTTGTGAATGATTACAATGACAGCTGATTCTGTTTACAATACTTACGAGGGTCATGTACCAACGGTTTACTCTCATATAACAAGGGTGGCCAAACTTGCTTAATGATAAACTTCATATGTTCGAGAGCAACAAGATAGGAACAAAATTTACATACACATTTTTATGTTACATACACATTTTGTTAAAAACGTTTTATATAAATATTAAGAAATACATGTATGCAGCAATGTTTCCTCATGTATGCAGTTTTTTAGACTGTTAATTTGTATTAGTACCAGTAATCACAAAGTACAAAATGTATATTAAGTGAGCTCAGCCAACATATTATTTCCACGAGCTGCATACTGAAGGTCAAAGAGCCGCAGTTGGCTCGCGAGCCGCGGCTTGGCCACCCTTGTCATAATCAATACTTTGTCCTCAGACCTGCAGTCTTCTTATTGCTGACGTGGATACTGTTTGTTGTATCTCAATACAATGCATTCCACAAGAACCTGCTGCCAATCTCTGGGCTAATCTGCTCAATACAACAACTTTATATATTATGATGTATATATATATGCAAGTTTATCTACATTCGAATATCCCAATCATGGTGGTATTCGTCTTAAAACATTCCTGTGACTGTTTATATACCTCAGATATTTACAGATTTCCGCCTATTTTTGCTGTTACGGATATCATATTTTTATAAACAATTTTATGATAGAAAAATAGAGTAGCATAATATTACTACTTTTCCTGTTCATTTGTATTACGTACCGCTTGACCTCACATTCAAATCAGCTTATTTTGGGAAAATAATTTATTGAACAATATAAACCCGTGTTAACTATTTTAAATCTTCATTGTCCGTTTTTTCTTTTCATTCTGGAGAAAACCACATCTTCCTTCGCAATTCTTACAGAATTGCATATATTGTAAACTGCCCACCATTTGCAGCGCTAATTAGTTCATTAGTTATTTTCTCTTGCCTATCAAGCATGTCAACTTCGCATAAGGAAGAGAGAATAAATGAATTTCATGTCGGCAGCTCATATTAACATGTACGGATACATTAAACCTTACATTTTCGGAGACGTCAACTGTGCAAATATGTTTTCAGGAACATTTTGGTTGTATTAACCATTACATTGGGATTCCAACAAAATATCCCTGTGTCAGTCCGTTTCTAGGGTAAAAAGTTTTATACCCTACAATTTCCCTGTGTCACTGTAGCATGGAATTTGTGCCACCGGCTATTACGTATCAAATCAAGTGACTTGGTTACAAAAAAAAATTGCTAAAAATTTGCAAGGGTACTGATAAATTGGCGGCCTTTGTTACTTGTACGTGCATACCCGAAGCATTCTGCTCTAGGGGCACGTACGTATACTTACCTAGCCCTAACCCCGTCCTTCTGAATTCACACAGTATGAAACCGCAAAATGTTCAAACCAGGATTAATCCCTATACTTTTCCCTAAAATGCACCAAGCAACTCGGCCATTCTTTCCGACAACAGCCATGCATTAAAGCAATAATAATATGCACAGATTTGTTTGTTTTCGGTAGCTATGACAAACACGTGACAGATAATGTATGTCAATAACATAATCGTTGTTATCTTTTCCGTCCTCTTCAACTGGCGTAGTGTTATTTTCCCATTGTTTACATGTTATCAACCTCATGATGATAAGCATGCTGGGTGAGGACGATGTTATGTAAAGGTGTCATATACGGTTATGAAAAGTGGTGAAGTGTGGCGGCGCAAAGTGGTAACGCGTAACCATGTAAAATGGTCATGTATGGCCATGTACAGTGGTAAAGTGTAGTTTTGTCAAGTGGTAATGTATGGTTATGTAAAGAGGTTATGTATGGTTATTTAAAGAGGTAATTTATGGTCACCGATATTAGTCCACGTGTTGAGCATTGAGCATTCGATTTATTATGATATTATTCAATCTACTCTCATGTTTGTGATCACCAGCAGCATTGTTCTCCCATTTTCTGCTCCTTTTTCCATTATAAGATTATGTATAAATAATATATAAATTTACAAACACGTTCTCCATCATCTGTCTTCTGCGTTTCCTTATCAGAATTATTGTGCAATGAAGATCCAACATTCTGAGATTCTTTTATTCAATATACCGAAACATTCCAAATAACAACCATTCTCACTATTGATACAAATTACTTTTGGAATAAAGGTACGACAAGTGCATTTTGTTTTCAAAATAGAGAGAATGTATTTATTTACACGTGAGAATGTGATGACATAATTGTTTAGTGCTACAGAATTTATAATAAAACATTTCTTTTCATCACATAATTATATGTTATACACTTGTTGCTTCTGACTGGACAAATGTATATGTGTTTGCTTCCAGCACAGCATGTAATGTGTGTGAATATGTTAATTTAAATTGATCACATGATGGTCATTGGCTCCATAATAACATATGATACCATGAAAAAATTCACTAAATGCCCACATTTTAACCCAGATACCAAGACTAAATTAACAAAACAAAACAAAAAACAACCACAACAGCAAAAAAAGCAACAACAACAGCAAAAAAAAAAAAAAAAGCAACAACAACAGAAACAAAACAAAAAAAAAAACAACCCAAGAACAACCAAATACAAAAAGCTGTGAAGTGGCAGTAAAGCCTGGCACTAAGTTAAAAATATGTAAATAAATAAACAATAAAAACGACCAACCAAAGTGAAGTAACCCACTCGTCGCCACCTTTCTTGCTTTAGTACGATGAAGGTCCTTAACGACCGAAAACTTAGGTATTTTAGTTTGTTTTAATTCCCTCAAATTCATTGTACAGTTTTGTTTTGTCATTACTACATTTCTAATGTGGGACTTTCCGAAGTATTTATGTTTTTAATTTTTTTTGTATGGCCTCATTTAACTTTCTTGTGCCAGTACAAAATGCTCGTGTAACAACATGCCCGTATGTAGACGTTTTGCTGACACAAAGCGGAATATGAATAGTCCAGAACGTAAAGGACATTACTCAATGGGCGGTCCAGGTGATAAAATTCAAACACTAGTGAACTGATTCTCAAATGGAGTCTCTTTTGACTACCAGCAAAAAAAAAAAAAAAATCATTTAAATATCCAACAGGAAAATTGTATAAAAACTACTGGTTTTGAAATATTCTTCAGGAAGACGAAGACTCACAAAAATACAATATTATGACCGGAGAAATCGCAAAATAAACCTTACACATTGTATCTTGGCTTACAAATATTTCAGAAAACTATCAAAAATATTATGTAAATGTCTTGCTATCAAAAATACTACGTGAATGAGTGGCCCAGATCACAAAATGAACCGTACTCATTGTCTCTTGGCTTTAAATATTTCAGTTGGAGAAAATGGCGGGAATCAAAAATACAATCCACGGATAAAGACAAACAATATTCTGCACACTGCTTTGATTGTCTTTGGCTTATCTGGGGGAAGTACAAGCTAATTATTCCATTAATTTCATAAACATTGATGCGCAGGCAATCTCCATATTACATTTTTTCCCATTTGAAGTTTTAGCTTAAGTTTCGCACGATAGAGTTCCTTCCTGACCGAAAACTTGCGTAACTTAGTTACTTTTCATTCCTTTTCAGATTCACTGTACAGGTTCCTGGATTTTTTTTTTTTTTTTCGTGTGGGGCTTACCGAAATAGGTATACAACTTTCTCTCTTTCTTTTTTGTGTGGCCAGAATTAACTTTTCACCTGTGAAGCCAACAGGGGAGAGGGATGTGTAAGCAATCGCCCAAATCAAGCTTACGTACTCTATGGACGGCCCTTGAAGAGGCCATTTCCCCCATCGCCCTCCAACAAAAACAACAACAACAACATAGCAATGTTGGGTTTAGTCTCTTCTACCGTTAACCGTATTGCTGCTAAGATAAAATTACTGTCTCCCCCCCCCCTTTTTTTTTATTGCTGCAAATAGTAATCTTGGTAATTGGAGCTTGTATTAACCAGGAAACATCAACAGAGTATACATTATTTTTAGGAAGTCGACTTCATTGGTTCTGACAGAATAGAATTTAAAAATTAGTTGTATCTTGGCAGCAGGAGAGTTAACCGTATACATAGCATTCTTGAATTATAGGAAACAGTCGTAGCAAGTTACCTATAGTCTTCCTAGAAAACTGAAGGGAATGACTACGGCATGCTGCATTAGGCCGTATGTTTTTTTTTTTTTTTTTTAAATTTATGCCACACCCATGATTGAACAGAAATTTTCTGTTTTTGAAAGGGTATGCCCCCACCACTGCCCGGCCGCATACTAAGTACGAACAACAAAAGAGGGATGCTCTAAAATAGGCATGTCAAACGTGCCACCCTTTATAAACTCGAGGGCGGCCCGCGACAAGTTCAGTTTTCTTATGGCTTCGATGCTCATTTGTTTACCAATAAACCCTTGCATTACAAACCATTGAAAATCACTTCTACTGCTACTTCTACTCTCGAAAGCGCTCCGTTAAAAATAAACAATTATAACCATGACCTTAACTGAGCACAGCTAAAAATAAAAGGAATTGTTTGCCCGGATAAAGTGAAAGTATTCCAAGACATAATTATCTATTACAAGAAACACAGTGGCAGAAAGTTATGAAATGACAGATGAACTAAAAACACACATAAAAGCCATTTCAATCAAGTTTGAATATTTTTCAATTGCCATTGATGAAACAGTTGATGTTATACAGGTATAGCACAACTTGCCATTTTTCTCAGAGCTTGTGATGAAGACTTTCATGTTTACGAAGAGCTATTGAACTTATACCAGTGCACGAAACTACAGCAAGCCAGGACATTTTTGAGAAGGTAGAACACCTTCTGAAAGACTGTGATTTCAAACTGGATAAGGTTGTCTGGTTAGCCACCAGCGGTGCGTGACTCGCAAACGTAAGGGTGCAAAACTGTCGAGTAAGGTACAAGAAATACCATCCAAAGTCATCGTTTGCCCGCTATCGCTGTATCATTCGTCAACAAAATCTCTGCTCCAAAATTTTAAAGGCCTATAGATTATGTCCTTACCCTTGTTAGTAAGGCCGTGGACTACAGTCCTGGGCGTGCACTGAGCCATCGCCGGTTCATATAGTTATGGGATGACATGGGTAGTGACTTTGACGGTGTACATTTTTACACTAAAACACGTTAGTTGTCATGCCATAAAATTTTGAAAAGATTTTACATTCTGTGAGATAAACTTATTCTTTTTTAGCAGAGATGAAAGGTCAGAAGGACAGAACAGATGAACTAAAAGCTGAATATTGGATTAGGTTGTATAAAATATGTGGCCCACTTCTATTTTTTGAGAATGTGTAATCGAATTAAAACGATGAGGCCCCTAGGACAACATATACCAACAATATGGCCCATAGGCACTTGTCAATTTGACATGTCTGCTCTAAAAATACCGTCGGCATTTGAGGAATAAAAGTAGTTCATTTTCACACAACCACAGTAAGTCCCCCTTATTTGCGGTAATTATGCCTGCATCTTTAATCCTCCACCAACTCTTTAAAATTTCTTGCAGCACTTTCTATGGCATTTGTTTTTCCTTTTCCTCTGCATTTAATTGTACCGTTTGTGTATTATTTCTTACGCAAGGCTTTGCAACATACCAGTTCATCTTTTTGCCATATTTTGACAACGAAGTTGGCGCCGCATAAGTTTTGGATGATAATTTTGCTATTCTTTCGTTGCAGCTCGGTTTCACATATAAAACATCTTCTATTATAGGTATATTGGGAAAAGCCAGGACACTGCTATAAATCTACATTAAATTAATAATGCCAGTCTATCAAAAAACCGCAACATCGGCCGACCTCAATAGTATCAAGGCAGTACAAAACAAAACAAAGCAAACAAAAAAAACCAACCAAACAAAACAAAACAAAACAAAAACAGTAAAGAAATAACCTGCCAATCATGTACATACGGTATAGAGTTAGGGACAGGGTTAAGAAAAGCTTCAGTATTAGGGTCAGGAAAAAGGTTTCGGGCTAGAGATGGAGTCAAACAAACTGGTCGGGACATTGGGAAGTCTTCCCAGTAAGAAGTAAGAGAATTGGTCAAGGGAAAATCAGAACCTAGCTCAGAATTTGGAAATAAAAGTCATTTCCATAGAACCTACTATCATCCACCCCATGCATATTCATATCTCGAAAAGAGTTCCTTACATCCCGTCCGCTTTGCACTCTTAATAAACATCATCAGCAGATCAGAAAACTAAAAGCATAAAAAATCAGTACCAATGAGCGTTCAGCACATTCGCCCAATGCATGCCATTTCATGATTAAGTGTTCTGATCCATCATGAAAATACTTGTGAGAAACGCAACATGGATAAAATAATGACGAGATATCACGCGAATAATAATGAATATTTCAATATTTAATGTTGTGCGCCTTCATGTTTTCATATCATATTACGTTCTAGCTTTCTAGTACACACCGTGACCTCAAGCTATAAAAATTATAGCCTCACTGAACTACTTCAATATGTTTCTAACTGCTGCAAAAGTCATGAATTGTATATGACTATCTCCAACTCACCATAGGGGGCTATCCCTAAAGTAGATAATTATGCTCGGAGTGGGGGAAGGGGGGTGCATTGTTATCTTTTTGGGTGGGGGGGGGGGGGTGAGCCAAGCGTACGTAGGGTACTATATTAAAAAGTTTGGTTTCATTTACATGTTTTTTTTTTCAAGAAAATAGGTTGTAGCCCACCACTGAAGAAAAACCAAGTACAGGCTATGTTTTTATTTAAGGCCTCTATCCTGGAAATTCAACATTTTAATGATCGTACGCTCATGCAAGCGGCAAAGGTGGCCTTGGGGTGGGGTGGTGGGGGGTGGTGAAGCCTAACATTATGAAAAGGATACATGGGGGAAGGGGGGGGGGGCAGGGTGTAAGAAATCGCCCAAATTGAGCTGTTGTTTTAGTTTTTTATTTTAGGAGGTTCGCTGCTCTTGCTTGGCATTTACACCTCGCTTTCTTCGTTTTTTAGTTTTCTTGTTCTTGTCTCGGTGTGCTTTTGAGGTAGGGATTAGTTTTTTAGAATTTCGTCCGGGCAGCGGCCTTGTTTGGCTTGCTCTTCTCGACTTTCAACTGTATCGTTAACGTGCGCAACGTGCACACGGGCCCTCTGAATTTTTCGTCCTTACTGGAGAAGAATGGGTGCTCCATCTTACCAATCATAGGATTAAGGACAGGACTCTTTCCCCCATAAAAATGCTAACATGCCTGCATCGACCGGGGATCGAACCCAATACCTTCGGCAATAGAGGCGAGCACTTTGCCTCTAGACCAACGTGTTCCCTACCCAAATCGAGCTTACACACCTTATGTACGGCCCCTAAAAAGATTTGTTCCAAAAACATATAAACATTTCATAGTCATACAAAAACCGGGGGAGAAATTTGACTGCTGTCAATCCTCCATGACCGACAAGCCTTCAATTATTCATCTACCTGGCCAGGGTTGGAATCAGATACCACTAAAGAATCGATCTACGCCGTAGCCATTCAGAAATGGGGCAGGGCAACAACCGACCGTTGCAAAGATTTTCTTGAAAACGCGGAAAGATGAGTGGAGAAAACACGCGCACATCCACGCACTAGCGCGCACGTGCATACACACACACACACACACACACACACACACACACACACCCCCACCACCCCCACACCCACACACCCACACCCACACACCCACACACACACACACACACACACACACACACACACACACACACACACACACACACAGAATTATTGTTTGTCGAGATTCATCCATGTGGTGTTTTGTCCCTCATGGAAATTATGACATTTTAAAGTTTTCACAACAAACAAAACAATTATAATGACGCCGGTGGCGATATTAACAACAGCATTAATGATAATACATGTAGTACAATAAAAAATAAACTAGTTGCTTCTGTGGCAGATGGCAAGTGTGATTCATGATTATGGTGTCTACAACAGGTAAACCTGCTTAGACCAGACACAGTGGTTTAAGTTTCATTTCGCTTCCGGCTCGCTTTCGTTCGAAAGTTTTGTCGAAAGACTTCGGTCCCAATAGAAAACGAAACGAGAAGAAAACGGAAGCACTATGCCCGAAAGGCGCTGTGAAGGTTTTTGACATCTTGTCGGCTTTTCGGCAGGACGAGGCTGACGCCATTCGGATAAAGTGCTGAAAGCGAGCCGAAAACGAAACGAAAACCAAGCCACTGTGTCTGGGCCTCTACGTCAACACTTCAGTGCAAAGAATTTACCTTCATCACTGCAGCAAATCATTTTCGTGGATACACATTTAATAATTATTCATATAATTAAATAATTCTTACATACTGGAAAATGATATTAAATTGTTTAGGTTAGCTACTCTTCAAGACCACTCTAAAAGTTTTACAAAGTCCAAAATCAAAGAACAACAAAAGTACCAAAAGGAAATGAGCGGTTGGAAACGTGCAAAACGAACAAACAGAAAACCTACTATTGTTTGCACGATCACGCACTGATTCCGGTTGCCTTAGTCTATGAATAAAGGAAGTTTCCGCAGTCCTGGGAAGCTCTGGACTTCAATGCGAAGAGATATTTGAATTCAGCATTCCAAACTTCCCTGAAAACTTATCTCCAAAATAATTTCAGATAAAAGCTAGACCAGTTAAAGTATTTCTCGGGTTACTGGATCACTCCCATTTAAAACGAATCAGGCTAAAAGCTTCAGCAATAAGGCTTTATCTAAATAAATAATAATAATAATAAAAAAATCATAGTTTTACCTTGCAGCAGGCCATATTTTGCAGATCTGGTCTAAAATTATAGAGAGTTTGAGTTTGGAGAGAGCACGTCGATACGATAACGGCCAAGTTGTGTTAGGATGAAGCAAGGCGATGGACAGAATACAGGAAAATGATAGGACAGGAGGAAAATTGTAGAGACTTAAAGAAATGAAAACCAACTAGGAATGATGAATCAAGTACACAGCAAACATATTATCTGATAGATGAGCCAGAACAAAAGCTTTTAAATTGTACGTGTCTCGTGTATGGATGTTCTTTAGTTTGTTTTTGTTCTCCTTTAAAAAAAAAAAAAAATTACATTCATAAATTCCAATGGTGTCTTTTCGCGAGAAAAAATAAATTTGTATTCAATATGTCTCAGTGCATCCAAATGATTAATGTAGTATATTCGTATGGGAGTTTAACCTCTTCATCTGTATGGTGTAAAACAACATCAACAACAACAACAACATTTTGGCAAAATCATCATAATTTAATCTTCAATAATTTGACCAAGATATTATACCTTTTGTACTTTGGTGTAATAAACTGGTTTATTAATAAATCCCACCCCTCCCGCTTTTTTAAGGCTTTAACATTGATATATAAGCATCCCTTAAACCAGTGTGTAGAGTACAGCACAATAAGGATTGGCTTCTTCGGGATGCCAGTTCGGCACTTTTTCTTGATATTAACCACACGAAATAGAAATTTGATTTTCCCGCAAATGCCCACAATTCAGTCAAAGAAGCAATATTTATGTTACAAGCTACATTTCCTAGATTGTCTGCAGTGACTTGAATACTCAGTGATGGACAAATTAAAAATAATATCCGGGAATTACTGTATCCATTAAGGAGAGTTTGAATAATTGTTCATGTTTCTCCCGTGTGGAAAGTGACAAGTTTGTGTATTATTTTAATAACAAACCAAAGGACAATCTTTTGGAGACATTTACACGTCTTACTAGTGGTGAATTATTTGAAACTAACATTATCGGCAATGGTGAATGTCGGTAAACACGAAAGAAACAAGAATAAAATTGGAGTGATGTTGAGGATTCAGCAGATGAAGAATATTATCTCAATATGAATTATGAGCCATTGCATGAATGCATGAATCAATGGACAGATGGATGGATGGACGAAAGGAACAGTCAGTTAATGGATGTATGTACGAATGGTTGGATGGACACTGCACGTCATCTTCACACAGCAGCAGGTTTAAACAGTGGCTTGATCACTAAGATGGCCAGTGAAGAGACAACGGCAACTACCAGAAACAGCCAGAACAACAGTCTATCCATAACATGAGCCACAAATTGCCACTCAGCCACAAGCTCCTGATATTTATCAAATTCAGGATCGTATGGATGCACAGGGCGGCCTCGTTCTATTGCATAGTCTGTGGGGACAGGGTAGCCTGCCCGGAATGACCCCCGGAAGCTGTGGTCTCGTCTAAAGCTTGACCGGAGACTTGACCTGAGGCTTTGGGAAAACGCTGATGGCATTTCGTAATGAGTTGACTGGGTAATGCCATAGTCAGACGAGTACTGCCCTCCCGGAAAACCTAAAGAGGTTGGGCTGAGTTCATTATTCGTAGGAGCAACACGGTCATTGTTACCGTTACTTCTCTGTAAAACTGCATCCCCGTTGCAGCTCCGTGAAGCAGTTCCCCCGCTATTACCGCGTCTCGTATTTCCAGAAGCTGCAGAGCTACCCCCAACGCCACCACTTGCGTCCATCGATACAGCAGTGGGTTCCACGACTGTTATCGTGCGCGAGTCCGTTCCCGAGTGTTTTGAATACTCGTGCCTGAGAGTTCTAGAGTCGTGACACATGCACACCAATCTTGCAAACACATCGAAGACTAGGGACTTCAGCCAGCGGGGAACTCTGCGTTTGTGGGGACCAACGTGATGAAGCTGGAGCACGAAGACTGTCAGAATGATGGAGAGTGACGTCATTCCCATGGTGACTGTCAAATAAATACCTGCCGACAACGAGAATGGAAACATTACCGTATTTTTGCACCATGTATTCAGCAACGAATATACATAAGTGTTCCCCGCAAATCTCTTCAAGTCTATAAATCACATGTCCTAGAGTTCTAGTTGTAATAAGCGGGCCAAAATCGTATCTGATGTGTATTAAAGGTAGATAACCTTACTCCTCGAACAGGAAACAGTTGCAGCATTTCTCTTTCTAGACGTCCCAACGGGGATTAGGAAGCCGAAAGGAAAGTAAATCCCTACATTTCCCCACATTATTGGTAAGTAGTCTATACGAGAGTTGACTTGATGAAACTTCTTAACTGCAAACCTGCATGCTTCAGTATGAAACAAGTTACGTGTAAAGGGAACTAACTGTTAAAAAATTATACGAAGAGAATTGTCTACCCTTTCCCTTGCCTTTGGGGAAAGGGGTGAAAGTTGGGGGGGGGGGGGGGATGAAAATTAATGCACCAGTCTCAAAAGGATCAAGTAGAAATTGAAAACTAAAGAGAAATGAGTACATCTTGTAAGTAAAGAAAAAATTAATAAAAAGGACAGATAAGGTAGACAGACAAATGAAGTAAATGGAAAGAAGCGCCCAGCTAGACAAAAGCACACACAGACAAGCTTGTGATGGGAACAAAAAAGGCAAAATAAAGAAAAGAAGAGATAAATAAAATCAAGAGAGAGAAAGTCGTTTTGGTAGACAGCCAGACATACAAAGAAGGCAGGGGTCAAAAGGGGAGGCAACTGATTGAAAATAATGAGACAGAATCGGGCCACGAGTGATCTAACTTGATCGAGCGTGTAGATAAAAGGAAAATCGAACCCAACATCATTGGATTTTCTCTCCCCTTTGATGTGAACGAGGTCTTTCTCCTTCCATACAAACTATACACAAATTTCATTAAGAATCTAATATGTCTATAGATCTTGATAGGTAAATGGACTGCTTATAAAATAAACGACCTTAACTTTGCAATGATAGAATAATTTATCCTTCAGTTTTGTCATCTATAGGAAAGAGAAACTTAGTTTGAATTCAGCAAATATTAGCCAGCTTTGCAATGTGAGACCGCACTGTGATACTTTACATGGCATTCATGCAGTGGCGCAGTGTGGGTTGCCAGCACCCGGGGCAAGGCAAGCATTGCGCCCTCCCTCCCCGATCCGTTAGCACTTCCTGAGTCCCTTCCACCAGTCCAGTATTGGATCCTTTAACCCCTAAGTACATGTACTGTATTTTAAGAAAATACTGCTGTAATTAAAATAAAATGCATTCAAAAGTGAACCATTTAACCCCTAAGTACATGTACTGTATTTTAAGAAAATACTGCTGTAATTAAAATAAAATGCATTCAAAAGTGAACCCTTTAACCCCTAAGTACATGTACTGTATTTTAAGAAAATACTGCTGTACTTAAAATAAAATAATGCATTCAAAACTATTACGCTCAAAATTTATATAAAATCGCCCGATTTTAAATCGTGCAAACTTTTGAATAACATTTTGAAACCTTCATTGAAATGTACAATTGACAATATTGCTAGGTTACTGAGTCTTTCTTGGCTCATTGTAGAGCCCTGATGCGTTTTGAGAAAATTCTTTCACAAATGGGAGGTGAAACAGTGATGACTAAAAAAGATTCTTAATGTCACAACAAAGTCGTTCAAACTATCTTGCAGCTTCCACTTGTACACCCACTAAAGCAAATCTAAAGCTGTTCAGTCAGCAGTCTACTCATCGTGATTGACTTCCTTATACAAGACAATGTGGCGATTTACTCCGGCGATTATAACTGCAGCATTCAACTTTGTTTGCTTAGCATAGGCGTGCTGAATTTGTACATTGAAAAATCATCTTTTTCAGTACCCAACAATGTCTAGATTTGAAAGAAAGGAAATAGAAGTTTTGTAATTCTGTCTTAAGCTGATCAATATCTCCCAGTTGTTCCGTGCGGTTTTCGGACATTGTGAAAGTTTCTGTGTGAGGAGAGGGCGTGCTATTTTTTTTATTTATTCTTATTACTTTATTATTATTATTATAATTATTTTCAATTTTGCCCCCCCCCCCGCAAGAATTGTTCGCCCACGACAACCGCTCCTTTGCCCCACCCCCCCCCCCCCAGCTACGCCACTGCCTTCATATACATCTCATCTTCAACTCTGTATTTTAGATTTTCATGCATTTGCCTCGTTGCCGAAGTCTTCATTATATTTCAGTGGTATTTATAAGTTTAATATAATTCATCACAGGCATTCATCAATTCACAGAAGAAATTTTCGTTGCCATGTTTCAAAAAAGATAACTTACATCGTGCGCTCTCTTTTGCCCTAATCCTAAAAAATAACAATAAAAGTAGTAGTGGTCTTAAAAAGAAAAACAAATAAAATAAAAAAGAAATGGATTTCCGGAAAAAAAATGTCCCGTTGCATTCTTTAGTGTGGGTTAATTTTTTAATTTTTTATGGACACTGTCTGTATTGTCGGGGGGGGGGGGGGCTTTTTGTGTTTTGTATTGAGATGTGGATGGCTGCGTAGGTGGCGGGTGGATGATCCAGTCCCCTGTCATAATAATTACGCTCTAACAGAGACAAGGTTCTTTTGGAGGGGGGAGGGGGAGGGGAGGGGGTGGATGGGGAAGTGGACTGAATACTGTAAAAACATCGTCAGAAAACAGAAAGTACTTTTATTGGACTCTGTCACGACCAGGATGGAAACTTACTACCTCTCGCACCCAGGTTAAGCGCTCTAGCTGCTGGGAAGCCATTGCATGGGAGGGGGGGGGGGAACGGGGGATTCAGCCTGTCTTTTAACTCTGAACATAATAATGTACCACCATATATTGCAGTGAAAAAAAAAAAAGTTTATACTGACCTATAAGCGGTACAAACTCTGAGGTAGCTGGCATACTTTCTGCTATTAGTAACATGAAGACAGAAAATGCCAATAATACAGTGATGCCCAGTGTAATCTTTTCTCCTGAATCAGGGGGTAACCAGAATCCAAGGAGGCTGTGGATAGAAATAAGATTTGTATATTTTCCAGCGATATCAAGAGCAGATCAGCTCAGTGCTTAGCGCCAACTATTGAAAGGTTAATTACTAACCACACGTTGTGTTTCATCATATTTGCATTGGTTTTTCTGATGTTAACATACACTTTTCTAATGCAGTCAAGAAGTAGTGGAATCAGGAACATTTCTAACACAATTATTGGTCTAGTAGAGTCAGGAATTTTTCTGATGCAATGATGAACTTTTCTATTGGACTCGGGAACTTTTCTTGGGCAGTGAAAAGCCTTCCTAATGCAGTAAAGACATTTTCTCAAGCAGTCAGGAACTTTTCTAATGCAGTCAGGAACTTTTTAATGCGGTGAGTAACATTTCTAGTCTAATGCGATTAGGAAATTTTCTAATGCAGTGAAGAACTTTTCTAGTGGATTAAGGAACTTTTCCGGGGCAGTAAGGAGCCTTCCCAATTCAGTGAGGAAACTTTCTAATGCAGTCAAGAACTTTTTCTAGTGTAGGCAGGATCTTTTCTAATGCACTGAGGGACTCGGGATCTTTTCTAGGACAGTGAGGAATACAGTAAATACATTTCTAATGCAGTCAAGAACTTGAATATTTCTATTGCAGTTAGGAATGGATTAGTTTATTGATTAACGCCAGCTACTGACAGATTTAGTAAACACCGCATAATTTTGTTTGGTTATTAATTATAACGATACATAGGGACAAAAATGAGGGTCAAAATTTAACTAAAGAAATATTCAGCATAGCATAATCGATTCTATAGCGTTCAAACTGTTCCAACACTAAGAGTACCGACAACAACAACAACAAAATAGGGCCATTCATATGCTTTTGACGTCCCCGGATAAAGACATTTGTCTCTTCACACGGCCCAAATGAGATTAAACAAAACGTAATATAATTCATTAGGAGCAACACAGCTAACTGCTGATACACAGCTGATAAACATTACGCCTACATTAACTCTTGCGCAAGATAAGCGAACTCATGGACCCTTTTCGAATGCACAGAAATGTGCGCATACACACGGGATTCATTCACTAACAACATTTAACAATCTAGCAGCTTTTGTTTCCTGCATCATTTGGATTAGTGAATAATGCCTGGCCTGGTATCAGAGGCGGCTTTGATTCTTTGATGTAAAAACAAAGCTAGGTTTTTTTTTCCTTCGTGGACGATAAAAGGCTAAACGAAATGATGAGAGATTTAATGAATAATAAAAGGCATTAGTGATGGGTAATTATATTGAAAAGAAGATTATTGCAGAGATATGGGATATTTTGTCGTCCACCCATCTCTATCCACGCATCCATCCGCCCGTCCGCCTGTCCATCGATCCATCCATCCTTCCGTCCATCCATCAATCCGTCTGTCCGTCCGTCCGTCCACCCGTTCGTTTGTTCCATTCACCCATCGATCCATACGACCGTCCGTTCGACTGTCTGTCTGTCCGTCCGTTCTTTCGTTCATTCGTCCGCCCGCCGGTCCTTCCATCCATCCGTCCATCTATCCATCCATCCATCCATTTGTCCGTCTGCCCATCCATCCATTTGTCCTTCTGTCCGTCCGCCCGTCCAGCCATCCGTTCAGCCATCCGTCCATCCATCCATCCATCCGCCCATGAACTTACCTTAATATGGTTAACCATAAACAAGGAAAGATGATATTAAACAGATAATACAGAGTTTTGCGACGAATGACAATGGTAAATCGTACATCTGGGTATGGCTCTATACAACAGGCATAGGTCATCTCTGTTCTCCGTATTCTGACATCTATAAGCTCCCACTCGCCGCTGAAGACATAATTCTGCAAGTCTACTGACGCAGATCTGGAAAAATCAAACAAAAGAAGACAGGTACATTTCTATCTAGATGTATATAAAAATGGACTTGCAAGGCGTTCTCTGCGAATTCCTCCATTGTCATAGGCCATTGAGAAACTAAATTTTCAGGCTTGTCAGAGTTGATCTCAAGCTAGATTTGGATAATGACTAGTGATTGAGAGGAAGGGCGAGAAGGACATGGGAACCTGGATATGAGCGGCAGGATTAAAGAACACATTTAGAACTTCATTAGTGAAATTTTTTCTGAATAAAATTAAGATGATGAGTCTGAAATCTACAGGGGAGATCTGAACGGTCATGTACAGAGATACGTTTACTACCACAGAAAGAGAAAATGAAAAATCGGTTGACTTAAACTATTACAGTATTAGACAAACATCTATTCGACGTTTAGCTAAGGCTAAGTCAATGTCATTCTTCATTTTCAAAGCTTCAGGATAGAAAGAAAGAAGGATGTTAGGTTATTAGATACCCTGTCATTATGCTCCTGTGGCCCCACTTTCCGGACCGTCAAATTACTGCCAGTTCTGAATTCTCAGAACGGTTTCCGGACATAATTCAGTGCAGGCCAGTTGGTTGTGGGACTGAATTATGGAATGTCATTTGCTAATACACTGGCACATTAAAATCGAAGTAACATCACTAAGCATCCTCTAAGAAAGAAAAATGACGATAAAAACAGCAGGAACAGCAGCAACAAAAGTGAATTATTAAAGCCTGAAACCTGGTAGATGTTCTTTGATAATACAGTGCTTTTAAGTAGTGGGCGAAGAGGAGAAAAGGTGGGAGGGAAGCGGGGGGGGGGGGACGCAGTGAACATAGCTTGTCACGATCTCTTCAAGGTCGTTGCTGACGTCTTCAGTGCCAGGGGAGTTACGTGCCCACGAGATATAACCCGTTGTGTGAAGGTACAGCGAGTCAATTATCGCTGGAAATCTGAGAAGGGCACGGAAAGCCATCTTTTCTGTTCTCTGGCTAATAAGTGCATGGAATGTCCCCAGAGACGGGAATGACAGACAGGCAAACAGAAAAATAACTACCGTCTTTGCTTGTTTGTTGTATATATTTTCTTTTATGGTGTCTTGGCACATTTAGTCACAGTAATAAAAACACCCATGCCCTTATTTTGTCCACAACAGTACACTTATTTTGACATAGTTCTGTTTGTTATTTGGCCGTTTTGGAGCTGTAATAAATTCTACCACAGATGCAGAAAGTTCCTTCTTGAGCAAATACGTTTATTGCCAAAGGCAAAAATAGCGGGCCTCACCCATACTCATTAACTGGAGTGCAAGGCAGGTAACATGCACACAGACACACACACACACACACACACACACACAAACGTACGCATACATACATACACACACACACACACACACACACACATGAACATACAAAACTGGCGGTGGCATGAGCTTTGCGCAAGAACATGACATTTCTTCACAATTAACTACATTAAAGCCCCATTTGTACTGAAAAACAAACAATTGAAAAAAAAAAAAAAAGAAAGAAAGATCAACAATGGGAAGCCAGAATAGCATGGAAAGCATTTTTGCTGTCGTGGACGTGCAAGCAGCTGAGACAAATCAATTAATTATTAGCCTGCGCTTGAGTTTCAGAATGCGGCTGATTGGAAATTTGATACTTTATTAATTATAACTTTATCATTGTGCATGTGTTGGCGTAGAGTTGCAATCATAGGAAAAAACTATGGGCCTGGCATAAAGTCAATCAGCGAAGAACTTTTATAACCAAGTTATTTGAAGAATTTTTTATGTTCTGAAAACTTTACATAGAGCAAAGTTATGAGCCTAAATTTTCAGACATGAGGACAAATTTATAACTTTAAACCATTTCTCTCAATAATATTCATGGCATTTTTGCTGCCAGTTATTCAACAAAAGAAGCTATGGTATTTAAATTAAACTATTTTTCCGCGTCCTCAATAATTATATTTATGATTCAGTGGCGGACCTACATTTTTTGGGACCCTGAAGCTTGAACTGTTATTGAGCCCCTTCGTACCCAGCAGCAATCAGGCAACATCCAAATTCCCTCCGGGATTGGGGGCCCTGGAGCTTAAGCTTCATTAGTTTCACCGTAGATCCGCCACTGACAAGACTGTACTTGATATGATGCAAAACTGCTCACTCAGTAATAAAGAGGGCTCCCAAAACTACCAGAATGCTGAATATTGACGTTACCACTCACGCCACATCGACACTGATAGCCTTTGGAATGGCTGAGAACTTCAACAGATACCACAAACAAGTAGCATGGACGGTTCGATATGTTATCACAAACCATTTCTTTGCACTCATTCCAGCCTCTTTCATGCCCTCCACTCCACACTGCAGTCTTCTGTCAGGTTTTCACGCTGGGCGCAGACATGAAGTAAATTGGTACCATCATTGATATGCGAGGATGTTCTGCCGTGTTGACAGTATAAATATTAAGTGACGACAGCCGATTTGCCCTTTGCCGGAGACTGCCAGATAAAGAGCTTTGACAACCTCAGTTTCAGGACAAGCCCAGGAGGAAACACCTAGAGCTGCGTCATACAGTCTCCAGAAATTATTCGGTGTCATCTAACACTCTGGTTTCTCCGCACCCCCCTCCCCCCCCCCGCCCTATTTTTTTGCACTCATACGCCTTTCCTGGTGGCGAAGAGTACGTTTTACTGCTTTTGATATCTCAGTGCAAATTAAATACTGGTCCATGACCCTCCATACTCCTTTTAAAAAAAAAAGTAATTAGTTCTGTAATAATAAAAACAAATCACTAGCTTTGCTACGCCAGTGACAATTGTTTTCCAAAGGTCTCCGTAATTACCATCTCAGGTTTCACTTAACATTTTTTTAAATGTTTGTTTGTTTTTTGGTTTGGGTTTTACAGCTCGCCAGGTCGACAAGGCCGCCCTAAGAAGTCTTATCGAACGTAGCAAATGCTTGGTAGCCTACAACAGGAGACTCCATATTATTGAAATGAGCACACTGTGATTTTTACGCTATCAAATTCAGCTGAAATTCCTTTCTATCGTGGTCATTAGAAATAATAAGTCTACGTGGGAAGCAAGGAAATGCTGGACACTTGAAATGGCCTATGTGGTTTCGGGACAGAAGAAGGGAAGGAAAGATAGCTAGGAACGACAAAACTCTGACCTGTGACTATGCACGAAGAGAGAGTATATTATTATGCTCACCTGTTGGTTATATCTACTTGGAAGCCATCGTAAGTCCATGACCCAAATTTCAGCTCACAAGTCTGATCATCAAAGGGGAAGTAAGTGATGTCGATCTTGCAAGAACTTCTGAATTTTGCTGGAGGTGGCCAAAACACATTGCCGTCATTTCCTACCATGGCTTTGCTATTCATGTATCCTGTTGTATAATCATCAGCACTGCCAGAGAGAGGAAATTTTTGTTCGGCTACGCTCATCACCACGTTAACTGGCATGTTCAATGACACATTAACAACAACAACAACAACAACAACAACACCAACAACAACAAAAGTTACATTTTGACACATTTGCTTGTATTACGAATATCGCATTCAGAAGACAAATCATCTTACACTTTCTAAAGGGCTGGCTGGTGAATTTCATATTAAATCTGTTCAGCCCTTAAGCCAATTTGCTGTGCACGTTTTTTTTCTTCTTAAATCAATGTATGGGCAGCTATTGTACCGTATCACGCACTCGTCACAAGGGATATGCACTTCCACTCGCTCATTCTCTGTAGTGCATCATTTTTATTTCTTGAGGGGAGATAAATGTGGAGCATGCCAAGAAAAGACAATGACTGAGTTAAATTTGGACGTCAGCCGTCACTGAATGGCCAATGCCATATGAACCCAATCCAGTTTGTAATTTCCTTTCTGCCAACTTGCCAGTATTGGTTACGATCATGTGCATCACGGAGGTGATGCCTTTCAAAATTATTATGGGAATATGGCATGAATGCGTTTGGTTTCTATGTATGAAAAATGAGCCTTTGCTATGCGTTATCTTCTGTGTAATGGTATGGCAGAATGTGTGTGTGTGTTTGTGTGTGTGTGTGCATGCATGCGTGTACTGTCTTTCCATAAAATCGAGAGACTTTCAATTTTATGCTGAAGTCAAAGAGCAGGATGACCCAGCCACAGTGACAGATTTATGGAACATTTCATTGTCATATTTTGTTTAGCACTTTTAGGTCCAACAAATAGAAAAAAAAATGCAGGTAGGCCATTATTTCATTACTGTGTCCGTTATTTTTCGTACCTGCTATATTACTGAAGGTTAATCCGTAATTTGGCAAACTCTTTGAACAAAGTATTTTTCTTCCATAAAATTTGTTGTTGTTTAATGGTGTGTACCTGTAGGAATTATCTGTCCTAAACATTATCTCCATGTCTTATTTCATCTCCGTCTGCGTCGCCAGAGCTACTAGGCGTTTCTTTCAGAGAAGTCTTGCACAAACTCGTTCAGTAAACAAGCCGAAGACAAATTAGCAGATCCACCAATAGCAGTGATTTAAAAATGAAAACCTGGAAACACGTTTTAATATTTTGAGCACGATTCAAAATAATGAAAAAAGTGTATTTGAAATTGACGACTCTTAGAATCACCCCCCGCCCCCCGACTTTCTCCAGATCTTGCTTACAGTCTTGATAAGAAACTAATTTTCCGGCGCTACCGACTGCGAAGCCCAAGAACTTTACGGATATATGTCGAAGTATTACATGTATATTCCACAGACAAAGTAACTTTCAAAACCTTCTCAAACGAACGCTGTATACTTAGTGTGTAAGTGATAATTCAAGAAAGCATTGACACTGAAATTTCAGAGAATTCTTCTTACAGTCTTAAGGGTGAAATCTACCTGTTATACAGTACAATGTCGGGCAGCCACAGTTTCTCGCATGGTATTCGAAGTTTGTTCAGGTCGTTGTAGTCTTTAGGGTCCCAAGTCAAGCGCTCATCAAACCATTCCTGGAAAAAATATACAGTCAAACATGGCGAATGATCTTACACGATTGAATAATAATACATACATGTACATAGTGTGAATCAAAACAACTGCCCATCCTTGTTTGGCATGCGGGTAGGCAAACAAACATATTCGTTTAACACAAATCACATACCCTTCTGTCAGTGAAGGTTCTATTACATGTTGAAGCATAATTAGAACAAATCTTCAATCATTACTACTTTAACAAACTCTTTCCAACATCACTAAAATGGTATTTTCTCTCATTAGTCCCCGCGAATGTTTATTGTTTGCTACTTGCTTCTCGAACCCAGCCACTCATTAGATTTTAATGTCTTACATTACTTTTCCACACAGTGCCCTCGGTGACTCGAGATTTTATTCTCATTTTCTTTTTCGCAATATTATTCAAGACGAATGGGGATGATTTTTAGCAGTATTAAATTATTTTGCATACAAAAAGACGCAGAATCAACAGAACAAGAAAAACACATACAAAGGTCCTGTAGAATGTTCCAAAATTTCTGTAAATCATACACGTTATTCTATTTGTCTTGGTAATAGTGACGTTACAAATAGGCAAAAAAGAGGAAAAGGACAGTAATTGAAAGGAGAAAAAAAACAACCCCAAAACAAATGATTTCGCTTGGTGACTGGAATGTTACGCAAAGTTTGCATGCACGGAATGTCATAGGATCCACCTCACAATAAACAACCCAAACGTTCTTTTTTACAGCCACAATATTGAGACATCAGGTTTACAAACAGCAATATATTGTTACGTGAAATCCTTTCACATTTGCTACATTTCTACCCCGGTGACATTATCAACGATTAATATTCAGGGACCACAGGTTCAAACCACAAGAAACAAGACATCACCAGCGAGAAAACTGTATTTCTTCCCAAATATGTTTGGCGGCATTGATCTGGTGTTTTTTCATTTTGTCTCCGGTTGTCTGGAATCAGTGAGGGAGTTAGTCGGCTTTCTTAACCCGCAAAGAGATGGCATTTTGATAAGTCTGAACAGCCACATATCTATGCAAATACCCTGACCAACTCATGACTACGTCGAGGACTTGCATATCGAAGTGTTGGTCGGACACCAATGTCTTGGTGTAATAGTGACATTGTAAATGGGTAAAAAGAGTAAAAGGAGAGGAAATGGAAAGAAAAATAGGCAAATGACTTCGCTTGGTGATTGGAATATTACACAAAGCTTGCGCGCACGGAATGTCATAGGATGCACATCACAATATGGCACTGGTACGCCACGCACATTGTAGAATAACCCACAATCCGTGGTAAAGTATCATTAGACAGATTCCCTGATTGAAAAATGTTGTCATGACTGGAATGTTATATCAATATTTTGTTGCCGCATCTAATGGCACTTTCAGAGCCGAATGTCACAAATCCCAGACTGGGAGATGTAATAATTACGACAGGACAACAATCACGAACGAACAAGTATAACACTTAACAGAACAACCAAACAGACTCACACATTTATTATATATAAAAGTAAGATATCTGTGCAATTACATACATTACATTAACTCAATTCAAATACCATTCAATGGTCAGTATTCCCAACATTCATTCTTCTCCGGGTCCACAACCCGATAGTTACTTCCTAACTATGCTCTGGCCTCAGCCTCACATCCATATATATACTACTTGTTGGCCTCTCTTATTGGCTCCTGCTCAACCTAATCTCCGTATCTCAATCTCCCCTCGATGTCTTAATAGCACATTAATATTTCAATAGCACATTAGTATCTAAATAGCACATTAACATCTTAATAGCAACAAGGACAATAACAACGTCCCTGTCTGTGGCCAGACTGCCACGACTCATGTGCTCCCGCTGTCCTGCGCGACAGCTTCGCTCAGGCGGCCTGTGGGTAGCCTTCGGCCCAACCCCGGCACAAGTCCGCTCACCGCGGGTGGCTTCTCTGCCCGACCCCGGCACCTATAGAAATAACATTACATCTGTATAACACCATACAATTACTATCCACTTCACCACTCATTACGAACCATCAAGCGTACCCACAATAGTCCACATTTCACTCACCACACATCTGCACTTCTCTACGGTAACACACCTCCACCGTATTACACAGTACTCAGACTCGCTACGAATCCATGATC
Organism: Onchidella celtica; assembly: GCA_963931925.1. Taxonomy (NCBI): domain Eukaryota; kingdom Metazoa; phylum Mollusca; class Gastropoda; order Systellommatophora; family Onchidiidae; genus Onchidella; species Onchidella celtica. The sequence continues at coordinate 78,268,417 of OZ007567.1, forward strand.
CTAACTTACATCTATCGCTCATTGCGCACATCTCTATACACAGTAATCAATGACTTTCACATTCCTCACATATATCTTATTTACATCATGGTCATAGGAGAACATAGTACATCAATCACCGTAATTATCAATCATAGTTCAACCTACCAGTCATCACTGGAAAACACACAATCTCCCGACTGCTTTCTCACGTCTGTCTCCTTGGACTTCTTAACTTGCAGTGATCTGACTATTCAGATTTTGCCTCTACTACGCCTCAACTTCACTCACAACATGCACGCTTCAAGTCCCTTCCCCGCACTTACCGACCCTCGCTCACTCGCTCGTGACACCGAACATTTAAAGATTTACTGAACTACGAAATCCAGGCAGTTCCACATCAGAAAACGGGCCATAGTCACTTTGCCCCCCCCCCCCCCCCAAAGCAAATCTCAGTGTTGACCAAGAAAGAAAACTATATGAGATATGCGGATCTTTGCAAATAAGGTGATTTTTCTGAAATATGTCGTTGTAACAAGGCTGAATATTTGGACCGGTCAAGTAAGATTTACAGCAAAAATAATTTTGCTACAAACACACAAACAACAAACCTACAGTCATGAAAACACACACTTGCGCACACACATTGTCATGCAAACACATCAATCAATTTATCACGATAACACACATTAGTGTTTTGTTTTATATCCCAAAGCATCTGTTTAGACAATCAGTGTCGTCAATCAATCTTCTGTTCTGGTCGAATGTGTTGGCCAACGCTTGTCATTGATCTGCTTATTTCTCACATGGCGCATAATGAGGCGTGTAATTTTATTAATAAGAAGCCATCGCCTATAACTACCACTTTCATCGACGAAATGTCATCTCACAACAAAGACATTCCCTAGTTAGATTTGCAATTCTGAGGCAGGTATGAAACTGAGGTAATATTTACTTGTGGCCCGAATTGCATTCATAATGCCAGCCTGGCAGTTAATTCACCTCCTTATGTGCATGTGCGCGCGCGCCCGTATGATGTTTTGATGTTCGGCCCAACCATCTCCGGGCTCATTAAAGATAAAAAAAAGCCTTATGTTAAATAAGATCAATACCATGTAATGAAATCTACTGCCTGCGTTTATTAATATACATTTTCAAATATGTCCCTGGTATCTTCTACAACATTTTAAAACTGCGTTGGAGAGACACCCAAGCCTCAAATGACCAACGCCACTACAGACTCGGAAATTAGACTCTGTGAAAAAAACAACCCAAAAACGTGGCCGGGTAAGTAACTTATCTTCCTCATCTCGTAAAGTTTCCCATCCCTTCAAGGGGCTGAGAACGATAACGAGTAATCTATCTGCCCTGGAGCCCTACAATATTTGGACAGGATCGAAGACCACTCTTCTGTCGGGACTTTTCCGCTGTTCACGATTGAGAGAAGAGCGTCCCAAAGGTGCTGACACTGAAGGCAAGGTGTCACTTGTAGAATAGTGTTGATTCAGTAAGGGGACGTCCGGCGTTTCAAATCAGTTAGTGGTTTTATCAACTGATTTGTGAAAATCTCTGAGAATAATTCCGGAAGACGTTCCTACGTGCGATTTTCCACCGAAAATCCTTGAGATGTTTTGCCCTCTGCGGAGGACAAAGCAAATTTTGAAATAGATCACTTCGCACTTTGTGTGACAGAGATTACCCTCCAGAGACGCCGGCTTGATAATGAGTCTTTGTTTTGCTACACGACAGCGCCGTACAGTTCAGCTAGTTTAAACTGGACAGGATTAAAAAAAAAGGGTAGATTAAGTGCGTGACTGTGCATAAAAAGTAATGGTTTTCTGCTTGTAATAGAAAAGGGTTTCGAACAGCGTGAGAATGAGTGATACTTGTCCTTCTATGCCAAGCAGATGAACTGAAGGTTGCAAATGTGTACCACGATAATTTTCCTTCTTCATCTATTCTGACATAGGTGATTGGCAGTAACTTAACTAGATCTCTCGCCCCTCACCGGCCTCCTGCCCTCCGGTCCCTGGCAAATGTGTATGTTTTAGCCCTATTTTAAAGAAAATACAAAATAAAACAAAACAAACAAACACACAGACAAGAAACGCACACAGATTTATGCAAACATCTCTGGCCCAACATGATACGGTGAAGTTGCTATAGAATCTGTTTAAGATATATACGGATAACAGATAATGCTCAGTACACCAATGGAATAACAGATATTTGCTCTGCACACCAACAGGAATGGTCTGTTCTCTTAGATAAAACTGCAAGAAGTATTCAAGCCGGGTGGAATGATCAGTGAAAGAATCCCTGCCAATATCAATCCAATGGCTATCTCAGTGCTTGTAGAAGCGGATTTAAAGAAAACACCGCGAATCAACAAGTTTCTCTTTCAGCAAAGAAAAATGAGTCTGACTGAAGTCGAGTAAAATTGCTGAACACAAGAAACTGATTAAAAAAAAAATAGTTGCAAAAAACTTGATGCTTGAGATGAGACAACCTCATCTGATCAAACCCCTACAAAAGAGAACTCCCCATGTAGGGCCGGCCTTTAGGAGCTGCGGGCCTCAATAATTATAATCGTTGCTGTTCTCTGTCAAACCTGACAATGTGGGGGAGGGGGGGAGGGTGACGTGTATGTTGCAATGTGTTGTTGTGTGTGCTTGACAAGACTACATTACCCTAAGATGGGAGCCCTAAATGCGGGGCCCAATTGGGAGCGATAATGGTCCATAAACAAAATATTAAAAAACAACAACAAGAACGAAAAAAAAAAAAACAGGGTTTAAAGATTAACGAGATAGAAAAGTAAACAAATAAAAAAAAAAATCAAACAAATAATAAAATCGCAGAATGTTTAACAAATGCGGTACTAATTATCTGGGAGTCCCAAAGATTTTTTTATTGGTTTAATTTTCTATCCTATTACATTTTTTTTCCTGAAGGAAATATTAATATACCGAAAACTTGATTTATCTTTCTCTTTCCTTTGGAGTTCTCTATTATTATTTTTTTTCTTTTTGCCACATTTTGATTTGAGTCCAATAAAATGGCCCTGTCCCCACGTCCCCAAAACCATGCACCAGAACTTAAGAAACATTCAAGAACGCCAAGACTATCATCTTCTCCTCCGGGCAGATCAAGGTCATAATTCAGTGAGTTGGGACAGGGCATCATACTCAGCGCTCGCATGTTCTGCCTCCTTCAATGTAGGTCACTCACCCAGTTGACCATTATGCTGGTCACATAAACTAAGACGCGGGAAATGTACAGGAGCCTTGAACCTAGTGCAAAACAATCAATGGAAAGTGTAAAAACGTTTATACTATAATACAGCAGCCATTTGCATAGTAACAGAAATCTTTGACGAGATGCCGCTAAAAAATTTCAGAACTAATTATGCCTTAAGTAATTTCAGCAGTCTTGAAAGTTCTTTCGTCATTGTGTCTGCCCCCAGCCTTGCTCACAACTTCAAAACCGAAACAGAGAACCCCAAAATAATATGATTTGAAATCGCTACGGTATGCAAATCAATATTACAGTCTAAATGTACAGTAATATGCTCTTTGAGGTTGGCACTAAATATGCCTAATTATTTCAGTAATACCGTAGCTGAATACATTTTTTTCTTTCTTTTTTTTTTTTTGGTTGTTATTATTGTCCGCTAAAAAGATATAAGCATTACATTTATCTTCACCGGAATCTTTGCCTGCGTTTTCCCCTTTTCTGACTAAAAAGTCCCAGCCGACCTTCAATCGTACTGGCCAACAGAAATACTCATCAATGCAAAGCCCCAGGATTACCTCTTGGGCTAATCGATGCAGCGTGACACTGATGGCCCCTTTTCCGTATTCCTCCCTTTCCCCCTTCCCCATTGGATATCTCATACCATTCTCACCCCTTCTTTCTTCAACAACAGATTATGTTCATTTTTTAAATTAATTTTCTTCAACCACGCTCTTTCAAGTAACTGGCCAAACCAGCAGCCAGGCCGCCTGAGCTCTTTCTGCCCTGTGTGTGTATGTTTGTGAGTGTGTGTGCCCGTGTTTGTGTTTGTGTTTTGAGTGTGTGTGTGTGCGTGTTTGTGTTTATGAGTATGTGAGTAAGTGTGTACATATGCTCTGGTTGTGTGTGTGTGTTTTCTGTTGAGCGCATGATTCCAGTGGCAGATCTATAACATATTTCTGTGCGACACCCAATCACATTTCACACCTTTGTTAAACGCACTATTTCTAGTTCGCTGTTGTTTGCATGCTGTAAAAATGCCACCTGTTAACTCCCAATGAACATTTCATATGGACAGATATGACCCCGGCATCTGGCCTCCATATGGTCGAGAAATGAAACAAACAGAGTAACTATAATTTCTCCCCACAAGCGTGGGAGTTTCGCAAGGTAAATTGAGAATATGCGTCTGTTTGGAGTGCCCTAAATACCGGCTTGACAATCTACAACCGCGAGGGTGTGGATGTAATGATATTAGCCCAAAAGTGAATTATCTCAAAATATTGTAATTTGTGGTACAATTTAGCGATGTCACTTTATCATCTGAAAGCACTTTTTATTAGAGAAAGAAAGAGAAAATAATTATTATTCTTGAGTTTTTTTTCAGATTAGAGTCACTTTTGGTGAGGAAGTTCACCAAGCAAGTTAAATCTGGAGATCAAGCTGTCCCAATGAAGTACGAACAAGTTAGCGTCTCGTATTTATGTATCAAATAATCGGACAAGACACATAAAAGAGAGCTTTTCCCCTCAAAGGGTAAACAAGTAGAAGAGACAAGGTAAGCACATCGTAAACAAAACAAAACAAAAAAAAAATATGACGATAAACAGCACTTTTAAATTGTAAGTTTGGAGAACCAAATAAAAGTCGTTGTGATATAAGAAGAAAATCCTCTTTAGGAGTATGATATATCTGAGACCCCATGACTGAGGGTATGACAATAAAAAATCAACAATAAAATCCTCTTTAAAAGTTTGGTGTCTGTGAGACCCGAGGACGTACGGGTGGGAGTTGTGAACATGCATGTGCATGTATTAAAATTTTAAAATTATGAGAGGAATACCTGGAATTTCAAGAAAAATTCCCCCAAAATAAGATAATAATAAACGTTTTTAACCGCCTCTGGGTCCACTAGACCCACGACGTACAGCGACAGTTAAGATGGTGGCTCGTCTCGTTGACAAAATTAATAGTTACATTCTTCTAGTGAGAAATTAAGATGTATCTGGTCACCATAGGTCGTGAAACAACTTCGGTTATTGCAAAACCCGCTAGGATCACTTATCCCCTTTCCCCTATCCGCCCCGTCTTGATTTCTGTCTGGAAAACGAAACCTTTCAGGCAAATAATGTTGAAAATAAAACTGTATTTTGCCCCAGCTATGAGGTCTAGATGGTTTCGAATGAAAATGATAGCAATTTTCGTTAAATCGAAGCAGAGGAAAATTACGAGAATAAACTGCCGTAAATAATAATAAGACTGCTGTATAAATTGTCTGGGACTGTGTCTTCTGCCTCCATTTCGGGGGGACACATTATTGCAAAGTATTGATCTTTTCCTTAAGTTAATGAAATCCTTGATGTGATAGACTTGAATGCAAAATTCCAGATCCAGAAGCGTCTGTAAAGATGCAGATTAACTTTTGACAGCATGAAAAGTTTGTGGCAAGATACGGGGCTCCAGGGCAAGACGCATTTTTCATTTCATTTTCACAAAAGTCACATTGTTATTATAATTGTGAATTGATATCGGGACTGCCTGACACTGTCGTTCTGGCAGACAGAAAAATAAACATTTGAAGAGTTTAGCAAGGCGCATATATGAGACTTGCTGTCGAGTCTTAGTTCCATGTTTCGTGTTTAGGTCTTTATCTTATGAGGTTCGCTGTCCTTGGCATTTACACCTCACATTTTCTTGTTTTATTTCTCTTGTTGTGATAGGGATTCGTTGTTTAGAATTTTGCCCGGGCAGCGGCCTATTCGGCCAGCTCTTTTCGATTTCCAACTGCCTAAGTATCTTTAACGTGCACAACGTGCCCACGGGCCCTCCGAGTTTTTCGTGTTTTTCCGAGAAGACTAGGTGCTCGATCCCACCTACCATAGGATCAGGGACAGGAAAATATGAGAAAAATCTCAAAATTCCAACATGCCTACACCGAGCGGGATTCGAGCCCGGTATATTGCCTCTAGACCACCGTGTTCCTAGTGTAATTTCATGTTTCTGTTGCCTCTTTAATTAATGAGCCCATCTCTCGCATGTGTGCGTATTTCCACCCATTGGCCTAGACTTAAAAAGAAAAATATTTCAGTAATACCGTAGTTGAATACAGTAGCGCAAGAAAGCCGCACATTTGCGAGTAGACTTAGAAAAATCAAAGTTGCAGTGTGAGAAAGTGAGTGGAAGACCTCTCAAGACAAGGACCAGCGAAGAATAACGAAAATATCATGTTGTCCTCCCTTTTCCTTTGCGTTTTATTGTATTGTTTCGGTACTATTTCTTAAGCGAGGCTTTGCTACATACCACTGTTTCTTTTCGCCACATTTTGACTTTCCGAAGAATGAGAGAATGGGTAAGGAGTCTGTGAGAGAAAAATAAGGAGAGAGTAAAAACTGAATGAAAGCAAACAAGAAATAAAAGGATACAGAACGAGTATGACAAGTCGAAGAATCTAGGAAACACACAAAACGTATTTGACAAGAGACAAAAAATACAGAGGAAATGTTCTCTCGATTCTAGGAAGGAAATAAACGTGGATGAAAAACGAATACAGTGCGAATCCAACTCAGGCAGTGGATGTTAGATGCGATTCTGCAGTCTGGCAGTGGGTTTAAAATAAATTATTTTGCTGAACAAAACTTCCAGAAAAAAAAAAATCTGTTGAAATGTCTGCTTCGTCATTTCTCCGCCCCCTCCGTCCTGTTACTATGTCTACATCAATATCACTAGGTTGCAATTTTGCCTGCTTGTCTGTCGTTACCAAGTGAATTCTGTAAATTAATTCCTTGTCGTAATTCAATTTATGCACCACAGAATCATTTCTGATATATTTTTATAGACAGACATCTTTGCAGGGGTTTCTCGTGGGTGTCAGTCAAATTATAGCGTGGTCCATGCCTGACAGACCGTGGGAAGAGACCGGACGGAAGGGGATTGAATGACAGATTAATTTATCTCTACCCAACTTCCCCAGTTCCGTAGTTACGGGTATATCCGCTACTCGCCCCCCCCTCCCCCCCGTCCTCCCTCTTTCTATTTCTGGCCATGTACAATACAGCGTGACCCAAAACCACATTACTGGAGGGTTTCCTGGAAAAGTTAAGGTCGATTAAGTGTAATTATCTATATATCCTTTCTAACAAACCTTCTTTTCGGGCACTCTTATATGAAGAAAAATGAGTAGTATAACTAAATTATATCTGAGTACAAACGGTTGACAGAATTTAATAAAAGAATACAGTCACAAGCATTGTTCTTCCTATCCCCAAATACGGTATTTTGCTTTGTGACATTGGACTGAAATAAATAAATAAATTGATGGAGGAAACCGATCAACTCCTGTTGCTGACTCGAAGAAAAAATAGTGTTAGGTTGTCATTGATACGGCCAGAAACGCGCCGTTTTGCATCGGGTTTGGCTCCGCCTTGAATTTCCTTTGAGTCAATTGGCAAGACAGACTTATTTCAGTGCAGTCTCGCTAGTGCGCGTGGCCACGATTAACACCGTGGTCCACAAAACCGACTCTTTACAGATTTGACTCAGTGTGCTCTGGGCCGAACTTGCGGAAAAAATGAAACAACACCAGTTTGGTCCTTGAAGTGAAATACCCTTTTAAATATCTCAGACAAAAACACAATGTATTTTCGGAAACGATTTACAGTTTTTCTGTCACTTTAACTCAAATCATTTAAAAGCCATGTTTTTTTTGTTTGTTCGCAAAATGAACACGATGAAGTTCTCAGATGTAGACAGAATCCAAGTGCTGCTGTCCATAATTATGAGAACGTTATAATATCTTGCACGAAGAAAGATATCGTCTTAATTGCCGGGGATGGGCAGCGTACTGTGTCGGTGTGGTCCGTTAGAGCGTAAAAATACGAATGATAATGAATCTAAATCGATCGATGGACAGGGGACACGTCAGTCTACAGGCAAGGTGCTCGCGTCTCATGCCGAGGGTACGTGGTTTGATTCCCGGTCGGTGCAGGCATGTTGGAATTTTGGGGGAAAAGTCCTGTCCCTGATCCTATAGTAGGTAGGATCGAGCACCTAGTCTTCGCGGATAGGGACGAACAACTCGGAGGTCCAGTGCGCGTGTTGCGCACGTTAAAGATGCCTTGGCAGCTGAAAGTCGAGAAGAGCAGGCCTTACAAGGGGCAAAATTAAATAAAAACAACAACTAATTCCTACCATAAAAACACAGACAAACAAGAACAAGAAAAATAGAGATGCAGATAGCAAGGGTAGAGATCATCCGAAAACAAAGATCCTAACACACGCTCGATGGACAGGACTGCATTTTTACAATGCCCAACCTCCCCTCATCCAGCGATTCTCTTCTTTCCAGCGTAAGTGAATGTGATATTTGCACCACACAACGCGCACACTTGCATCCGTATTTCGAAGACAACACAAGTGAAAATACCAAAGATCTTAAAATAGTATTAATACTATTTTAACATCTTTGGAAAATACTCATCTCCGAAGTTTAAAAGTTGTACGTGGGGCAGTTCAGAAATTCAGCGAATGGTCGCTGTCCTCGTGAAGGGTACGGTTTTTGTAAATTATAAAGACGTTATTGTAATTTCTAACATTTTAACTCAATAAAAAATTTTCTGTGACCATTGTGGGGGAGGGGGGGGGGGTGGATTTTGAACGACACTGAAACTTTCAGGTACGTAGCTTTCATATGGTTTATGCAAAAAAAAAAAAGTTCATTTGTAGAAATTCTGTACTGCTCCTCGTAGTTTTCATGCTTTACCCAGTTACAACCAGTTATAAATGGACGACAAATCGTCATCGTTTCCCAAAACTGTAGGAAAAAAAAAAAGAGAAGCAGAAAAACTGTTTTATTTTAGTACAACTGGTTTAGTTTCGATGAATTTTTGAAAGTTTGTTATTCCATTATTTTTTCGTCTTAGGAGTCTGTAACCAAGATCATTCGATGCGGTTTTAAATGTAGCTGATTGTGTATGAACATCGATATTTCGAATTTTTCAGTTACTACAGTCTTAGGGAACGGTGAGAAAATATTAAGAACCCTAAAAATGTAAAATGTCCCATTTAGTGTGAACGACCCTGCAAGATAAAAGGAAGAAGATGTTTAGAAGGATATTTCACGACCATAGTTTTTGTTTGTTTATCTCCATTTTCTGAAAAACTGGAGATGTTTTAGTACGTAGAATACTTGTAACAAATGCTCACTTTGTCACTTGTTTAAAATGCCTAGTGGTATTTACCAAGCTGTATTACAGTCCCGATTTAGTTCAACTCCTTTTCCTTGCCGCCAACGTCTAATGTCAAATTTCTCAGTTGTGCAGAAAGGGAGTTGGAACAAACAAGAACTAAGGCCGCAAATTTATAAAAAAAAAGATAAAAAGTCCAGAACTCAACAGGCCGGAGAGTAAACATGAGCGTACAAAAAACAACAACAAGGAAAACAGACAGAAATGGATGTGGAGAATGTCAACAAACAACACAAACTAAATAACCTTTGACCCAACAGGTGGGCTTACCAATGTCTTAATGAACTGCAGCTTACCTGTTCCAGCCACACGTTAATTGTCAGCACTTGATTTACTTCGTCCTGCGGAATCGAAAAACAAGAAAGTATGAACAGTGACCACACGGCTTTCCATACGTAGGGGTATAATATAAGGAACTAACAGCGAAGTATGAGCTATGTGTTTCTTTAGTTACGTAAGCAACTAATACCCACCCGGCTATAAATCTCATGCTTTCTCATGTTCAACGCCAATAATATACAATCTAACATTACAGATTAACGCCTTACAGTGAATACAATACTGTTGTTGGAATAGCAATACCCAGATATGTTATGTAAAAAATGACCCACACGCATAAAATACCGTGCTTCAACAGCTTGTATAACACTGATGTATAATTACATAGGATGAAACAAACAGTCCTGAATATTCATATTTGCACCGTGGAGATAACCTGGGTGACTCACTGGAAATGCAAATGTTACTGGATAGCAGACATAATTGGACACATAAATAAATGGCGTACTACACATAATTCACTTTCACAAATGGAAATAATTACATGGTGGGCCAAGAGTTACCTTACCATCATCTGGAAAATAGTAAAATAAATGATAATAAAGAATTGGTTAAAAATACATTGCAATGGAATTTAAAAATAGAATTAAAGTCAAATGCATATCTCACCCTGAAATATAACTGTGGTTTTAGTTGTTATCATTTTTAAATTATATAATAATCATTATGTTAAAGTAACTTTTGGCTTACCATGTAGGTCACACATTCACAAATGGAATAATGGACATCCATTTCTTCGTAAAAGCTCTAATATGCTCATAAGAAAGAAAGAACTTTGCAAACATAAATAAATAAATAAATAAATAAATAAATAAATAAATAAATACATAAAAATCACTCTCTTTAAAGTGTTTATACATAGAAATGTATCATTCACTAAATTTTCAGATAAATTGACAAAGATAAATACAAAGCACTATCATTACCACCTCCAGGTCTAACTGCATATTTAATTATGAAGGCTCATGGCGCAATGAGTCACGCCTCGGTTTTGTGGACTAAGAAGTTGAACGGCACCTCTCGCTCTGGTGAGATTGAAACAACTGTGTCTCGCTAGGAAATTCAAGTCTGAGTCAAAACCGCGGCATGCCAGACTGTCTTGACTCATTGCGTTACTAGAAATGTTTCATAGAGATCTCTCCTTGCGGAAGGTGTGCGCACGTGTGTGTGTGTGTGTGTGTGGGGGGGGGGTGTTCTGTCGTAATGTGCAAGTGTCATTCTGCAATGTGTTTAGGTCTTTATTTTAGGAGGTTCCGCTGTCCTCGGCATTTACACTTCAATTTTCTTGTTTTTATTTTTCTTGTTCTTGTTTCTGTGTGTTTTTGTGCTAGGGATGAGTTTTTTTTTTTTTTTAGAATTTTGCCCAGGCAGCGGCCTTGTTCGGCCTGCTCTTCTCGTCTTTAACTGCCAAGGTATCTTTAACGTGCGGAACGCGCACCCTGGAACCCCCCCCCCTCACATTTCTTCCTTATCCGAGAAGACTAGGTGTTCGATCCTACCTACCATGGATCAGAGACAGAAATTCCCCCCTCCCCCCCCCCCCCCCGAAAAAACATTCCAACATGCCTGCACTGACCGGGGATCGAACCCGGTACCTTCGGCAAGACAGGCGAGTGCCATCCTGCAACAGGTGGACTTGAATATTTATTTTCTGTAACTACCATCTCATATATTTAGTCTACTGTAGTGGCATTCGTTTTAAATTTCAAATGTCTCAAAAGTTTCAATTCATGTTGACATGAAATGTGGAAGAAGGAAACTATGTGGGATGGTGACCCTAACGGCCACAATAAAACACTGGAGGATTGGACAAGGCCTTATATGGGAAGCTTTGCTAAGGCCTGATCTATATACTGGAAAACACGAAGCGGCGTCAAACCCCAGATTCAGAAAAGACAGCAAACACCTTGGTGGATATTTGCGTGGCAGTCCTTCCAGAAGGGCATTAGTGCTGATTGCTACGAAATGTGGCTCCGTGGCCCGGCTGTTCTTTCCCCCCAAATTGAACCCATTGCATCTTGATGGGGTATCTGACCAGGAAGTGCTCCCATAAGCTATCACGGCGTCAGGATCTAATGTGGGTATTTGCATTACATCGTGTCTTCAATAGCCATTTTCCAAGCTTCTCTTTTTTAAGTGCAGCCATCGCAATATGAACGTACGTTTCTGCCAATCTGCATTAAGATTCCGTAAGTGCACGGGCTTCTTTTTCGTCTTTTTCCATCTGCTTCATCCCTGATCTGGAGTCATTGTCCCGAGTCCATTTCCGCAATGACGATGGGAATGTTCATAATGTTATGGAGTTTATGAATAATAACAGCGACGGGAAAGGGATAAACGATAACGAGCATCGAAGATACTTGCAAACGTCATATGCATACCATGGTAACGGCAACTTACAAATATGCCAATTTTTTTTCCTGTCAACCCATGCGCTATCCAGTCTCCCATTATGTTTCTACTCTCTTGGTTCTTTTCCCATGGGTGTCTCGGTGTAATATTTAATAGTTTTTCTTTCTTTATATCATTATCCATTGTTGATATATCTGAATGAACACAACAAGCACGTTCCAATAAGAATCTCCAGATTCCGATGGCTAAAAACTAAAAGAGCAAAATGCGTCATGTGTTTACATCTATTTGGACAAAAGGAAAACTAAAATCACAAAAGAAGACTCAAGCCGAGATCTTGGTGATGCACGATCAGGATGAAAAGAAAGTTAGCCATGATATTTTAATCATTAAATTCCACGGGATTCAATTTCGCATGACATCTGTGTTCTTGTATATTTAACGACACACAGCAATTTTTCCGTCCGTTGTCTTGATGTTACGTAAGCTATATAATATAAAGAACGATATATCAGACCTGGAAATCATGAAACCTAGGCCAGCGCGGTAAATAAGAATTTGGAAAGAGCCGCGGGCGCCACAAAAGATGTGTAGATCCACTTATTCTGATTTCTCTAGACTTTGGGTTGATTGAACCAAACTGTCGGTTTAGTCGCTTAACATCAAGAATTAAGATCTTTTTCCAGCTGTGCAATCGACCAATAGTTATCCCTCTCGTTATATACAATATGAATAATCTTCTCTGATATTACTAATAATAACGGGCAACATGTCTGACAAGTTTAGCTCCTAATATAAGCCATTGCTAGAAAGTTTCAAAGATACACATCCTACAGGACACTCTTCAATTGGCTTGTCCTTCTTACCTGTTGATGATGGCCACCTTTGAATACTTACCATGTCTGAAATTTGAACCAGCGTGATCCCAAATTTGATAACAACAGAATGAGATGCATTGATAACTGGTCGTGAGTATTTGTGGTAGCCTTCAAGTAATCGTTCCATTAGTAGTTGCTCATCAGGTATTGGTTTAGGACGCTGGTTCGTTTGTGAATAGCTGGGCATAATCGTGGAATTACCTAATCTGGCCGCACCAGATTCGTGAGACGACGATGCTGTACTACCTGGAGAAGCAAGAATAATGACAGGAAGATGTGAAAAATGTTCAGCTAAAACTTACCATGTCTGAAATTTGCGTCAGTGTTATTCCGAATTTAACAGTGACGGTGTTGGAAGCGTTGTAGACAGGCCTGGCAGCTGGGTTATAGTTATGGAGGATGTTGTTAATGAGCCGGGTCTCATCAGATTTCTCCGTGGCGCATGTCAGAAACTCCATAAAGACGCGCAGGATGATAAAACAGACACAGTATTTTCGGAGTCTATCCATTTCTGTACTGTTCTGAAGTTCCGAGTCCCAAACGCCGAAGAAGCCTGAACCTCACTATTTTATGTCCAGTTGCAAATACTTGCACAGAAATATTTGCACATCCGCATGTCTCCGATAGGTAAGATAGTTAATACTAGCATGCAAAGTCGGAAGTCATTATATGTTTCTTATTTCCATATTTACGAACATGTTCACCTCAAATTAAATTTCTGTCGCTAATGACGCACTGTGGAATTTTACATGTAGTTAGCTACCGAGCAATATGTCTTGAACGGCAACCAAAACTATTTGCGCGGTACATGAGAAGTTGTGGTATTCCATGAAGTGATTTTACCAACTTGATTAGTATTCCTGTAAACTGAGTTGACCTGAATGAAGAATAATCCACATCAGTGAATGAACACAACAAGCACGTTCCATTAAGAATCTCCAGATTCCGATGACTAAAAACTAAAAGATGTATACACCAGCTATCGCCTGAAGGCCCAGAGATAATGTCGCTCGCAACAGAGCAAGCGTAACACAATATCTCTACAACCCTTTCATCAAATCAGCAATAAGAAATAATATTTATGGGTTGATAAACACTTCGTCATGGTTATTAAACTTGCTCCACAGCTTTGGTTTGTTATTTAATATTCCTCTCCATGGTCAGAATAAACAGCTTTGTGGACAAACAAAAATGTCACTCCGCGGCGAGATGGCCATTTCTATTTCTGTCTCAACGAGGATCAATTTCCTGAGAATTGTTAAGCCTTAATTTGATCCTGACCGAATTAGAAATTAAATATTAAAAAATGTCATGCTATAAATCTGCAGGCTATTTTTTTGCCTGTATTCTGGAGAATGATTAATGTTTTGTGTTTTTTAATGCAATCAAGCAGACCAATAAATCAGTTAGATAAAGATATGAAATTCGTCTAAGAGAAATAAAGATATCGAATTCTTCCAAGAGGAGCCATACTTTGGATGGCCTACTGGAAAACATAAACACTGGACATTCTTAAGAAAAGGGCAGGAACTTAAGTGAATTGCTAGAGGAACAAAAACGTTACAAAGCAAGAGTAGACTGAGGTAAATTCAAGCTTGAGATCCGCATAAATGTGTAAGTTGTTACATGCGCGGTTATGTGCGAACATGGAACAGAGACTGGGTATTTCGATAAAAGAGGTGATCTAGAGATGGGTCTATCCCAGCAGCCAGCACAAAGTGTTGTAAAATCCTTCTTTGCGGTCCACACAAAGACAACGTGATGAGAATATGAAGAATGGAACAACATGATTTATTAAATACGACTAATGTAGCTTATAAAAAAAAAGAGAGGACGACCCGTGAGACGATGTGCAGACAGGAGGACAGGCATAGACGAGGCGGGCGAAAGGCAGAGAAGAATGGAAATCATTGACGGAGGGCTACATCCTGCAGTGGACGGACGTGGCCTAGTAAGAACAAGAACAGGAATGTAGCTTATACGAGAAGAGATATAGGGACTTTGGCAAAATTAACTTTCATACTGTGGTAAAATTCGTCGACGGTATATTTCTCTTGGAACTTAGAAGACCAAGAAGCAAAAACACCAAAAAAAAAAAAGAGCCTTATTACAAAGACCTGCAAGAGACACAGTTCTGGACAGAAATGAGAAAGACGAAATGGAATGGCCTGCTTGAAAACGTTTTTCATTGAAGAAAAAGATACTTCCACAAAACAAAAGACAGAGAAAGTCACTGCTTACAATTTTGGGCTACTGTGATTGTCTTTGCTCTAACTGGTAATTATTCTGCCTGTTGGTACACCAGTAGAAGACGCATAGGTTCAAATAAAAGAGAAGACAAACGTATTTTCTCAGACATATGAGGGGAAAGAGATACAACCTCGACAACGGCGAAATAACCCTCAAGCAAACCTCACCCTTTTAATACTCTGCTCACCCAATAGGTGATCTTCTCTACTCTCAGTTTTTCTTTCATTCTATCTAGACAGGAATCACTGATCGTTCAAAGAGAGATATGCTTTCCACGCACTAACGAAACAAAAGTATTTGCATCGTCACAATTTTTTCCATTATTGGGGCGTAAAAGATGTAAAAAGATATTGGCAATATCACTAATTACTTATGGAGAGGTTATTCACTGTATCATTTCGTACATCATGTCACTTGATAACATTGCTGGTCAAATAGTTTTTATCTGAATCCTAACAATCGCTTTCAAGTTTCACCGGCCACATAGTAGGCTGATATAACACCCAGCTTCAAAGGCAGCCAATTGGCAAGCTTGGGGCTGTTTTAACCTCAGAACACTTCCATTTTTAAATGTTTTGTCTTGACCTTTACTTCCCTCTATGCAAACCATGTGCATTCTCTTCCGCAGCATGCACTTAAACTTAATAGTCCAATTTCTAGGCAGAGCGGTCTCCCAGTCATGGTTTGCGCTCTTATCTTGTAAACCATTCTCACCCCCCCCCTTCCCCCGGCCCAAAAATCACACACACCCGCCTATCATCCTCAAATGGACAATGAAGCAGTCGTTAACAGTAAGGCTAAGCAACCCTTGGCTTTGCTCTCCTAAATGAGAAATTCCACTCTTACTTTCTATTTTTCTTCTGTTCCAGCCCCTTGAGTTGGGTCTTCATCCATCATGTTTGAGTGGCCAGTAACGATCGCTTTGGTCTTTATTACTTTTCACATTCTGTACCCAACGTCATCTCTGTCTTATAAGTCCACACTGGAGACTTGGATTCTTGATGGCTTTCTCACTGTCATTACCAGGAAGGCCTCACACCCTTTTTCAGTTCTTCTCACATTCGAAATTCATCCAATCTCTTCCCTCTCCCTCTGGTGTCCGATAGCCCTGGCGTTTATATCACTTTCTTACAACCCAATGAAGCTCCACTTATTTGTCTTTTATCTTCCTTCTCCGGATGCCCCATCACCGAGAACTTTCATCAGATGTCGTGGAAAGCCAGCGTGTTACCGTATGTCAACAGCCGATCTCATGCTTTGAACTGCCAGTTTCAACCAAATGGAGAAGATCAGAAAATACGATCGCAGGATGGTTTTTCAACACGAATTTAATTTCCTTGACACTCACATAACCTTGACACAGTAAAACAAAACTCTAAATTTGTAAAAGAAATCGTAATATTTGAGGGGTCTCTAGGTCTCTAAGTAATCCCCAATTTACCCCCGAGCTATTTTTCTTTAGCATTTATCTTTGCACTAAATGCGCTGTCTCACTCAAATCACTCTATATCTGTTTTATCTTCCACGCATGCACCTTTAGGCATCTTAAACCCCAGACAAAGCCATACTTCAATACGTAAACACCAAGTAACAAATTTCATCTCTGTCATTTCAGCCTCATTTTTCATGCCCATTGTGTTTGCTTCTTACTCAATAACTTAGCAAGAATCCCAGCCCCTCGCTGCTATAGACGAGAAAATAGCTTAACATTGTAAAGTTACATATTGGCCATTTTGCTCATGAGACGGCAGAAATCGTGCACACAAGCTCAGCTCAATCAGGTTTTTATATTCATGATTTGGGGAAGGAAGAATTAACATTTTATCCCATGAGGACATGTTGTAAACCATGGGCTGGAAAGGAATACAAGGGGATGGGAAAAGGACACCATTTGGTTACCCTCAAGGCAATAACATGTCTCCATTTCGTGATGCACGAGGCTACATGAAAATGAAGGGGCAAGCTGAAAATCAGATCTGACGGATGCAATGTTAGGTTGAAAGGCACAACTTTCCAGAGGGGAGGCTTTGCTGCCTTGGCCGATGTCAAATATTAATTGTATCATTGAAGTTCTTCCGTGCATGGCTAAATATTATCTTTCCGGATAATATACACAAGACAAACCGCAGCCGCTAAAGAGGAAAGCATAGCCCAAACAGGGCTACGGTCTATGGAGTGCAGAAACGCTGCTATAGTGTAGACACTAATTTTGTATATAAAAAAAGACGTCCAGCTCGAAAATCTTTATCATGAATCAGATCTTAGATCAAAGGAAAAACAATCCTCAGATGGTAAATCCAACGGCATTAGGTTTCTGACCGTACTTTCTGGGAACTTTACGGTAAGTTGAGATAAAATGAGTATTCTGTATTAAGAATTCGTGATCTTTCTTCCCTGCCTTTGATGTAAATCAAGCTAAAGGGCCCGGTCTTCGCCCTGGCTAACAAAACACATACTATCATCGGCATCTTGACTTCTCGTTAGTTCGTTTATACACCATGATAATTAATTTATTGCCGCACAGGATATTACTGCAAAATAACACACACACTCACCGCCCCCCCCCACACACACTTTCTTACTAAATGGGGTCCGGAAAAGCCAGGGATGTTAGTCTAAAAATTTTAAATGCAGCGTATAAGGCTCGGCTCAACTTCGGAAACTGTCCTCGCTCTGCGTAATGTAAAGACTGTATACCCACAGTTCCATGCGTCCATCGCAAACTAAGTTTCTTAAATGATGTTTTTAGATGAACACTGCGTGTTTCAAGGTTTTGTGAATCTCTAGTTCTCGGCGAATATCTTACAATTTGCTCTTATATATAGGGATAGGTGCGCTAAAGATAGTTCTGATACCAACAGAAATAACACCGTGTTAAATTTTTATCAACAAGACTTTGAATACCATTACAAATTGGACACGGAGAAAACCCCCCACAAGCTGTGTGATATCCAGTAACTAGTCAACACTATAAAGAGATCTTGCAAAGTCTTCGGATCTACTTTTAGGTCAGTGTACCTACGCCATCTCATTTGCACTACTATCTCGGACAATCTCGTCTATTTTAACTATGCGATTGAGAGAGAGAGAGAGAGAGAGAGAGAGAGAGAGAGAGAGAGAGAGAGAGAGAGAGAGAGAGAGAGAGAGAGAGAGAGAGAGAGAGAGAGAGAGAGAGAGAGAGAGAGAGAGAGAGAGAGAGAGAGAGCGGGGGGGGGGGGGGGACAATGGTAAGAATTGGGGCAGTGCTCAAAATTAGGCAATTCGTCCAGTGAGCGGGGAACATGATGTCTTCAAAATCAATTATGTTTTCAGTGAGCGCTAACTGCAGTTGTATGTAGAAGATTAAAGATAAAGATTTAAATAAATACTTTACAATCATTTCTGACCTTTGGATTCATTTCTTGAGACGGCGTGCTAAAGACGATCATCAGCTTAAAATAAGAGAGTTCAACAACAGTTAATAACTGAGGAATAGGGAAGGCATGCTGCAATGTCGTATTTCTTCTCATTTATTGGTGGAGTCTCATCGCGTATCATTATTTATGTACAAAACTTAAGCATATCCAGCAGAGAACATGTTATATCTGCCCAATCCGCATCAAAATGACCTTCTTTTGGTTCATACTCAACAATACAATGTAGACAATTCTTCGTTAGAACTAAGGTGTAAAAGCTATAATGTCCACTGGAATGGAACATTTGTCTTAATGAGAAGCCAGCAATCATGTCGTTTCATAAGATGATCATGGAAGTGTGACGTACCCTAAATGCACCGAGTTGTAAATTCCACCACACCAATGTTCTTGAATGTTACTGCTATTGCAATAGCATAAACGCAGATTAATTATACGCCCACATTTTTCCATACCCTGCATTACTGAATGGAATAAAAATTACGTTTTGCAATTATTGCTTGTCCTCAATCGAAGCCGCACACATGAATTAAGAAATGGACACGCCTCTGTTCACTTATGAATTGCCTTGTCAAATTTTATCGAAAGACAGCCCAGGAAATGGACGTCTTCAATATTTGCACAAAGAGAAACTGTCGACATTGCATTTCTTTCAAGGTTCAGCAGCCTGGAGAAAAATTAAGGAAACCCAAGAAGATTTTTAAAGGAACAACAACAAGAAAAGAAAAAGGTGAGAAATTAAATCTGCCTGTTTGGCTATACGGTTCCTCTGGCCACATTAGTTCAGTCATGCATATAAGAGACATTTGTGATAACATTGACAACACTCGGTTTTCTTCGTTTTTTATTCTGCAGGAGCACATTTCAGACGCATGTCTTGTCGTTAAAGCAAACGGCAATCTTCATTTGTTCTATTTTCAGTTTTTGCTAGAATTGTCTTCACATGTGCATTCAAAAAAAAAAAAAAAAAGCTTTAAGCAACACTAGAAAAATGAAAAATGTCACGTACCTCAAAAACGCGTAACCTCTTTTTATTGATCTATATTTTACATATCACTCGTGAATAGGGAAATATCAGAAAATTTCATTAACATATCGAGAGAGAGAGAGAGAGAGAGAGAGAGCGGGAGAGAGAGAGAAAAAGAAAGAAAGAAAGAAAGAGAGAGAGAGAGAGAGAAAGAGAGAGAGAGACCATAAATAAATGAATAAATAATAAATAAATAAATATATAAATAAATAAATAAACGGCGTGAAATAGGAAGTTTCTTTCAAGAGATCTTCTTCAGCAATGACGGAAAAGGACTGGGATTCCAACTACCACCAGCCTCAGCAAGCAATTATAATCATTTTCTGTACATAACACAAACATCATTATTCAGATAGTTTGTGGTGTCCTATAGTGTTGGCTTGCTTAAATTCAGATCTTATTAAACCAGTACAATTACACCTGTGTGTTTGTGTGTGAGTATGGGTGGGTGTGCGCATGTTTGTATGTGTGTGTCTGTGTGTGTTTTAAGGACAAAATGAATGAGAACAAATGGCAAACAATAATCTAACACAATAAAAACACAATAACAACAACAAAAAAAAATACAGGAAAAAAATTACCTGACAAATCACTGATGTATCTCATAATGCCCACTATTCCATGATGTTTGGATCATGTTATCAGCTGTCCGGTGTTTATCTTAAGACCGCTTCCTAGTTTATCAACAACAATGATTTTTCACCATAAATACTCAAAGTATATATCGATACCAGTCGAGAGAATTGGAGGATGCTGGTTGCCAGATCACCTATGACGCCCCAGACGGTCCACAAGACTACGGGATAGCGAGAGATATCCATACAACCCCTCACACTGATATTTAGAAATCAGAAACAAACCCAGGTTACAGACATTGAGAAAAATATACTATGACAAAAATGGAAATGGGCTTGTCATGCATATCGGAAGACTGAAAGAAAGCAGATGGCCAAGGCATTGCACTGAATGGAGGCCTAAAATAGAAAAGAGAACAAGAGGACGCCCCGAGAGACAATAGAGAGATGGTATTTTGCAGACGGGTGACAGGCATGGACATGACGGACGGAAAACAGAGATACATAGAGATTATAGGCGGAGGGCTATATCCTACAGTGAACGGACGAGGCCGACAAGAACAAGAACAAGAAATACTTTGCTTTTTGCGTTCCTTTGACCATTCTAAAGCAGTTTTGTGAGTAACAGAATTTATAGAAAAGGCAATATATAATTTTGTCTGGGCAAGAGAAGGCTAAATCTTCCCATAGGACGGGCTTAGATCGCGACCTTTGTTCTTGTTTGTTCTAACTCCACCCACTTTTTGCACATCAGAGAAATTCGGCGTTAAACGTTTGCGGCTTTAGTATTATGATAACGAATTAGAATAAATCGAGTCTTTGAAAGAGCTTGATAAGTGCCACAACGCATTTTAAACAAGTGTCAAAGTGTGCATTCGTTATACCTCTTCTCCAGCTTAAAAGATATCCAGTTTTCAGAAAATGGAGGTAGAACAAACAACAACTAAGCTAGCCAAGTTCCCGTAACTCCTTTCTGCAAG